>VWZO01014391.1:63373-92198 GCA_013396975.1 Bucco capensis
TTATATATTATATTATATATAATATATAATATTATAATATATATAATATATATAATATTATAATATACATATATAATATTTTATATATGTATATATATATATACGTGCCTGTCAGATACAAAAAAGAAAAAGGGAAAAACTGAAATCATGCCTAAACTGTCCATAGTTTGGATCATGTTGCTCCTTTATAGACCTGATGAACAGAATCTAAGCCTGTAGATTTATTCATAGGAAGCTATTCTGGAAATTGTGATGTGGAAGCTGTCCCTTCGATCCGCAGTGGAGCTGCTGGAATTCCTAAGTGGTTCTGAGTATTAGCTTAGAGGGAATATCAAGTCCTGTGTTGATAGCAGAACTAGTTGGTGTTCATATCTTTCCATTTACATGCCTCCCTAGATGAGAAAGGGTTAAGCATGAGTTAGAGATGCATGTGAAAATATACGTATGAAGTAAGAAAAAAAGTTCTCTTTTAGCTTGAGCCACTCCATCTGTTCCTTGAATTCAGTGGCAGACCTTGACTGGACCCTGGGATCTGCTAGTCCCACACTTCATACGACTTCTCTCTGTAAATTATGTTGTTGGCCTATGTTGCTGAGGCTTTAGGAAGGTGAGTGATGACCTTGCTTTGAGTATGTTTGTATAGAAACATGTCACTGCAGGATGATGTCTTTCCTCCAGGGACATAGGGCCCAATACTAACCATTTGTTAAGAAAATACCAAAGCTAAACATATCCAGTATATGAAAGGATCCAACACCCTTGCCAAGTGTAACTTTCACTCATCTTTGAAACATCAATGCACACTATATTTTAAAGGTTATTTTTAGCATTTGTCTTTTAAACTGTTTCCCATCTGATGTTAACATCTTGCAACTTTAAAACTAATATAAGTTATTTTTATTATTAAAATGGGAAATCTCTTTAATATATTGTAGTATGGCAATATGTTTAATGTATGTTTTAAAAAGGAGATCTAAAATAGTATTTACTCTCAAGAATGAGGACATGTAATTCCAGAGAAGCTCCACAATGCTTTCAAGTTCTACTTTTCTTTATATAGCAAAGATTAAAAGTAAAGTTTTAAGGAGGATATAGTTCTCCTTGATTCCATCTTCCCTGCAGTATTTTCCTGGCAGTCAGTTACGTTCCTGAGTTCTGGTGTGTTGTTGTTTGGAGAACTGGTTGTGCTTGTTCAGTTGTCTGAGGAAGTTCAGCTAAATGACAGGAGATCTCCTGCAGCATAAATTTGGAAGCTAGATAAGATGTTCAGTCAGACCAATAGTTTTTCTTAGTTTGTGAAGTCCCCCAAAAAACCACAAACAGATATATTCCGATTAGAACCACATTTTTCAAGCCAGGTAGTCTTAAAACTGAATTCCTAACTGTGGATTTAGATCCAAACTTTAGCCATCTGAGTCTGAAAATGTTGGCCTTGTTTAATATCCCTATTCAGGATTGATTAATGTATAGGCAGGATGTTTTTCCATACAGCCAGCCTATAAATGTTACCTTTCTAAAGTTCAGCACATACTTCCTTCGTGTATCTTGAAATCATTTATCTTCCTTCTCTACACTTTTAAAATATTTTAGCCTATTTTAAACTGTGAAACAGTTGTCAAATTGTTGATTTGGGGTTAAACTTCTCACAGGTATGAGGGGTAGCCTGTGTGGGAGACAGTTTAAAAAGGAAAGAACAAAATCTTAGCACCATCACACTCAATGGAAGCTGTGCCACTGGCTTCCACGTGGCCTGGATTTTACTCAGGGAGATGGCCTGGATTGTACTCAGGGAGACAGCCTGGATTGTACTCAGGGAGATGGCCTGGATTTTACTCAGGGAGATGGCCTGGATTGTACTCAGGGAGACGGCCTGGATTTTACTCAGGGAGATGGCCTGGATTGTACTCAGGGAGATGGCCTGGATTGTACTCAGCGAGACAGCCTGCATTTTACTCAGGGAGACACCTTTGGTGTAAATCAAGAGTGACCACACCAAAGACTCTGAGGATGCAGAACACAAAATTGGTATGTGAAAGGAAATCAGACTAAAAGCAGCCAGAAAAACCATGAAAAGCTGGTCCAAGGAAAATACCTGAATTAGAGGAGAGTGTATTTTAATACTTTATCCCTAAAAATATGTTTCAGGAAAGACAGCCTGCCATCATGTCTAATGGAAGGGCTGTAGAAAGGAAATTGGAAGAATACTGTATATATGGGCGATTTTTCTCTCCCACAACAAATGACTAAGAAGTCACCTAAAGCTGATTATGAAACCTTTCTGAATGTCTCTTTTCCTCCATGTATAAACAAACTTTTTTCATCGCTGAACTTTTGTAAATTCTCAAGTCTTGCTTGCTCTGGCATAAACAGAAATCCACCAACACACTTGAATTGTTCCTCGCTTGCAACTCTGCCTTTTCATTTCATCTCTTTAAAGAAATGTATTCTTTAGTGAGCTCTTTAGTTGAAAATAGTCTTTATTTACAACCAGTTTTGTATATTTTTTTGGAAGCTGTCCTAGCATTACTTTTCACATAAGTCAGAGCAGAAATGAAATGTATTTGAGCAGAAGAGCAGGAACTAAAGGTCATTCTATTCAAGAAAAAACACAGGCTACATTTGGGCCAGCTGTGAAGAACAGAATAAAACATTGGACAGATAGCTGGAGAAATGCTCCAAATGATTTCTGGGTGAGAAAACACTTTCAACTTAATAAATTAATGTACTGTTAAATAATCAGAATAAAATGTTAAGTGCATTGTGTTTTATGTTGAGCATAAAGAGGAGAATAACAAACCCATTTAACACCAGCTAGGATATTATTCCCAAAATAACATTCAAGATTTCAGTATCCCTCTCTTCCTTACTTGCTATGGAATATTTTCCTTTAGCAAAAAGTGGTGTTAGTTTTTGTGCATCAGAGAGTAGATGTACACAGAACTATACTACAATTTATAAAGCTTCCTCACCCTTTGGGCCAGCAGAAAATACTATAATCTGGTTAAAAATCAAAAACTTCAGATGCTGCAAACACTTCAGACTTTTCCTATGACAAAAGCTCCTCATTTATCAGGGACTCTCCATGTGCTTTGCTATCTGCAGAAAGAAGGTGGTTCCCCATTGTAGATCACTCCAGTTGCTAACAGGTCTGAATGGTAGCTGGAGAACAGCTGTTCCTTATGCTTCTCTTATTTCTTGCTCTGTTTCCTACTATTGCCTCTTGTTGCCAGCTCTGAAGAAGAAGAGATCTTCCTGGGTCAGTGCTTAAATATAAGACATGAACAACTAGAATTTATTTCCTTTTAGTCCTATTTCTCCAAGAGCTCTACTAGAGCACAAAGTAAACAAAGCAAATGGGACAATAGGCTCTACAAAGAAACATTCTGAAATTACATTACAGTACAAAAGGTCAGCATTATCTTGCTCCTCTTTTTTGCTCTGAGGTCTGTGTATCTGGCATAATTGTAACAGATTTTTTAACACTATGTTAGCTGAGCTCAGTTTAAGAAGCAAAAGCTTCCTTTCCATAGGGCCTGTTACCATGTGCTCCCAGAGAGAGGAGAGGGGAGTGGGCTAAACAAAACCTGTTTATACATGACATTTTAAGTGAATGTGCAAGCCTGCTTGAAGACTTAAGTGAGCTCTTGTCTAGAAGAGCTCCCTGTGTGGCTTGCTATCTACTTGTGAAATAAGTGTATTTTGAAAGTGGTTGATGTAAACCTGGGAAAATATTGCTTTGAGTATATGAGCATTTTTATATCCTATAGAGTTTTGCTACCTTTTCTTTCAATTACATAGCAGTAAAGCAACTTCTCTTAAAATTGATTTATTTCTTATCATATTCATTGAATCATTTTTTTGCCTTGGTTAGAAGCAGCATTTGTAGACACTGTTTCAGGGGACTGAACCAAAGAACAATGGCAGGAAGCATCTCTTAAATATCTTCTTGCCATGTTATTACTAATGCTGACTGTAGAGAAATATGAGAAAAACAAGTTACACACTGAACACTTTCATTTTTATTTACATCTTTGAGATTTAAATTATATACCTTGGTTTACTGCATCCTTTTATATTTTTTTCTTATTTAAGTAAATTGCATTTATGACTTAAGCAATTATTTCACCTCCAGGTCCTCCCTGGAATGAATTGTTGTGGTAAAGAATGAAAAGTACCTACTGTGTGTATTACCTGTACACAGGAAAACAAGGGTTTCAAATTTTAATCCAGCTTTTCTCCAACTATATATTTAGTCACACTTTTGAGGACAAGTCTGCAGATGTTATTCAATGTTCATGTGCATGCCTGTGACTGTATTCCTATTTTATTAGAAGTTTAATACTGCTTCTCCGAAATTCAAAGCTGTAGGCAAAACTGTTAATAAAAATATTTCTATGGCAAGTGCATGACACTGTAAACAGGTAACAGGCTGAGCTTTCAAAACTCAGATTTGGATTCAAAGTTTTTCAAAGTGAATTTGTTCTACTTCGCACTTACTTACAGATGAAAGGAAGGTGTGAAAATTTGTCACAGTCAGTCTCTGAATTTGTTGTACTATTTTTCCCAACTGGAGTGTTGGAATTTGTGCTCTGATGGACTAAGAGAATGTGTCCTTATCTATCTGAGCTTTTCCACAGCACTCATTTTTGTCGTGATAATCCGCTGCCTCAAGACTTAGTTAAGAAAACCCCTAAGCAGTAGTGCACCTAAGGAACAGGTACTTCTTTGTTCTTTTCCTTCAGAATTTAATTCAAGTTCAGTTTTAGTTTTATTACTCTATTCCATCTCTGTCTGGCAATCCTCTGGAGAAAAGCTAGTGTCCAGGAATGTTGATGTAGTAAGGCATTGCTCTGGAGACAGAGCAGAGGGAACTAGTGGGATCTGGGGAAGGAGGTGGTGTGGAGCCAGAGAAATCACACCTCCTCCTCTACATTTCTTTTCCTTCTGGACTATCTTGTGGCACTATAGACACAGAAAACCCTCCAGCTCTTGAAATGGGATGAATAAAAGTAGGCTAGAGTAGACACACCAGTTGCCAGGATCAAACTGAAAGCAACACTTTGTCCTGCCTCTGCAGTCTTGCTGCTTTGGAGTAAAAGTCTTAATGTTTAGTAGTTGAACTACAATGATATTAGCAAGGAAGAGTTCAGTCCAGGAGGTTTTGGTGTCCAAATGAAGACAAACCCTGGAAATGATACATGAGACCAGTATTAAGGAGATGTTGAAAAATCTAGGGTTTGAAAATGGAACCACCAGAATTTATACACTAAGATTTCCCTGCAATCTGAACTCTACAATCTTAACTCTGTTATAATGTGTGTACATGTTAGCTTGTGATTTTTCTTTTTGCTAACTCACAAGATGTGAACATGAGCAGTGTGGAAATTTACAGCATAGTGATGAGTAGCCCATATACAGACAGGGAACCTTCCAGTGTAGAAACACTTCTGTTCAATTTGAAGTAACAATCTCTTAATTTAAAAATATTTTTGGATGTGTAACTTAAGACCTAATTTGAAGACTAATTTTCTTCTTATGTCCTTTTGAACTTGAGAACAAGATGCACAATGCAATCAGAAGCTAAGTCAATAGTAGTTTTTTTTTAAAGTCTGTTAAATGCTCTCCAAGCCTAGAAAAGTAGTAATTTCAGCCATCTCACTTCTGTAGCAATGGCAGGGCACTAAATTTCTTAAGCATAACAGAAACTATCATATTACTTTCCAATAATGCTGAAATAATAACTGAAAATAATTTCTCTACTGCGTGGCATGTTAAGAAATGATCTTGGAGAAAATACGAAGGTAAGTAAGATAAATTAAAATAATACAATGCTAAATCAATAATTTCCTATTCATCTTAGAGAAAATCGTACTGAAAATTTAGGGAGTTTAATGAGCAATAAGAAATTTGGTTTGCTTCCTTTTGATTCAACACTCTTAGTGGAAACGGAGAGCTCCTGAGTAGCCTCAACTCGATGTGCCCCAGTAGTTCATTTAAGGGGTTTCTAGTGCCACCTAGTGGCCATAACTACGCACTCCCTCCCTTCCCCCTTTCCCTTTCCCTTTGCGCTAGCTTGAGTTCTCCAAAGATATTCAGTTGCCTAGAGCAAAGGAGTTGCTTAACTGACAAGTAAGGGAGTGATGCAAATGGTCTCATTTTTTAGACATATAAAGACGAAAGGCATGAAGTTCAATTTCTTCGTTATACGGACTAAACCAAACTAAGATCTCGCCCACTGACGTCGATTGAAGACCCATAAAATAATTTATTACTGAATGATATTTAGAAAAGGAGAAGCTATACAAATATACTGTTGTTATTATTATTTTAAGCAGATTGTATGGATTTTCTGTGTTTCTAATCTTCTATATTTCTCTCTGATTTCTGTCACATTGATCCATTCTGCCCCTGGAGCAAGACCTGCTTCTACTCTTATAAAAAGAGTGAGAAGTTCATATTGGTCTTTAACAAGGCATGTTGAGAAAAATAGCAAGAAATATGAGGTCTTCAGTCCTTATGACTCTTTCTTCATAAACAATACAAAACAATTTTCTGAGCCCTTGCCCTTGCACACTCACACCTGAGAGTTAAAATAGAAATGTCTGAGTCTCAATATCTCTTTACTTATGCCACTATAAAGTCCAGGGATTTACAGAAGCCAATGGAGGCACTCATATCTATGGAGGTAAGACCTGCTGTAAATAAAATTAGAATCAACCTTATAAATGTGAATAAAGTCCAGAAGTTTTTCTTTGTACTTGGTCTCATGTGGATAGTAGAGTACTGTAATATAAATTACAATACATAACACCTGCATGTAAGAGCTCCTTGTATCAGTGTTTCATTCCTCTACAAAACAGGTTTTCAAAATATCCTTCCTTTTGAATTAAAACCTTTCCTCTATAAAATGCTATCTTGTTTTGTTTTGTTTTTCAATCCAGGCTAAAAAAACAAGATTTTATTTATCAAGAGTTCTATTTCAACGATGAGTAAAAAATGGTAAGCATTAATTTTGCCTCCACTGTTTAAACAGAAATGGTGTGTTCTGAGGGATAACTCCTCCTTTGAAAAGAAACCCCACAGTTTTGTCTTGGCAGACATTCAGCACTTATCTGCTTGTAAAGTTTTCCTCTGCACTCAGTTTAAATACATTTTTTAGGTATAGAGCAAACTACATAATGGAAAAAAAAGTGTGAAAACTCTGATATATTTCTCTTTCCTGCGCTTGTAGGGAGTTAACTCTCTCTTTTCTTGTGAGTTACTCAACTAGATTTAGTTTGTCTTTTCAGAGTCACAAGAACTGACCATCTGAAACTTAGACTTGCTGCAACTGGAAACATTTCTGACTATTTTTAGTGCAAAATTGGGTGGGAGAAGGAGGACTTGTATGAGCCTGCTATGGGACTTATTCATATTGAAACTTCTAATTGCAGAATGTGCAATTATGGTGATTACACCCTGAAAAATGAACAAAGGTGATGGAAGAAAGAGTACCTAGGGTGACTCTAGCAAAGCTTTCTGCCAATCCTACACCCTTGCTTGCTTGACAAGTCCAGGAGAGGAGATATTTCTGCCTGGAAGCAGCAATATGTCCAGTGATTCCTAATGGAAATTAGAGCCAATAAGAACCACCAGTGGCTTACAATTCCTGTTTTCTTTCTTAAACTTGATTGCTCTGTCTACCTAGATATGTATGTATATGTGCATCTATTGAAATCAGAAAAGAGTTGTCTGAATTTCCACTTCACAAAGGAAATTCTCAGTGTCCTCTTGCATTATTTCTGGAAGTGTTTCAAAGTTCTTTATTCCTATAGGTGTTAGTAAGCAAACAAATGTAAGATTAGATAATAATTTTACTTCTTTTATTCTTTCTAGAGTTGTTTTTCAGCTGAATGCCTTGCCTCTGTTAATGCAATAACCATCTTTGAAGTACACTTTAAGTGGTTTACTTGAACCATAAATGGTATATTGTGGTTTTTTGGTGAGTGAATTTAAAACTTGGGTTGTTTTATTTTTAAAAAAAGAAAAGAGGGGAAACAGAGCTTCCAAATGCAAGGTTTTTTCCTCAAATAACACACTATAAATGCCTATCATATAAGATGCTGTAACTCATCTGTTGTGTTTCAATATGATGAAAAGTAAAAATACTTTAGTTTTAGGAGTGGTAGTAGCCAACTGCCTAATTTGCCTGGTTAAAGACAGGAATTAATGCAAATTTGAAGTCATCTCTACAGCTCAGTACTGTATTAAGTTTCCCAAGTGCTCTGTGCTGCCAGGTTAAGCTCTGTTTTACAGGGTTAGGTACTTCTGACAGCTGCTAGTTGCACTCCAGCCAAATGTGAACTTTCCCAGTGAGAGCATTGTGGTGACTGTGCTTAAGCTACAGAAACCTGAGAAACATTTCTGTAAGGACATAACAGAAAAATCATGACAGCTAACTGATAGGGTGAGAAGGTCACAGGGAAATGCTGGTCACTTGGATGCCTGAAACTGTAAATATCTTCCTGAAATGTTGTGACATTTGTATGGCTGCAATGAGTGAGTGAAAAAAGAGAATGAGGCATGTGGGAAAAGATTGAAATGGTAGAGGTACACAGAAGTGCTTCGAGTTGCTCTCCAACAAGCTCAGTGATTAATGATGTTAGGGTTTGAGCCTCCAGATTGCCAGGGATATAGATGCTCACCACAGCAGCCCTTTGGGATCACATGAGCTGAGTTCAGGAGTTTTGCCTCTCTGCATAGCAAGAAAATCAGGTCCTAGTCAAGTCTTCATCAGCAAACCCCTTTTACTATAACTAGTATTAGGTGCTACAAAGATTTTTCTAATGGCTTAGGATATTTTGGAAAATGGGAAAGATTATTTTAATCGACTAAACCAGACATGATGCTGGAATTTCACTTCTCTGCTATCACTCTGGAGGTGTAAAATCCATATTAGAGCAGCTTCTGAGGTGTCTGTGTAACCAAATGGCAGTGTGCAGTTATCTCCTAGCTATCTCTGGGGAGCATACTCTTACTGCAGTTCATTTGGGTTTAGAACATTTATCATTGCCTGGGTAGATGGATTCCTCCATCATCTGGAGGCATCTGCTGTGTGTGGGATTCCCCTGCTCTAAGAAGGAAGAAAAAGATGTGTTCCCTGCTCATAACCCTTGTCATGGCACAGAGACAGGACAAAAAAAATGATATCAGGCTTCAGGCTTCTACCTTTACATCTTCTTTCAGAGCTGATGCAGTAGCATATAAAGCCTCCCATTCAGCAAAGCACATCATTGAAGTGAGTAGGCATGTGAAGAATCCTTTTCCTTCTCAGTGAGGCACAGCATGTGTTTAAATCCTATTAAAGCCTGTTGGACTTAAACACTTACTTAAACGTTTGATGGAGTTGAAAGGCAGATGTGGAAAACAAATTGAACAAATGCAACTCTGCCTGTTAGTTTAAGAAAAGGTTTGGCTACACCTCAGTGTACGTGGCTTCAAGCTGCAGTATTTTACTTACAAAAATCATAGAATCCTAGACTGGTTTGGGTTGGAAGGGAGCTCTGGAGCTCATCTAGTGCAACCCCCCTGCACTGGGCAGGGACATCCCCAACTAGAGCAGCTTGCCCAGAGCCCTGGCAAGCCTCACCTGCAATGCCTCCAGGGATGGGAACTCAACCACCTCCCTGGGCAACCTGGGCCAGTGTTCCACCACCCTCGTGGGGAGGAACTTATTCCTAATATCCAGTTTAAATCTACTCATCTCCAATTTAAAACCATTGCCCTTTGTCCTTTCCCTGCAGGCCTTTGCAAACAGGCCCTCTGCAGCCTGCTTGCAAGTTCCCTTTAGGTACTGGAAAGTCACTAGTAGTTCCCCTGAAGTCTTCTCTTCTCCAGGCTGAACAATCCCAGCTCCCTCAGCCTGTCCTTGTAGGAGAGGTGTTCCAGCCCCTGATCAATTTTGTGTCCCTCCTCTATCAGCTCCATGTCCTTTGTGTGTTGAGGGCTCCAGAACTGGCCACATGCCATGATACCTAGAGGTAACATCTATTATGGAGTATTACAGGTAGATTAAGGGACCTTTAGTGGTCATGTAGTCCAACCCCCTTGCAGTGAGCAGAGACATCTTTAGATCAGCTTGCTCAGAGCCCCATCCAACCTGACCTTGACTGTTTCTGGGGATGAAGCATCTACCACTTCTCTTGGCAACCTCTAAGTTAGAGCTTAGCTGTCTTCATTGCCCAGGAGATTCACTGAAGTTGCTTACTGGGCACAAGCCAGTGTTTTTCCTCACACAAAGATCTGACAGAGAGAGAGACATGTCAGTGTACTCTGAAGATGGTTTGCATTTGGAATGGATATTTTCTGGACATTTGTTCTCCAGGTAAATTAACTTTCCTAATGAAAAGCTCTCAGACAGTTTGAGAAGGCAGATGAAGCACAATGCCAAGCTCAAGGGAATGAGTTTCTTTGTAATAAATACTCTTAGCTTAAAAAACAAAACCACAAAGAAAAATCAACAAACAAGATTAAAGAAAAAGACACCAAAACCCCCCCAAAAACAACAACCCCACATTTTCCACTAGCTGATAGTTTTGAAACCCTCTCTGGGAATGGCAAGTCATGCTGTTGAGGTGGGAGAAAAAAAGGCTTTCAGGCCTCTTGGCTACTGTACTGCTTTGCTCTCTGATGGCATAGAGTTCATTTCCTGAACTCTCGAGAGATGGCAGAGAGAAAAAAAAAGGAAAAAGAGAGAAAACAACTCTTAATGCTAAGGAAAGAACTTGGAGTTCAACTTGAAATATAGGGAAGACAGTCTTTCTAATGTTGTAGCTGTATTTAGCATCAGAGTTCATGAGATCCACATGTCCCATCTTCTTTTTCTATAAATCCCAGAGGGAAAAAAGCACATTTATTATGATAGCCTGGAAGGAAAAAAAAATGTCTGTTCATCAATTTCCCTGTTTTTAAGAGATAACCACTGACTCTACCCTTATGTTATCTTTATCCTGAGGCAGCAAATTTATCAAAATTTATTCTGGTATATTCTAAATTTACCATGTTGATTACCACTGTATAAACAATGTCTGGCATTTGCCTCAGCCAAAATATTAAGGCTGCTGCTGATTTGGAGTAAAGATCTGTAGAAGTGCTTCAATGTACTGAAGTGGCTGTAATATGAGTACAAACAGCAGAGATAGATAGCTAAGGATACCATGGATTTAAAAGTGTGGGGGGGGAAGGATTCTTCTCCTATGTAATGCTAATGAGCCACTTACTGAAATGGATCTGTTTGGGGAGGGAAGGTTAAAAACCATCAGAAAGTGGTCAGAAAATACAGCCAACTGGACTCTCTCACATAAAAGCTGCTCTTAGGGATTAGTGGGTAAGGGTTAAGAAAATCTTTGTATAATTACTGCATACAAATATCAGTAACATGAAAGCATGCCCTTAAGGTTGGACTAAACCCAGTCCCAATCTTGGGGACTAAAAAAAGGATTTTATAGGAGGATCAAAAGGAGAGGAGGTGCCTTAACTGGAGATAAATTTCTTTTTTACAGGAAAAAAGAAATATTTGACCAATTGGTGAAACTATGTATTTACTGAAAAATAAGGAAGATGATGGAGCAAATCTTGGGTCTGTTCCTTCATGCAATTTCAAGGTGGCTCATTACCTCACAGCTCTTCAATTGTAATTCAAATTGATGTGGTAAATCCTGAAATTAAAGTCTAAATTTATGAACAAAACTTATAAATAACATTAGGAGTTCTTTTATAAAATAGTGTATTCAGGATTTATTTTTTTCTTTCTTGGTATCCTCTTTATTTGTTGTCCTGTACAGTATACTTATTCCAGAACACCATCTCTTCTGCATTAACAATATGCTTGAGATGTGCCTAACTTCAATGAGGCTCAAAAAGTCTAACTGACTTCCCTGGGCAGCATTTCCCTGTGCTTTTTTTTTTCTTGTGAGACAGGGTAGAATGTATATATACTGATTTTATTAATAAAAAGTAAAAAGCACTAATCACATCATTGAATATTCACTGATTACAATATATTGAATATTGTAATTAGTTCAATGGCATGTTTTTTACAACAGAAGATAACTTGCCATTTCATAGCATTAGCTTATGCATTAGGTGATTAAAATGTACAATTAGCACCTGCAGAGTGTGCACTGTCATGATACATGTAAACAGGAGAGCTTTTGGGGAAGAAGTGTGTGTACAAGCATATCTAATGCATCTTTGGAAGCATCTTGGGAAGCCTCTCTCTAATATTCCTTGGGTTTGTTTGAAAATTTTTTATCTTTGCTTAATAGTGTTAAGGAAACACAGACAATGAGCTATGTTTCTGATTTTCTGAGTTAAACTAGAAAGATAATTTTAAATTGTTTTGCTCCAGCTTGGCACTTCTTACTTATTCTGCTGTACTCTGTCCTTTTTCCCTTGCATAGAATGCCTGTATTTAATAGCAGAATATGATTCATTGTTAAACAACAGTGAAGGAAATGGATTAGGTTCTTTACAGTGACATCCAAAATGTACTTTCTTCCTGTTCCAAAGACACAGTACATCCCAAGGGAAGTGAGGATGTGAAATGTAACTTCAACACAAGAGAGGCAGTGTCAGAAAATTTTGTTTGCCCTTAGACCACAATTGCCCTGGAGCTCATGGGGAACTTCAATTATTTGAATGACACCAGTGTTTTTCTAGTCTCCTCACATCAGTTGCTTTGTGCATCAAATGATTGAACAAAATCGTGCAGGACTAAGTATTAGAATGTATTTTTGATGTCTCAGCACTCAGTTCTGCCATTTCAGCCTCCCTTTGACTCATACTACACATAGAGAAGCAACACAGTGTATCTTCCAAATAAGAGCAGGAAAACACAGGGAACTCTGTATCAATAAATAAAGCAAATAAAATAACAGCATGACTCCAAAATGTTATCTGTGACTGTTGTGAGTAGCAAACTCACAGGCTTGACCCAGCTGAATGCAGTATGTGCTGACCTTGGAATATATCACCTCTCTTGCAGCATCATCTGCTTGGAAGTAAGCACTCCATTCAACATTTTGGTTGTATATAACATTTATANTCCCTGTTTTTAAGAGATAACCACTGACTCTACCCTTATGTTATCTTTATCCTGAGGCAGCAAATTTATCAAAATTTATTCTGGTATATTCTAAATTTACCATGTTGATTACCACTGTATAAACAATGTCTGGCATTTGCCTCAGCCAAAATATTAAGGCTGCTGCTGATTTGGAGTAAAGATCTGTAGAAGTGCTTCAATGTACTGAAGTGGCTGTAATATGAGTACAAACAGCAGAGATAGATAGCTAAGGATACCATGGATTTAAAAGTGTGGGGGGGGAAGGATTCTTCTCCTATGTAATGCTAATGAGCCACTTACTGAAATGGATCTGTTTGGGGAGGGAAGGTTAAAAACCATCAGAAAGTGGTCAGAAAATACAGCCAACTGGACTCTCTCACATAAAAGCTGCTCTTAGGGATTAGTGGGTAAGGGTTAAGAAAATCTTTGTATAATTACTGCATACAAATATCAGTAACATGAAAGCATGCCCTTAAGGTTGGACTAAACCCAGCCCCAATCTTGGGGACTAAAAAAAGGATTTTATAGGAGGATCAAAAGGAGAGGAGGTGCCTTAACTGGAGATAAATTTCTTTTTTACAGGAAAAAAGAAATATTTGACCAATTGGTGAAACTATGTATTTACTGAAAAATAAGGAAGATGATGGAGCAAATCTTGGGTCTGTTCCTTCATGCAATTTCAAGGTGGCTCATTACCTCACAGCTCTTCAATTGTAATTCAAATTGACGTGGTAAATCCTGAAATTAAAGTCTAAATTTATGAACAAAACTTATAAATAACATTAGGAGTTCTTTTACAAAATAGTGTATTCAGGATTTAATTTATTTTTATCTTTCTTGATATCCTCTTTATTTGTTGTCCTGTACAGTATACTTATTCCAGAACACCATCTCTTCTGCATTAACAATATGCTTGAGATGTGCCTAACTTCAATGAGGCTCAAAAAGTCTAACTGACTTCCCTGGGCAGCATTTCCCTGTGCTTTTTTTTTTCTTGTGAGACAGGGTAGAATGTATATATACTGATTTTATTAATAAAAAGTAAAAAGCACTAATCACATCATTGAATATTCACTGATTACAATATATTGAATATTGTAATTAGTTCAATGGCATGTTTTCTGTTGTAAAAAACAGAGGAAAACTTGCCATTTCATAGCACTAGCTTGTGCATTAGGTGATTAAAATGTACAATTAGCACCTGCAGAGTGTGCACTGTCATGATACATGTAAACAGGAGAGCTTTTGGGGAAGAAGTGTGTGTACAAGCATATCTAATGCATCTTTGGAAGCATCTTGGGAAGCCTCTCTCTAATATTCCTTGGGTTTGTTTGAAAATTTTTTATCTTTGCTTAATAGTGTTAAGGAAACACAGACAATGAGCTATGTTTCTGATTTTCTGAGTTAAACTAGAAAGATAATTTTAAATTGTTTTGCTCCAGCTTGGCACTTCTTACTTATTCTGCTGTACTCTGTCCTTTTTCCCTTGCATAGAATGCCTGTATTTAATAGCAGAATATGATTCATTGTTAAACAACAGTGAAGGAAATGGATTAGGTTCTTTACAGTGACATCCAAAATGTACTTTCTTCCTGTTCCAAAGACACAGTACATCCCAAGGGAAGTGAGGATGTGAAATGTAACTTCAACACAAGAGAGGCAGTGTCAGAAAATTTTGTTTGCCCTTAGACCACAATTGCCCTGGAGCTCATGGGGAACTTCAATTATTTGAATGACACCAGTGTTTTTCTAGTCTCATCACATCAGTTGCTTTGTGCATCAAATGACTGAACAAAATCGTGCAGGACTAAGCATTAGAATGTATTTGTGATGTCTCAGCACTCAGTTCTGCCATTTCAGCCTCCCTTTGACTCATACTACATGTAGAGAAGCAACACAATGCATCTTCCAAATAAGAGCAGGAAAACACAGGGAACTCTGTATCAATAAATAAAGCAAATAAAATACAGCATGACTCCAAAATGTCATCTGTGACTGTTGTGAGTAGCAAACTCACAGGCTTGACCCAGCTGAATGCAGTATGTGCTGACCTTGGAATATATCACCTCTCTTGCAGCATCATCTGCTTGGAAGTAAGCACTCCATTCAACGTTTTGGTTGTATATAACATTTATACACATTATAACATTTGGGTTATATAAAGCATGGTAGCTTTCCCCTTTAAATCCAAAGAAAGTTGTTAATTTTGGTCTTTGCTCTTTATGGTGTTTCATTCTGATGTGGCACAGTGTGTGTGACTCTGCAGTATTATGAAATCTAGAGGGTTTTGGGTTGGGTTTTTTTTTTCCTAGTATCTGTCAACCAGGACATTAGATTATTATAAGAAGAACTGAAATTGTATGGTGTCTTAATTTTGAATTATTTGCTGGTGTTTTGAAAGAAAGCTAAAAAATCCCTATAATTGCAGTTCAAATCAGCCTAGCACCTCCATGCATATGCAAGGTAGGAAGAAAAACCAAGAACACCAATACTCTGCACTAGCAGCAGGCAACTCCTTGCCTCTGTAGCATCAATTAAAACACCTTCATGTGCAGCTGGACACATGATATTTGGAACAGCCAAAGGCAGCTGTGGGTGCTGTTAATCAGTCTACACAAATTCCCGTGGCAGCTTTACTCAAGTGTGTCCCACAACAGCACTGATCAAGATCTTTATCTGAAGCACAGATAAAAATGAGGCTGCACCTCTGCCAAAAGCAGCTTCTCTAGGAAGCCAAATAAAAATGATGGATTTTTGCTTGAAGTGACAATATCCTGCACTCAGCAGAGGTTGCAATGTTTGATAAGCCATAGACTGTGATTCTTTTGCCCTCCTCCTGCATTCCTGGTTTTCTATAAAGGCAGCAGTCACTGTGGAGAATCCTTCTGTCAGTTCTTTTCTGTGTTTGGATTAGTTTCTTTATACAGTCTCACATAT
The DNA here is from genome assembly GCA_013396975.1 of Bucco capensis. Lineage (NCBI taxonomy): Eukaryota > Metazoa > Chordata > Aves > Piciformes > Bucconidae > Bucco > Bucco capensis. The sequence continues at coordinate 79,416 of VWZO01014391.1, forward strand.
TCACTTCTTATACCCACTAAATACATATTTATAGGAATTGTTTTTGATGGAGCAATTTGAATTGCCAAATTTCTCTTAATGTCATCACAGTCTGGGACTTGTAGACAGAATCCTTTGTTCCTAGTTGATAGCTTCTGAATAATATGCTCTTTGAACACTGTATCTGGGATAAGCAAAGTACAATACAACACCTCCTTCCAAGGAGGGCTTTTTGGTGGAAAGACAGAGCCTGAATCTTTGCTAATGTGTTCTTTAAAGCCTGGTATCATGAAATCCAGTCTTTTATTGGAGGTTTTGTAACAAATACATTCTGCCAGGAAAATAAACTGTGCTAATCCATTTTGTGGTACAGCAATTTCTTCTGTGGCTTTAGCAGCTAAACCATGTTATACACACACAAATTTGGAAAACAGTTTGAGATCATTTAGAATGGTATGGTTAAAAAAAAAGCAAGTATTTATGTTTTATTTCATCTACAGCCATGTACCTAGTAATGCTGTTAATAAAAGATTTTCTTTCACAAAATATAATCTAGCCTAAAATATGTATAATATTGTCTTGTAATTTAGTAAGTATAAAAATATGCTAGCCTGCATAAAAAAGGAATATTCTCCTTTTCCCTTCAGAGGCTGCAAGCTAGCAAACAGGCAAAATAGAGAAAAGGGATACACTAGTAAATTTAAGACATAAAATAGTGATAGACCCATTACTTTTGATATGGCTATATAATAATTTTTTAGAGATGCAGAGACTAACATAGGAGACTTTGCTTGCTACAGACCAAGTGAGATGCAAATGGGTGAGATGCAAGTGGCAATCACTGCTGCAGGGCACAGAGTGGCTTTTTGTGGGTTTGCTCATGCTGCTTTCTATGCATTGTTCTCTGAGTTCCCCTAAGTTGTTCTAGCCCAAACTCATGCAAAGTCATGGTTGCCTTTGGGGGATGGAACTGCTTCCCCCCAGGAAGGCACCAGCCAGCCTCTCAGCCATGTTAGAACGGCTCAGGGAAAAGGCAAGGACATTACGGAGTGATTGTGAGTTTATTTGGGTATTTTACTGGGATTTATTCTGGGAGGAGAGGAAGAGTGAGGAGCTGTTTAAAGCAGCTCCTTCACTGGGTTAAAAACTGGATAGCTGGCCGAGTCCAAAGAGTTGTGGTCAATGGAGTTCAATGCAGCTGGCAGCCAGTCACGAGTGGGGTCCCACAAGGCTCAGTACTGGGGCCACTCCTGTTTAACATCTTCAGCAATGATTTGGGCCAGGGGATGGAGTGCACCCTTAGTAAGTTTGCAGATGACAGCAAGCTGTCTACATAGGCTCTACAGAGGGATCTGGATAGGCTGGATGGCTGTGCCAAGGCCAATGCCATGAAATTCACTAAGGCCAAATGCCAGGTGCTGCCCCTTGGCCATAGCAACCCCCAGCAGTGCTCTAGGCTTGGGGAGCAGTGGCTGCAGAGCTGCCAGGCAGAGAGGGACCTAGGGGTGCTGAGTGACAGCTGAACAGGAGCCAGCAGTGTGCCCAGGGGGACAAGAAGGCCAATGGCATCCTGGCCTGGAGCAGGAACAGTGTTGGCAGCAGGAGCAGGGAGGTGATCCTGCCCCTTTGCTCAGCTTTGGGGAGGCCTCACCTCCAGTACTGTGTCCAGTTTTGGGCCCCTCACTGCAAGAGGGACATGGAGGTGCTGGAGAGGGGACAGAGGCTCCCAAGCTGCTAAAGGGCTTAGAACATAAGCCTGAGGAGGAAAGACTGAGGGATCTGGGCCTGTTTAGCCTGGAAAAGAGAAGGTTGAGGGGAGACCTCCTGGCTCTCTAGAACTACCTGAAGGGAGGTTGTAGAGAGGCAGGGACTGGTCTGTTCTCCCTAGTGGAGAGTGATAGGACAAGGGGAAATGGATGGAAATTGCCCCAGGGGAGGTTCAGGCTAGACATTAGGAGGAATTTCTTTGCTGCAAGGGTTGTGAGCCATTGGAACAGGCTGCCCAGGGAGGTGCTGGAGTCCCCATCCCTGGAGGGGTTTAAGAGACAGGTAGATGTTGTGTTGGGGAGCATCATTTAGTGGGGTGATAGGGCTAGGAAAAAGGCTGCACTGATGATCTTCAAGGTCTCTTCCAGCTGGAACTGTTCTAGGATTCTATGAGAATAACTGAAACCATAGCTCAGTGAAAAGCACTGAGGAACACATGCTGGAATATATGTTGAATGAAATGCACTGCAGAACATGATGTTACACAAAGAATTTTCAACAAAGGAGCAAAATGGATGTTCAAAGAATAGGTTGCTCTCTCCATATAGAGTACAAGCCACCATGTTCTGATATACTGTAGTGAAAATTATGGAGGTGGTAATAACAGCACTTTGGGGAAGAAATTGTTACCAGAAGCAGTGAACATCATCTCTCTTTGTAACTAGATTTATGAGATCAAGAGCTGAGAGAAATGTCACAGCTGTCTCCTAGGAGAGTCCTTTACAACTTTCTATAAAGGCATGGAGTGGATTTGGGCATCCAAATACTACTCTGAGTACTTCTATTACAAATGGAGTAGAGTGAGACCTGAAGATGCCATAAATAGAATTGGCAGCCAAACAGCCTACATATCCTGTGAAAATTGCTCTTTATGTGAAAGCTGGAGTTTCCCCACACCTGCTTTGCATTGCTGACTTATTTTTTTGGAAGTTTTTCATTAAATTTGGTCACTGAAGTTTAAGCAGCTGAACTTCTCAACTGGCTTGCCAGGGTGGACACAGGCTCTTGAAGGTAAGGGTTAGGTTTCACGGAGTTATAGCACTGTATCTGCTTAGTTTTATCCACATATTGCAAGCTGTTTCTCCTACAGTGAGCCTAAACATTAAAAAATAAAGGATTATCTCAGTTTGTTTATATTTTCAGTATTTAATTGGAACAAGATATTTTGATGTCTTACTGTCTAAAGTAAATAATTGCTGCTTTGACACTGCAAAATGTGATGCTGTAAACTAACTGGATCTTTTCCAGCTCTACCTTATGTGCCTTTGTTGGCCTAGAACCAGATTTTAATGTTACTATTGGGACTATATTTTCAAAGTAATAAGCAATTAAACAGTAGCAGCGTGGTGGTGAGGAAATTTTTTTACTGTAAGACTTCAGCTGGCTCAGGTTTCTCTTTCCAGTGATTTTACAAGCAAGCAGTAAATTCCTTTTATTCTTTCCTCAGATGACTTCGAATCAAAACAGAGCAGGAAAAGTTCTGTTTCATAATTTTATACAAAAAGTTAAATTTCATTAAGGATTTATTAACGATTTAATTCTGTGATTCTCTGTTAATTGCACAGAACCAGACTTTTTAAATCAATGGTCTCTCAGCTGCTATTTTTATCATACTTTCTGTTGATGGAAATATAGGATGGAGGATACATACTATGCAAAATCCTGTTAAACTCTAAGTTGTTTTAGTTAGATTGCAGGCAACGTAACTATGTCCTGTTATAGTTATGGAGCATGTAATGTGATAGTGAATGGGAAAAAACTGTGAAGGACATTTTGATAGAAGTCCTCACACTGTAGAGTATTCATACTGTTCTGGGTATGGAATAGGAAAACATGTGAGAAAAGCTATACCTATCCTTTCAGGCTGTGCATTTTCTTTCAAGTGTGTTACACACTTTCAACTCATACTTTGTCTCTCCTGGATCTCAAATGGAAAGCTTTATGTCCTCCAACATATTAAAATATCTGTAGGATGGTTCTGTGTAGGTGCTACAAAGTGTTTGTGCTCAAGAGTTGATATATGGACTTCAGTCTTGTGGTATGCGAAATTAAACAACTCAATTTTCACTCCAAATAATGGATGGACTCACTAGGAGAGAGAATTCTTTAATTCAAAACTTGCAAAAGGCAAACATAACAGGAAAAAGAAAACAGATTCATTGTTCAGGGAGGAAAATCTTTACTATCTCAAGGGTCTTGTCCTATACTTTCTATACACTGTTTAGTTTCAGTGGAAATATTAAAGACTGGGCAGAATGCTGGAAATCCTGAGAAGAACTGGTTTTTTTTGTTTGGATTGCTGTATTCTTTGCTCTGCATGGGGTTCAGTACTATGGGCCTGGAAGAAGCACATGGTGTACTACAGGTGTCCCCAAACCTGCTGCATATGGATCAGGAGCCTGAGCTACAGAATGGGANTCCTCAGAGCAGAGGTGTTCCAGCCCTTGTGTCCCTCCTCTGCACCTGCTCCATCAGCTCCATGTCCTTTGTGTGTTGAGGGCTCCAGAACTGGCCCCAGTATTCCAAATACATGATGCCTCTGCCTCAGCTGAGGTCACAGACATAGCTGCTCTCAGGTGTCCTCCCCTAATTACAGTGTAAATATTACTCAAGTTATTTGATTTCCTGCTGCAGCCCCTCTCTTATGCTTGATCCAGTGCCATGAAATTTTAGCAAGAAATACATGTCATAGAAATCATTATGGTTGGAAAAGACCTATGAGATCATGCCTAACCCCAACACTACCATGCCCATCACTAAACCATGTCCTAGGCACCAAATGACAGAGGTTAAGACTTGGTACAAGTGGCCTTGTAAACTGAGATCAAGACTGTTCCACAGGTAAAAATAGTGTCAATTAATCCAGGAAGCCACTTCCCTCCCCACTTCTAAGTGCTGCATTTTCAGAAGATCTCCAAAGCATCCAACTGTAGTGTCACAATTTAAATTCTCATGCAGTTGGTGTTCTTTCCACTGACTTTAAAGAGCTTTGGATCTGGCCCTAAATAAATAATGAGAATTTCTTCCACCTCAATTTGTGTTGAATTTCCAAACCAAGCAGTTATGTCTTTCATTTTTATTCTTCATATTTTTTCATGACTCTGCTTATTATTTTAAGGAAGCAGTAATATATACTCTATCTATATACACAGGGTGCAATATATATATACATATATATATACTTGCTGAAGTCCAGTGTATTGTCTTAGTGAAGAGATGAATACGTGACTGTAAGAAACTCTTTAGAGTTCATCCAGAATACACAGTTGCTCATTACTCTGTAGCCTGGATTCAGTCAAAGGTGGTTTTAACAGTAATTTAAGATTTTTTACCAGTGCAAACCATCATAATTGGTTCAGAAAAGATGCACATTCAGGGAGAAAACCCTACTTTGTTAGTATCTAGCTTGCTGCTTCATTCTGCAAAAACCAGGAAATGTTAATATATGTTCAATAACCTATTAAAGAATAAAGCCAGTTATCTCATCTACTGACCAAAGTTTTTCCCAACTGTACATTTTCTAGTGTTCAATCCCAAAACTAAGTGTTTTTAATTCCATTCCTGTACATGTGTGCAGTTATGTGAGGGCCTTTCAGTACAAAATCATGTTACACTAGAGATATTGGCTTCTCCCTTCCAGTTTCCAAATGAACTGTTGTCTCTGAATGCTATCAGCACTGGCATGCTGTCTGCAAGCTGTTTTTGCTGTGACATGAAGTGCTTTGCATCATACCATACCTTCTGTCACACACTAGCTTGCATTTTCATTTCTGAGTAGAAGGATAAATATTGTCTTTGGAAAGAGTGACAGCAAAAGAATACCTCCAGGGATGGGAATTCAACCACCTCCCTGGGCAACCTGGTCCAGTATTCCACCACCCCCATGGTAAGGAAGGATTTGCTTATAGAGGAAATTTACAATAGGGACATAGGTGTTTGAAATCATGCTCTATACTGTCCATTTCTTTCATCAAGTATAAAAAAATAAACTATAAAATGATTTTTTTCTGTGGATGTAACAGTGAAGACATAACAAATATTTAAATTTAATCAGATGATTCCCATCCTTGTAAGTTAAATTATTAAAATGCAACAGACAAACATTTGCTGTTGTAACAGGGAGTCTAAGTGGGGTTTTATATTATTTAAAAACTGAAGAACAGCAGATGATTTGAGGTAATGGGCTCCAGTTAGAAAGTATCCTAAGTCTGTAGGCCAGCAAAATAGCAAAAAATAATTTTTCCTGCCCCTCCAAAAAAGGCATCTTTGGTTTTCTGTAACATACACCAGTAGATACTTAAAATTCATTTGTCTGGTTGGTAGGATCACTACTTGAATGTCTCCTGTACTTTTATTTGAACCATTACTGGGCATGCAAGTAATTGTATGCAACTCAGGTATTGGCCAGGAAACAAAATTAAATAATGTTTTATTATTCTGTCGAGTGTACAAAATCCTTTGCCCAAAATAGTGTCAGAGATTAGCTGTCCAAAGTTAAGCAAAGAGAGCATGATGACAGTGGGAAGCCTGCTATTGCCTGCATAGAGCCTTTTAAAGCTGAGCTCTATCTACAACTATACAGTTGTACCAAAGAACAAATGTTAGGTGGCTATATTCCTGTAAGGGACAATCTTTTAAGCTGAAACTTCAGCCATAGTAATAAAACCTGTAGATATTTCCAAATAAGAAACTTGCTATTCAGGTGCCTTTGCCCTAAAGCATGTAAGATTCTTTAATCACAGAATCCCTAGAGCTAGTTTGACCCAGTCCAGAGTCTGGGGCATTTGGCTTTGCTTCTCTAAAGATAAAATATGTCTTAATTTTTGTTAAAAAGGAGGAGGAGGTAGGGAGGATATGCTTCTTCCCTTTTCTTTCAATGCACTAAGAAAAGAACCCAGGAGAAGGGAGGGTGATGATGCCAGAGAGCTGGTTCTGTGTTTCATGGCAGTATACACTGTGGCCCTGCTCCAAGGTTGAATGAATCTGTTGTAGCTAAGGTGACTGGAGGAATTGTAGCTTATTTATCACAGATACTGCATAGACAAAACAACAGGGGAGCAGGAAAAAATAGGCTCATAGTGAATGCTGCCTTGAGATTAAACTGGACATTAGGAAGAAGTTGCTCCCCACGAGGGTGGTGGAACACTGGCCCAGGTTGCCCAGGGAGGTGGTTGAGTTGCCATCCCTGGAGGCATTGCAGGTGAGGCTTGCCAGGGCTCTGGGCAAGCTGCTCTAGTTGGGGATGTCCCTGCCCAGTGCAGGGGGGTTGGACTAGATGAGCTCCAGAGGTCCCTTCCAACCCAAACCAGTCTAGGATGCCATGATTCCTGTTTTTGAGCGTGTTCACTCCTGTAGATGAGTGAAACAGCAAAAGATGCAAAAGCAAGTGCTCTCATTTGGATATTTCCATTGTATTGATAATATCTTATGTTAACTAATTTATTAACTAATAATAATATTAACTAATTTGGCTACTGCTGAAATTGTTCAGTGCTGATTTTCAGGAAAAGTCATGTTTTTCAAGGTACTATATATATTATAAAGACAGTCTCACAAATTTAGACTGCTCTTGCTCTAAATTTTTTGTTTCTCTCTGAGGATAAAAATAGCAGTTATCTGATGGATCTTAGCAGTAAGGTGGTGTGAGAATAAATCTATAAAGCTCTGCATTAAACTGGCTGTGAGGGAGAAAGGTGGAAGGGTATAAAACCATCAAGTTCATAGCTTTGGATTCAAAGCAGGCCTTATATAATGTTCCCCTGTGTAATATTTAAACATACAATGAATGCAGAAGACCTAGAAAAATGCAGTATTATTATTTCATCAGGAGTCCTGTTGAAAATCTAATGCAGGATCATAGCATTAAAGTTGGATAAAAATGCATTTGAACAAAGGTAACTGATGTGGGTATGTTGCATGAATTCAGGCAATATTATTCTGGTATTTGCAAACAATCTATCAGCCTTTATAATTGTTAAATATCTTCTGGGGGATGCAAGTTGCCCAATGTTTTCCCATTTGGTACAAAGCATTGTAAAGAATTAGGTTTCTCTTTTAAGTATAATAGTTAGATTCAGGAATGAAAGGATTGTTTCAAGCAGAAGCTGGTATAGTGGATAAGAATCCCACATTCCTTCACATCCTTTGTGGTTATTATGAACCATTTTGCAGTTCTGTCACAGATCCTTAACACTAAAATCCATAAAATCTTCATATTGAAGTTGAAATGTGTGATACTGTTATTACACGTAAATCTATAGACCTTTGAAATATTTATTTATCCCTGCATTGTAGTGTTTGTTGGTCTATAGACACCATGAGAAAGGATATTGTGTAAAGCTACAACACTGGAGGAATAACATATTTTGGAAATGATGTGGGTTCACCACATCACTTGTCCACCACAGAAATTTTGGCAATTTCTTTTATCTTTTCAGAAATATTATATCTGTGTAAAGAAAAGATTGAATTACTCTGAAAAGTGATCAGAGTGCTTTTCTGGATGTGGTTTTGGCATATGATATGGGAAGCAAGCATAATGCTACAGTCCTCTCGGTCCTGGTGTCCTAGTGAAGTCAATATAAAGTATTTCTTGATTCCAGTGTCTCAGGATCTGCATCAGAGTTTTCAAAATTTACTTTAAAAGAATTAAACACTCTTAAAAATGAAGTTTAGAGGACTCTGGATAGAAGTATCTGTATAAAGGCAAATAGTGTCTCATCTCAGTTCCATTCCCATGCACATGTAGCATGTTCCTTGGTAGCTATAAACTCTTTACATTTGCTGCTATCATTTCACTTTCTCATAAACATGAGTTTCCTGGTGAAAGCAATTAATGAAAGTGAGATTACATTGCAAAATCTTAGCTGCTGAAGAGATAAGAAGAAAGCTGCAAGATTGGTATATTAATATTATTCCCAAAGCAGAATGAAAGTCTCAACTTCAGCAATGTCAACAAAAACATGTTTCTTTTCAGATTTAATTTCCATGAGAAACTCTGTTAAATTAAAACCTTCCAGTAAGTGTCCTTCCATTTTTTTTGCATTTTTACTACCTAGAGATCAAACAGTTTGACACAGCAAAAAATTCTCGTGAGTTAGGAAGAAATGCTGATTGGTTTGTTGGCTGGTGGCCGGGGGAATGTTATGACCAAGTAATTATGTGTTCTGGACAGATGTATTAACCAGGCTTTGAGCTGGAGCCACTGGATATTATTTTAGTCATAAGGCTAGAGGAATGGAATCATTTTCAAAGAGCTGGCTGGCTGTCACTGCTTTAGTAATGCCTGTTCCAATGATTCTTTGGCAACAACTTCCAACACTGCACTTATGACACAGTAAACAAAAACTACATTAAAGGTTCCTTTTTTTTTTATCATGAAGAAGCTGAACATTTCCACTGAACTTTTTTTTGCTATTTATCAAGAAGCACTGAAGGTTATTGTAAAGCTTCTATCCCTGTTTCTCTTACCAAAGAAGAGGAGCTGTTTAGCAAATTCGATCTGGTGATAGTAAGCATATTTCAGAATTCAAGGTTTTTATCAGATCATTGATTTCTTATCACTATACCTTCTGTGGCATATTAATTTATTCACTCACTTTGTGAGGGAAGAACAGGTGGGTTGGTTTTTTTTTTGATGGACAAGTAGAATGAAGGAGGTTTTCATTTACTGCTTCAAGTTAAGAGAGGGTGAGATTTCTCCTGTTCTGGTAAGTAATCATATTATTTTGCAAGTTCCTGGAATATTGTATTGATAGGTGCAGAAAGAAGTTGGAAGGGAAATGAAATCTGTATTAAATGAGAGTCTCACTGAAAAAAAGAATGCATAACTTAGATGTAAAAGAGCATAATGTGTGCATATATTAATATTTAATCAGTTCTAAATGTGGTACATGAGATACTTCTTTAGGCTTTGTCATCTGACAACCAAGCATTAAAAAAGCCCTTGAGCCTTGAAGAAAATTTGTTTTATTCATCTTTAAGACACTTGATTCTTGTAACTACTTTTCAAATGCATGTTGCCAAGGTTGGGTTTTTGGAGGGGGATGTTCTGTGTTTGCTGTAGTTCTAATCTGACTTCATCACTGGAACATTAGAACAAGAGCAACCCTTCAGAATGAAGCAGGAAAGGGTTTGTTGTTTTAATTTCCCTCTGCAATGATGGATTATGAATATAAACTCTTATGTAAGGTCATTTTGAACATTGCCCTGGAGGCAGTATGTCAAGTGAAGCATAAAGTCTCTCTTTCTTGCAATTCAACTGGATTAAATGAAGAAGTCTCTTTTATGCCCTCAGATTTTGAGGACACAGTGTGTGACTGAAAAATGATAGCTATGTAGCTACAGCTCTGGCAGCTGCCTCTAGGAGTTTGGAGAAGGTTTATTTGTAGGTCTCCTCTTTGCTTCTTTGGCCATGGTAAATGGCAGGCTCTCTGTGCTCCAGGTTCCCCTTTTGTACAGCACAGGTAATAAAGTGTTGGCACTCACAACATCTACCACAGTGCTAAATGTCTCAGGCTTGTGCTTTGCTTTGCTTTGTGGGCAGGAAGAATAAATGAGTGGGAAAAAATGATGAGAGAAAGTGGCAAACTGCAAAAGAGTGAGATCAAACCTCTGCTTTCAGAATTGTCCTGTTCCCTGGAGATCCATGGTGTCTTTTGATAGTTGCATGAGTATTGGAGTGCCTTAGAATTTCTAAACTCAGACGAATTACAAAGGAGCAATTTGCCTCTATGTCTGCCTTCCACCCAGCTGCTGTAGGTGAAAGAGGGGATTTGTCTGCAAACCTCCTCCAAAACTTGAGAGTCAGCTGCCTTTACCAGGGTTTTTCTGAAAGAGGGAAAATGAGGGAAAGATATAAACTGGGCTCCTGTAAAAATACTTATTTTATAATTGCTTTGTTTTCTTTTATATAATTCATAAACTGTAATTTGTTGCCAGTATAACAGTGAATATTGCAAAGTTCTATGTATTTCCTGGCTTGATGGAAATGTAGCAAACAGGAGACAAACAGATGCTTCTCTAGCAGGGAACCTCTAAAGGAAGAATCAACAGATAGCTACGTGCTTCTATTTCAGTAATGAACTTGGTCACTGCTCTGCTTTGAGTCTCTCAAGAATCTTTCTTGTCTTAAGAAGACTTGAAAGGAAGTAATTTATTTTTTTTCCCTTTACAGAATTGTGGAAAGGAATCAAAAAGCACGCATTTAATTTCCTAAATAAGACTTCATGCTCTGCATCTTTGAGTGCATCCATGTATGTACATCTGTCTTGGGGTATGCATAAATGATTTAGATTATAATTTGAGAGCCACTCACTGCAACACTAACAAGACAAAAAATTAAAGCCCAAAGTGGCACTTCAAAATTTATTCCATATTCTTGATGTGGTTAGGAATCTGGCCAAGACAAGGTCTGAAAATGTCTTCAAGGACTGTTTTCTTCAGTGGGCCAAATCCAAAGAACCCCAAGTCAATAGGAGGCTCTACTTTTGCATTCCTCTGCTTTGGAATGGGCTCAATGGATCCAGTAGGTTGATGTGATGAGAAGCTAAGTGATTGCATATGCAGAAATGAAATCCTGCTGTTGTACATGTCTAAATTATGCCCCAAACACATAAGAGTGCTCAACAGCTATTAATTTCTTATCGATCATAATGAGTTTAAATTGTGAGCTGAGATTCCTAGAAGATTTATGTAAATATCTTCCTTCATTGGAAAAATTTGGGGTTTGTTTTGTTATTTTTCCTTAAAAAAAAAGGCAATCATAGAAATGAATCTTTTTGCATTACTAGTGATTTTCTTGTACTTAGATCAGAGATGTTAACACTAAAATATATAGCCCAGACACTGAAGTCTCATGAGGCAAATATGTTAATGGTTTATAGATTTACCATAGCTATTATCCCATTTACTCTGGGAACAAGCTATGGGATATAAAAAAATGAATGGTGTAATGAATCAATCTACTGTAACCTAGACCAAAAGTTGTTTTCTAAAGATGAAAAGTGGTAGGTCATGGGACTTCAGGCTAGCACTCTTTTAATAAAGTGTGCTGACAATTGTTTCTGGCAATGTAGACTACAATTATACTTTATCTACATATTGCTGTAAATGGAAATAAACAATGGTGCTCAGGGCTTAGCTTACACAGAGCAAAATAACCCACTGAGAGTACAAATGAAGATCATAGCTTTTTCCCTGCAGTTAATTCTTAAATGTGTGTACATATGACTAAATCTATGAAATCAAAATTAGAAATATATTCCACATTGGATATATATGTGCACATATAGAAATGGGATGGATAAATGCTCTCAGGCACTGGGACCAGCAATCCAAAATTTGAGGTTCTGAATGGTAAATGGTTCACTTATATAATCCTAGATGCTGGGAACCAACAGTTTAGTTAGAGAGTGATCCCCAAGAAGTGACATTTTGTTGCTTGTTTTGTCTTTGGAAATCAATGGGAGGCAGGAACTGCTACCTGGAAAAAATTTAAATCCTGCATATCTGCAGATTGATGCCATCTTTACTCTTCAGTCACAGCAAGTCTTGGATCCCAGCTGGCCTGTAATTTCAGTTAAAAAAACCCTAAATAAATACCATACTCATGTATGGCTANAGGAGACCACAAGGGATTGTCAGACTGTGCCTGATACCATACTCAATGGCACCCTTAAAAGCAGAGCATTTTCATCTCATACACAGCATGCAGCTGAAGCAAAGTGTCACCTCTGCTTGCCATGCTGCCTGCTCTGGCTCTAACACAAAGGGTAGCTTGGCACTTGGCTGCTATGTTGATTTTGAGCCATTAGATTCGATGTGTGACTGAGAGACTCATTTGTTGTTTTCTGCTCATTTGGGATTGGCAGCTTTTTATTTTTGCTTGGGATTTTTTTTGTTGTTTGAGCACAAGATCAACTGAGAGGATTATACTGCTTTTATACACATACACTGGATAGGATGAGCTCATTAGCCTTCTGGCAGTCATCCTAGGAGAAGGACAACTCTGATTCCAAACCCGGGCAGATGGAGCTC
>VWZO01014391.1:92392-126882 GCA_013396975.1 Bucco capensis
CACCACAACACATACACAGCAGATGCAGAGCCTGCTATACAATTTTGGGGAGTACATACTGAGAATAAATACATGATCTGTATGGTGCTACGTGGGCACTGGTTTTATATTTAGAAGGGCACCATGCAAACTAGATCACTTTTATACTGGCAAGACTACTGATAAAAGTACAGTATGGCTACAAAGGAAAGCAGGCTATGAATGAAGATATTTGGGGTTTTTTTTTCAAAATGAAGAAAAAAATACAAATGCTGCTGCTAGTGGTTTAAGGATGAGGATGTTTACAGGATACTAAAACAAGAGGAACATTTTCATGCATTCTGATTAATAGATGTTTGTACAGCACTATGAAGATGAGAGGCATGTTAAGTGTTACTAATTAATATTTGTTCAAAGTATTTATAAGATATTTATATTATTTATGTATTTATGGCAACAAAAATGTCTCAGTACAAAAGTAAATGATCCTAGAAAAAAATGCCAAGCTTTTGATCTGCTTATACATCACAGCATTGCAAACCTTTTCCTTTCAACCTAGAGTTACATTCAAAAGCAGAAAGATATACAGCTGACGTTTCCAACTGAACGACAGCACGATAAACTAGAGTTTCTCTAGAAGATAAAATACATCATAAATCGGTGTAACACTTACCTCATTTTAAATATTACTGTCTCCTTTTATCAGGTAACACTATATAACCTCCCCTTACCTCCTTTCTTCCAATATTTTATTTGCTATATTAATTCTCAACAATGATCACAACCAGAATTTTTTTTTAATTAAAATCAAATATATAGCCTTAGAGGCTTAGGTTATCTGATAAAAAAATATTTTAATTAAAAAGGATACCAACTCTTTTGATGAATTGCTAATAATTAAAATGTACAGTGTTAATTTTAATCTGCAGCCAGTGGTTTAAAGAAATTATTCTTAGCCTCCTTCAAAGTCAAAATTAAATAAGTAAAAAAGAAATGCTTTAAGGAGAAAAGGAATCTCTGGCCCAATGAGCTTTTTTATGGCAGATTGTCAAAATGAAGAGTGTATTACATTTACTTAGAAAGTTATTTTGTTTTCTTTTTTCTACTTTCATAGCATACTACCTCTCCAGGAACATTCTAGTTCTTACAAACATATTTGCTTTACCAAATGCTCTCTCCATCATGCTCAGTTGGGAAATAATAGATTGGAGTGAAGTGAGGATTTCCCCCAGGCTTTGCTCTGAGGAGTGTGCATGCACCAAGGAGAAATCTCTGAGCAAACTATTTGTATGTGAGTTGTGTAGCAGCCCTGCAATGCTCCATTAGAGGAATGTGCCTTAAGGAGAGGATAGAAAATAACATTCTAACCCTTCAAGAATAAATCCAGAGCATAGGGAAACAGAAAAGAGAAAGCAAATGTTGATTTATTTATTTTTTTTAAAATCTATGTATTTTAAAATCTATTAATACTGTAAATCAGTATCAGAACATCTTTTTCTCAGGTATTATTGAGACATTCTAAGTCAAAATTCTATTTGAAAATTGATTTTAGTACAAGCTTTTAAAGTTTAGGTATGGCTAATTGTTATTTTAAATGGTGTAACATGAATTTGGAAATCGGGACTGAAACACAAGTATAGCTCTAGAGTGATAGCTAGATCACTTTCTAGAGAAGAAACTTAATTTTCTCTATAAAAATGTCTATGTAAGGTTCCATAATTTCTATACAGAGAAGTTGGAAATGCAAGATACATGTAAGTAAGTTATTGAATTTTTTTTTTTCCTTTAGAGATTCTTGTACTTAATTAGATATTAATTCCAGGTGGAATGTCACTTGGAATTCTTTCATTTAGAATGATTGATTTTTCTAATGCATTTTTTTCTCCCTAATCTCTTTGTGTAAATCACTGTATGAGCATGACTCCATTCAGAACAGTGATTTAATTCTCTGGTCATTATTCTGACCTTAAATATTAAGCAAGCATAGGATACTCAGTAGAAACTACTACAGAACTCTCTTCTGAACAAAACAAAACAAAAGAAAGAATTATTATTTTTAAAGAAATTTGAGACATCTCTGCTTTCTGAATCTGATGATTATTAATCCAAATAAACTAAACCCAAATAAAATATCATGTTTTCTTTTGATGTTTTGTTTGTTTAGGGATTTTTATGTAACAATTTAGATTAATCTACACATTCACAGTCTCTAAGCCACTGATAAAATGAAAAGCTTGGAAAAGGAGAGGAGCTCTGTATCCCATTGAATACTATAAAGAAAGGAGTTTTACTAGGAAAAAAAAACTGTTACCATGCTACCCACAGGAAAAATAGCACCAAGTACACACAGGAGCAAATCAAGCACACTTGGAAGTGTGTGTGTCAGATCATGGAGGATTATTCCCTGCCATTAATAGACCTTCTGGCAAACCAAACCCCTTCTTTAGGCAGCTAAATAAGTATTGCTATCTTGGCAAGGGCAGGATGTTTCCACTGCCACTAGTGGGAATTGCTGGCCAGGCTTCATTAAAGGACTAAATAAGATCCTGAGAGTCCAGCTGCAGGCATGCACCTCTAATGCTTTTCTTTAGCAGCCTTACCCTCTAACATTTTGAGTATTTACTGAGGATGTAAGAGTGTTTAGGGTATGAGAGAGGATGAACCTTGAGTTGATAAATCAATTAAATCAGAAAAGAGAATTTTAGAAACAAGTAAGTAACTGATTTTAATTCATTGTCTCAAGTGATGTCACGATTCCCTCATCATTTAATTTTATAACTTGACATTTTTCCTTCTCTCTATCTAATTGCCATTAGCTGAGTGTAATAACAGAATTTCTGGAAAGATGTTTTAAATTGGCACTAATCCTTGCAAAGTAGTATTCTCTATGGTCACTTGCATTTGTTACCACCTCTCCAAAAACCTATGCAGCAGATGCTTTTTCATCTTTTTTAGCTCTACAGCAGGAAAAAAATCAAAGATCAGCACACAAAGCTTACTTCTACTAGGCAATAAGCACAGTTCAGAAACAGGTTTGTGGCAAGCAGACATCCAATAGCTTTCACTTGGTTTCCATCTGATGTCTATATGCCATAAGACAACAGGAAAAGCCAATATGAAGAAATGTGCACTGCTTAAAAGCTGTGTCAGCTGTCAGTTTTGAGTATAACTTCAAACAATGTATTTCTTCTCTCTATTTTTTTCTTTTTGAATGAATCAATATTTTGTTATCTCCCTTCACGTGGTTTTCTGATGATACAGAAGCAGAAAGAATCATATAGATGGCAGAAAAACAATATTCCTAAAAATTAACATATTTATCAGTTGAAATGCAAGTGGAAGAGTCTGATGAATGAGTACATTGAATTGTTTATCCTTCCTTTTTGTAAATAATTTGATTATTTTGAAAAAAATCTTCATAAAATTTCAGGGGGAAAAAAAAAAATCATGTGAATTCCTTTAAGATAACATTTAATATTCTGGTTATATGTAGAGCAAAACTGTAAGCAGAGATAATTTTGTTCAGAAATTAATTGTATTAATGAAAGTCTCCTCTTCTAAGAAGAAATAAAGGGAACCATTTTAAAACATCACAAACATTGCCACTAAACCTCTCTGATTCTTTAAATAACTTTCTTCCCTCATCAGAGAAAAAAGATCCAAATTCTAACTGTTCTTTACTGCTAAAGGTATGAACATTTTCTCAAAAGGAAGTATAGGATCAATTTACTGTTAAATGTATTAGAGAAGTGAAATGTTCAAGTGCTGCAATGGTATGTTGGAAGCATTTAATTTTGATAGGCATGATGTATAGCTAGGGAAGTAAGTGTACTCATATAATTATGCTGTCTTTGAAAGACTAGGCAATTTAAAAGTAGATTATCCAATGAGACAGAAGGAGTAGTTGTCAAATTTTCAGGAAGTAATTAAACAAGCAGAGGGTCTCTCTTTTTTACTGGCTGTTTCTGGGTTACATAGGGATTATGAAGAGAGACAAGAAAAATGACAGAGCAGGATAAACAGCACTTCAAACTCCCCTTGGAAAAAAAGGGTGGGTTTTGGTTTTTAGAGGTTTTCCAACTTACAAAGAAGCTAGGTAATGTTTTGTAATATCTTTGGTGCAGCTATCTGAGAAAATGTGCCCTTTGGAAAAGAAAAAGACAGCATGCCCCAAAAGACTAGTTCTCTGTTTAGGTTTGGGCTTTTTATTTATTTTTTTTTCCTCCTCCTTTTATTCTTTTTTATGACTTTTGTTTAGACTGCCATGTGGCACCCTGCATTTGCTTTCCCAAAGCAGGGCTTGGATTGTTTCTGCAGCTGCTGGTGCTGCTGCCTGAGCTTCCCCACAGCTCCATGCTGCTCATGGGATGCCTCTCTCCTCCTCCAGCACATACTCCCTGGCTCCCTAACACCTCAGTTTTGCAGTTGGCTGCAACAAGTCATAGCTGCCTCAGCAACATTATCACAGAATCACAGAATCGATCGGGCTGGAAAGACCTCCGAGATCATCAAGTCCAACCCTCCATCAACTCTAATCCATTTACTAGATCATGGCACTCAGTGCCACATCCAATCTTCGTTTAAAAATCTCCAGGGATGGTGAATCCACCACCTCTCTGGGCAGGCCATTCCAATGCCTGATTACTCTCTCTGTAAAGAACATTTTTCTGATCTCCAACCTAAATTTCCCCCGGCAGAGCTTGAGCCCGTGCCCCCTTGTCCTATTGCTGGGTGCCTGAGAGAAGAGACCAGCCCCCACCTGGCTAGAACTTCCCTTCAGGTAGTTATAGACAGCGATGAGGTCTCCTCTGAGCCTCCTCTTCTCCAGGCTAAACAACCCCAGCTCCCTCAGCCTCTCCCCATAGGACTTGTGCTCCAGTCCCTTCACCAGCCTTGTTGCTCTTCTCTGGACCCGCTCCAGCACCTCAATATCTTTCCTGAACTGAGGGGCCCAGAACTGAACACAATACTCAAGGTGCGGCCTCACCAACGCAGAGTACAGGGGAAGGATCACTTCCCTGGTCCTGCTAGCCACACTATTTTTGATACAGGACAGGATCCCATTGGCCTTCTTGGCCACCTGGGCACACTGCTGGCTCATGTTGAGCTTCCTGTCAATTAGTACCCCCAGGTCCCTTTCCGCCTCGCTGCTCTCCAGCCACTCTGTGCCCAGCCTATAGCTCTGCATGGGGTTATTGTGGCCAAAGTGCAGGACCTGGCACTTGGCCTTATTGAACTTCATCCCATTGGAATCAGCCCATCTCTCAAGTCTATCCAGATCCCTCTGCAGAGCCCTCCTGCCTTCCAGCAGGTCGACACACCCTCCCAACTTGGTGTCATCAGCAAATTTGCTGATTATAGACTCAAATGGACTCAAATAGACTCAAATTATGGCACCTAATGAGCAGCTATTTGCTTGGGTCATGGTTCAGCTAAGACATTTTGGTGCCTGCCCGTGGAGCAGAGGTCCAGGGATGCAGTTAGAGGATCCAAAACCACCAGCCAGCCAGTGGGAACATTGAGGACAGGGCTGTGTTTTTAACCCCACCTATTTCCACTTTCCTTGTTTAGGGCTGGACAGAACTGCTCCATTTTTAATAAATTATAAGCTAAAATACTCCATGGAGAGGCAAGGTAACTTCATGCATCCCTTGACTTATATTCCATTTCTTAAATTTCATTTAAAAACAGAAATTGTGGTTTCTACTTAAAGTATTCTAGCCCTTTCAGGTTTTACTGAGTATCTTCCATTTCCTCAGTGCCTGACTAAGCTGAGTAACAGTAACACAACCATGTACAGTTATTTTTTATTTGGAATAAATATAATTGCAGTTGATATGGAATTTGATCCAGCATTTACCAGAAGGTATTATGAGAAGATGTCTTTTGAGTGAGGCACCTTGAGGAATTTCTGCAGAGAAATGTGTACTTTCTGGGTCTGAGGATTTAGTTGTGATTATTCAGATTTGAACTCAAGGTGCACAGGAAACTTTAGAATGACAAGTTATACAGTTATGGAATTTAAGTAATATGGACACAAACTGAAACAGGATTAAACATCTGAGACCAAAAGTGTGATTCACAGATTTTAAGCTTCTGTTGTGCTTAATCCATAGTTGTGGCTTTTAGGTTTTGTACCTATAGGCAGCTTTCAATAGTCATAATCAAAGAATGCAAAATTTAGTGTTTTTTTTTAAAATTTTGATGTAACCATCCTAGGAATCAACCCAAGTACCTATGTAGTAGCTACTGTATCAAATCAAGAGGTCTTCTGACTCCAGGAAAATGAGAAAAATGCTGATTTATACACAGTATGTGTTCTGGAGCATCTCTACTAATAGAATGCACTCTGATAGTACATTGCAGGCTAAGAAAAGTTCAGTAGTTGGTTCTTGTCCTCACTTCCATGCCAGGGTAAAATGACAAGGCCAAGTTATCCCAAGAAAAAGAAGAATCAACTTCAGAGTAGCTGAAACATTTGGATACTTGGAACTATGGTTGAGTTTTGGATTCTCTAACAGGATAGAGATCCCTGAACAGTAAATCTAGTTTAAGGCAGGGCTTTGAAACTTACTCACTTCTTTGAAAGGATATATGTCTCAGTCATTTTAAAGTGAAATAGAGCTGAAACGTGAGGCTCTTTAGAATATAGATTAATTTTAATAGTGTTTATGAATTTGTAACAATGAAGTATCTAGTTTTGGCAGTAAGGCAGTAATGCTGTTTTCTTAAAAAAAACCCACCACAACATACACACACAAAAAAGAAACCCTGTTCTTTAAACAGCAATTCTATTTCAGCTGTGCTCTGCTTTGTCCAAGTGTCATCTCATCATCAAATATATAGCCTTAATTTTATATGCACTGTGCTGATCATCAGGGAGGAAAAAGAATAAATCTGAGCATCAAACTGTGTGATGTTGTGTGTGTGTTACTCCTTTCTATTCTGGACAGGCACGTATTGACCCTCTAAAAGAAGCCTAGCCACAATTTGCAAGAGAGTCAAAATCATCAGCATTGCCTGAATAATCAGCTGTATTACTTCCACCCCAGGGCTCAGGAGCTGTTTGGCAGGGCTGTTGGCTCAGGCAAATGGAGACACACTGCTTCTGGATATCTGTGCTGACTGGAGAAAGCAGCTCACATTATTGGATTATTTGCTGAATAGACAACTATGGACTTTTTCAAAGGAAACTTTGCTCCAAGGAATCCCATTGGTGACTTGTAGGGAGCACAGAGGCTGTTGTTCAGTAGTTAGCAGCATTAATCAGGAAGCCTACATCTCACACCTGAGACCACCTGAGGGGACCTAAGGGCTGTCTGACTGGACTCTCAGAAAAATTGGAAGGGAACCTTTGAGTTTTGAATAGCCAGGCCAACACTATAATTGCCTACAAGTAGTAATTTCTCTGTTGACTTATTCTTGAGGTTTCTCCTCGGAGCAAATTGCTGACCCTGCAATTTTTGCTTGCCCAAAGAGCAAATTCTGTTTCAACTACTCTCTCACCTGGTACTACAACTAGTGTGAAAACTTTCCATCTTAACAACAGAGCCAGATATGGCTCTCTTCACCTTCTTTTTACCCTCTCATATGACAGACTAATGCAGGATTTCTCTCTAAGACATTAGGATTTATAGCTGTTTACTTTAGCCCTTCACTGCTTTAAACTGTGAGATGTAGGCTTCCTGATTAATGCTGCTAACTACTGAACAACAGCCTCTGTGCTCCCTACAAGTCACCAATGGGATTTCTTGGAGCAAAGTAGTTTCCTTTGAAAAACTCCATAGTTGTCTATTCAGCAAATAATCCAAGAATATTTCCATAACTAAATCTTAGATGTGAACTTGTAAATGAAATATACACTTTCATTTTCCAAGTGGGATTTTGAGAACTTGAGTAAGATTTTTGCTAGATAGTATTGATGACACTAAGCATTGGTGACACTAAGCAGGCCCTTTTCAACCTCTCCATTCCTGGTAAACCCAGATATGCATCTGAATATCAAGAATATTATCTTTACACCAGTTGTAAAGACTCTTCTGACTACACCCACAATATGCAGGAGAGGTGTCAGAAAAAGTATTGATATTTGTTAGAAGTATGTCTATGTGTACACTAATTCAGTTTCAGGACAGGTCTGTTAACAGACTGATTTTTTTTTAACTGAAAAAGCTGAATGGAATGGTTGGATTGTGTTTGGAGTCACCAGTCTGCTGGTTTTAATGGAAAGAATGCTGGAATGAGTGTCCAGGGAGAGGCTGGCTTGTGAAGAGGCTAAATTGTTGTAAACCAATTTGGGCCTGGCAGGAATAGGCTGTCCTGGAGAGAGGGATCTGAAAGGTGACATTTGAGAAAAGAAATACTTGAGTTTTTCAGCATATGGTAGTAACACTGAAATCTGCAAACTGCAGATCATTTTCATGTGGAGAACGCTATGAGACATTAAATTTAAGCTATTAATTGCAGTTATTAATTGCTATGGGTGTACATGGGATTACAGAAAAGAACAAGAGAATAAAATTGATTTCAGTCTGGAAGTGTGTCTCCAGAGCATCCTTCAGCATTATGAACACTCTCACGCTGAAGAGCAAGAGACTAATTCTGCAAACAAGTGTGGTGTGAGTAACTTCATAGCTCCAGTGAGAGTTTGATCATATGCATCGTTCTCTATGGGAAATTATTGTGCATGATTACAAAGGCAGGGAGAAAAAACATGTGGGTGTTTATGTGAGACACCAAAAAGCCTTCTCTTGAGATTCGTTTTCAATCTTTTATTGTATTAACTCAGAATTAAAAGGCCTCAGATTTTGCCTCAAATAACTAAGATCTAACTGATTTCAGGGACCTGTTTGATCCTCTGGCTTCTATACAGAGAAATATAAATACCAATACACTTGACAAAGCACTTCATTTAAAAAGAAAACCAAAAGACATGTCAAAGGGGTTTTGTTTACCCAGCTAAAATTGGTGTTCCTCTTTCCTTGGTCCCACTGCACATCTCGAGCAGCACAGGCTATTTGCAGGTAAAGGAAAAAAAAAATAGTTCTTTCCTTTCGTCGGCTTTTAGTTGCACCTTTTTGCCTTTTCATCCTTAGGGCACTTGTCCCGGCGGTGTTCTAAGAGCGGCTGCTCTCTTATCCCCACACTGCCACCGCATGCCTCTTCACCCTCTCCAGCATACATCCCCCGGCTCCGCTCCCCGCAGCTGGCCAACCTGTCCGGGCCCCTCAGCCTTTCTGCCTTGTTACTGAGCTCCTCCTAACAGTCTCTTTTTGGTTGTTGTTTTTTTTTCCTTCGGGTTGGGGAGGCTGCTGGGCTGGAGCTAAAGGCGAAGGTAAATCTCTCGCCGACAGCTCGGGCAAGCGGAGCCCCTGAGCCCCCCGCCGCTCCCTCCGTGCTCTGGCTTTCCTCTCCCTGAAGCGCTGTGTACACAAAGGGCTTGCTTCTGCCTTTCTATTAGGTAACGCAGATTTATTTGCTATTGCTCTTTCCTCTTTCTGCCGTCCCTACACGTATTTAGTGTTTGTAGCTCCTGTCAGCTTTGGGATTGGTGGTGGTGGTGTTGCCTTTTTTTTCTTTCTCCCGAAAATGTCATTTATTTGTCTTTCTCCAGAGGCAGTTTTAAATCAAATGTCCCTGTCAGGGAGGACTCCGAACAGCCTGACTCCTAAAATCCTACAATCAGCAGCAGGCTCTCTGCTGCCTCGCTGCTCCGGCCGCAGCCTGCGAGTAGTGGAGCGGCTCGGCCAGAGTAGGACTTCGTCCGAGCGCCTAAGCCCCGCATCTGCAGGGATAGGCATCCCTGAGGCTCTGGGCAGTGCCCAAGGATCCAAGTGGGTGAGCGGCTTCTTCCCAGCGCGTCGGAGGGGGCACGCCGAGCCCAGCCTCAGTACATCCCCTCAGAAACCAAATCACCGGGGTATTGTTGGAGAAGGTTTTCCCCGTGTGTGTGTAAGGGGCTGAGATGGGGTGGGGTGTCCGAAGTGGAGGTGACAACGCTCGGCACCGGCAGGTCTTCTGGGGCTTTCCCCGAGTGCCTTATATGGCCGGGGAGAGGCCGGGGGGGGCGACGCCTCAGGCACGTCGGCGAGGTGCCGAGCCCCAGGCGTGAGTGAGCGTGTGGGAGCTGCTACCCTGTTACACTAGATTGTGTGTCATTCCAGGTGACAGAGGGAGCGGCTACCGGAGGAGATGGGGGATTTCTGAGGACAGCCCATCCTGCTAGAAGGGAGAATAATGCCATCCCTCCCGGCCACGAAAGGTACATCTGGTTTGGCAGCTATATGTTTTTTTATGGTGGTGGTAGCTTTTTTTAGTTTGGTTTGGTTTGGGAGTGTGTGTATTGGTTTGGAAGTGTTTGGTGTTTTTTTTCCCTTCTTTTTCCCTCCTCTCGGCGTTTGCTGAATGGCACAGACCTGCCAAGGCCTGCAACTCCGGGTTGCGCCGCTGCCCTGTCCGCCGGCAGCTGTCTGTCCCAACGCTGGCAGACAAGGCACGGCTGGCTCCGCGCCGACGGGAAGCAGCGCGGGGACTCGGAGTGCGTTCTCCAGCAGACGCTGCATGCTCTGCCCTCCCCGGCGGCCCCTTCGCCTCCGTTCTCCTCGCGCGCTTCTTCGCCCCCAGCCCGCGGCCGCGGAGCGCCGGCAGAGCTGCGGACGAGAGCGAGAGACGGATGGAGGGATGGAGAGTTGGAGCACCGCCCGTCCGAGCGGTTTCTCTGCTCCTGGCCGCTGTTAGGCAATATCCTGTGCCATGGCGGTGCTGAGGTAGAAGCCCCTTCTTCTCCGAGGCAATTTACATTTCTTCTGTGGAGAAATGGAGGGGCTGGGAGAGCTGGAAG
The DNA here is from genome assembly GCA_013396975.1 of Bucco capensis. Taxonomy (NCBI): domain Eukaryota; kingdom Metazoa; phylum Chordata; class Aves; order Piciformes; family Bucconidae; genus Bucco; species Bucco capensis. Next base: position 103,212 of record VWZO01014391.1, read on the forward strand.
AGAAGTTGAAGGTTTGTCTATTTTGCATTAAACGGGGGAAAAGAAAAATTGAGCGGAGCGCCCACCTGCTGACCCGCGGCCGCTCACCTTCCCCGGCCCCGAGTGGGGCTTTTTATTGTCCATAAACAGTAAAAAAGGAGCGGCCGGTAATAAGATCAGGAAAGGAGGCATTAGACAGAACAGCGCTCAGGCACCTCTCCCGTCAAAGCGTGCTCTCAAAAGACACTTTCTGTGGAGCTGCAGTAAAGATTTTATTGGTAATTGAGAAGAGACTCACAGCCGCAGGTTTGGCATTAATGACCGCTTTAGTGGGTAGAAATTACAGCGCTTGGCTTGTGGACGAGACCCACCGAGCAAAGGGCACTGTGCGGTAATAACAACTATTTACTAAAGGAATTACTGCCAAATGAATGCCAGGATTTAGGCTTCAGTTTGCCAGGTAAACTTTTTAGTAACTATGAAAGCAGGCCAATGACTTTTATAGAGGTAAGAAAAATATTTAAAGTTAGTAACTTCTCTAGGAGCTGAAAACTAACTTCTGACAACAAGCAGGATTTTCCCTTTTCGTTGAATCAAAGAAACTTCCATACTTAAAATCCACCTGAAAGATCTGCTATTTTTTAAAAAAAACAACACCCTGCAGGGCAAATTTTCAACTTTAGAAGAAGTTTATAAGCCAAGCTAAACCAAACCAAAGAGCTGCCTGCGGGGTCGCTCGGAGCCGTCGAGAGCAGAGCATCTTGCATTTTTTTTTGGTCAGATTTTTCGCTTATGCAAGGAGCACAGAAATGTGATTTTTTTTCCCCTGCAGATCCTGAGATTCTTCCTACAAGATTTTCTTTTTGATCCGCCTGTTGTCAAACGAAGTGGTTAGTGAAAGGAACTACCCGCTCTGGCGCTGTGCCTTCAGGTAGCAGAGGCATTACTGCTGCGAGCTTCGCATTTTCTGAATGCCTCCGGCTCATCCTCTTCCTCCACCAGCACTGAACCGTTCTGGGGTTTAACGTTTGAACTTAGCCCGGGGTTAATCTGTTGCGAAGGGGTGGTGTGTTTCGTCGTCTCTGCCCATTTAAAGTTAACAGACTGCTTGCAGTGACTGCTCGTCTTTGGGTAGAGGCAGAGAGGAGCTTTGGCTGAGCGGCAGCCCCTGCCCTGCCTTCCCACCGACTCCCGGCCCTCCCTAGCCGCAGGACTGGGATTCACTGCGGGTCACTGCGAGGGAGATCACACGCGGCCTCAAGAACGCACAGCTTCCCGCAGCTGCGCCTAAGCTCCCTTCTTTTGTCATTGAAAAACTACCACAACCAATATATTAATATTTTAATGTCAAAGTTACTTAAAAAAAAAAAAAGAAAGATAAGGCTTTTGTGACTAATCGACCTCTGAATTTTTACCTTTTCTCAGACATGGTTCAAAGCTCTTGATTTTATCCATGAATGAAAAATCAGTAAAGATTGAGGTAGGAGCTTAAGAAGATACATAAATGAACATGTAGCTTTAGCGTCAGTGTGTGTGTATATACACACATATATATAGTGGTTTTGTCACTTGTGCAGAGCTCTTTTCTTGAAAAAGAAAAAAAAACTAAAAAATGGTTATATCCCTTCATCAGATTAGAATCTGTCTGTTTTTAAAAATATCTGAATCCTTTCATCAGGATTATGACTTCACACCAAAAATGAAGAAATTTGCTTTTCACAGGAAAAAAATCCCAAGCAAACAAATCCCCAGAACATTTTCTCCACCTTTCCTCCTCCAAAACAAGAAAATCCTAGTGCATCCGAACATTTTTGGTTTTTATTATTCAATACTAAGACTTAACAAAATGATTACAAGTTGGAAAACAGATTTGAAAACTGTCACGTTTCACCAAGGGTCTGGCCAGCATTAATTTAGTGTCTGGAAAGCAGTCGACAGTTGCAAGGGTTCCTGTGTCCCCTTTGCTTCGTTTCCTTAAAAAATAAACACCCTCAGAAAGAAATCACAAACCCTAACTCAGTTCCTCCAGGTAGAGTCCACTCTCCCTTTCCACCTGCAACCAGCACCAAGAGGTAAATTGAAAGATCATTTAATTATTTTCATGCTAATCGCTTTAATCCCCCCTTAAACTATGAGCAAATGATTGTAATGGGATCCACATGGAAAAGACCCCTGGGAGGGGGGTGGGTTAGGGCAAGGACATCATCCCAGCCCTGTGCCCTGGTAGATGGAGCCTGGTAGGGTGGGGGATGAGGGCTTTAAAATAACTAAAGCATCAGTGTAATGCTCAATAGTCTATGGGAATCTTGTTTTATTTTATAATTTTCTTTTTGTCCCAAGTGGTGCAGCTGAAGAGTGACCTGGTTGTCACCCTAGGGTGGCAGGGGACCCTGTTGAAACAGGGGAAGGATGACCAAGACCCAGCTCTCCTGCCTGCCACCCCTCATTTCCTCAGGGCCTGAGCAAGGAAGAAGAAGGGCAGCTCCTTGCTGGTATTAATTATAAGCACTGCTGTAATAATACTGCTGTGTGAGGCTGCAGCCAACAGCGAGATCCCTGGGCACTTGGTTTGCTTTGGGTGCTTGCAGATCTGTACAAATACAAGACCTGCCACTTTCCATAAACATCTTTTGGGATGCAGTCAGTCAATCATACTTACAAAGAGGCAGAGCAGAATCCTAGGGATATATACAAGGCATAAATATATGCATATAAACCCTGTCAACTTTCTGGTATTTACATGGTTTTTTTCCTTCTCTCCCTGCCCCCCCATAAGCCTTTCTAAAAGAAACTGTACCTAGGTAGATCCCAACAAAGTCAGGAAATCAGTGAAAAAATAGGTGTTGTTAGGAAGTTATGTTACATTGTAGGTTTTAATGCCAGCAAGGGAAAAGTTAGAACAGAGAAAAATAAAAATTGCCTAGGCAAGTTGAAAACATAAAAAACCCCCAAAAATCCTCTTATACACCATTTCAAGAATATGTGGCTGAAGAACATGAAACCTGGAAAATTTAAAATATGATGCAATAGATATATCTGGAAAAGATATGAGTTTACCAGATTTCCTAGTCTGCAAAGTATTCTTTATGTTGTAGTTATTTCTAGTCTTACTTTAATTTGAAACATATTTGTATCCAGAGAAAGGTCCTTGCAAGTGCACTGTATTTTTTTGTTGTTGTTAATGATCTTTTGATAATAAGAGCTCTGCATAGCATGAAGTTTGCACCCTCTGTTTCTGACACTGAGTCTTTTCCTTGCAGAAGGACATGTGTGGACAAGGAATCCATAACACTAAGAGCACAACAGATCTGAAGCATCCCAGTAGTACAGAGAAAGAGTACATATCAAGGTAGGAGAAAATCAAGTGTCAGGACTTAGAAGAGCAGATTCTGAGCTGGTATAAATTAGGAGTTTCACTGAAAGAGAGAAGTGGCTGGTGCTGCAGAAATGATGGTTTGTTGTTCTTATGTTGCCATGATCTGAAGCTGTGGCCCCTTCTTCTGGATAGTAAGCATCAACCAAAAAAAAGCCTTGGGCTACTTTGGCTTGGTGAGGGAATGACACTGAGAGAGGAGTAGCTGGTTTTTTTTTGGCAGAAAGTATCATGGGAGCTTTTCCCAACTGGTGAAACTTGCCAAACAAGCTTGCAAAATCTGGGTTTGGAGTGTTGGTTTTGCTCAGGTGTTGCCTCTAAGGAGCCACTGTCAAGCATATTTTTCTTCTGTTGCAACAACTGCGTTTGTTGTGCAAGCTTTCCTATCAAGAATAAACTTGATATTAAACTCACTTTCACTCCATGGTTGTCATCTGTTAACACAAAATGTATAAGGAACTTGAGGCAAATACTAGTCAGAATGGTTTTTGGTGCTGCCCATCTGAGCTGGTTGGCTCTTACAGACATGAATAGTATGGAAACTTAGTTTCATTGACTTCTCAGAAGCATTTGTTTAAAGATGGGTATCATCAGCTTATTCATCTGCTTCCATCTGACACTTCCCTTGTTAAGGACTTAGTTTAGAATCTATTGGATCACTTGCTTGCTTATAGGGCATTTTCCTTTCTGTATAACAATTTATGTTTCTCACCATGTCAGTGAAAGCTTTATCAGTCACCTGTGACCTGATGTATTATTTCTCCATAGCAATGTATTATGGAGTCAGTTCACAGAAACTTCATCTGTGGTAGATAAGACTGACACAATGAGGGATAAAAGTATTAATTGACAATTTCCAGTTAAAATAGTACATGAAAATAACAATCATTAAAATAGTAGGTGAAAATTCTGTAAATAATAACCTTGCTATGATATTTTTGTAACCTTCTGAGGTGGTAATTGTAAGCTGACTCTCTTCTACTCTCAGATACCAGTGGATCAGCTTGGGCTCACGTGAAGTTCACAACCATTATTCATAAAAATTCTTGGCAACCACAGAAATGGTATTTTAATGTTATAGAAAAACTGAAAGCTCACACTTTTAATTTCTCAAAAATCCACAGTCTTCCTCCCCCTCCCCCCCCAAGATAAAGGATTGTTAAGAATGATATAGACAAGCTTTTTGTTGGAAATGAAGTAAGTGAAAAAGTAGGAAAGGAGAAGTATATAATACGTATACCCGACAGATAAAAACCTACCCAACCAAACTGGTTTTCTTCAGCTTGTGAGTATACATTACAAACTTTGTGATATGGCAAGTGATAGATTTCTTTCTGGATGATCTTACACCTAAAGACAGTGCTACTGTCTCACCAAAGCCTATTTGTCAGAAGCATCAGTCAGAGCAGACAGATTACTGTTCATCAGCCTAGGAACAGACAAATTCTCCTTTGCTAGGTGAAGTGGCACACCTGTACCCTGAGATTTGGCTATAAGGTGGTGAAACCAAAAGGACACTTTAATCACAGCTTGAGAAGAATTCTAGTTTACTAAAACTGAGACACCTTTTGTTTTAGGCTAATATTCTGCTATGCCTGTACAGGTAGGACTCTGCTATTTATTGTACAGATCTGCTATGCGTCACTGGACATTGTATTTTTACTATTTCTTTTTTTGATCTGAGGCTAAATGCTTTTTGAATAAAGCATTACTTTTATTAAGTAACAGTATTACTTGCACTACTTACCTGTAGTAAGCTCTATTCAGAAAGCTCACTTGTTTATCTTCTTTATTGAAAATAGGTTATCCAAAAAGATAAGAGAAGACTGTTTTGGTGCAGTTGGTAACACAGTGGCATTTATTGGCTTAAACAGTGTGCTGACACCACAGGTCAGTCAGAAGGTGAGGCATTAAAGACACTACTAAGCTTTTGCTTCTTCTAAACCATAAGGACATAGTGACTCTCCTCCTATGAGTTACTGATTTGCTTTTGACAGTGGCCAGAATTTTACTAGGCTTGTATCTTGTTACATGTGCTACAAGGATAATGCAGATAAGCCTCTCCAGGTGTTATCTCGTATTCTACACCAAATTCTGCTTAGTTCAAGTATGTAGTGAACAAGTTCTACAATATACTAAAGTTCATTAATTGGCATTAATGGAATTTATTCCAAATTATTATAAGATTGAAGTTATTGACATAAAGCTGCATGATTGGCAAGATAGGCTTCTTTTTGTGTTTCTTTTCTATAATAGAACAACTGTCTGTCCTTAACTGCAAATTTCATGTTTCTGTTATTTAACCAGTGCTAAAAAACACTGTTGTTTCCAAATCACAAGAGTACATGGAGTCCATTTACTAATTTGAGGGGAAGAGAAAAGCAGGCTGCAAAGGAAGCCTCTGCTTAGGCTCGCTGCAGCCTGCAGGGGAGCAGACTTGTTGCAGGGCACGAAGGCTCTTATGTTACTGCAGGACAGAGGGACCATGAGGCAGCAACACGGCTGGGACCAGGTAGCATCTTACACAAACCACTAATCTCATCTCATCAAAAATTCTGTCCCAATCTGCATTAAAAGGAACACAATTTTAATGAAAACTTGAGTGAAAAGTCTTATCGAACATTTTTGTTTTAGCTTTCCTCCCTTTTTACTAATTTGTGTCGTTCGACTCAGAACATAAATCTTGATTTATGCTTTAACAATTTAACTTGGTATTACTAAACATTACTCATTTAATAGAATTCTCAATACATTTCAGGGTCTTGATGATTTTAAATAAATTCTACCTAATACAGGAAGTCAGCACAATGTCTGTCTATGTGATATTTAAGTCTTCAAATTAAAAATTTTAAGTGCTGTGATTTTCTTTATGCAGCACTATGTACATTGTGAATACTTAATACCATGAATAGGAAATAATATATTAATACATTTATTTTTCAAAAGCTGCAGAAAAGCTAACTAAAAAAAAAAAGCTGATTACTAATCTTGTGAGTTCTGTATTTTAGTACATATATAAACCATATATATAGGGAAAAAAGATTCATGCTTTTTTATCACATTTTAGTTGTGATATAAGAATATTTATCCCCTTTAAATTTTGCTGCTGGTATTGTCAGACTTTAGACAGCATGGAACAGTAACATATATATTTATTGGTATAAATTCCTAAGTGGAATATAGAAATAAGAACTTAGATTTAATTTGGAAAAAATACAGGCTCTTGACACAGAGAGATGCACTTCTAAAGCAGTTCTGTGATTTCCTTGTTTTGTCATGCAGGTGATTAATGATGCAGAAGGCAAGTAAGTTGAAGAAGTTCTCCAGTTACAAAAAGAGAGGAGAGTTTCAATTCCATTGTGTTACATGTAATTATTACAGTTAGTCTGAATTCTGGTTGTGAAGACAGGGAAACAGCAGTCGTGAAAATACTTTTTTAACACATAATAGCTAAGATAAAAGTCACCCAAGGAATATGTGTGGCATCATGCCCCACAAGGAGCATGTTGTGGCTGGTGGAGCAGAGCCATACTAAGTCCTTCTCACCATCTAATCTCTGTGAAGCTTCCCATGACTTTTGGCCTTCTGAGTTAATGGAAAGAACTGATGCATAAAAGGAGTCCACAGGAGTGAATGAAAGGTCAGTTTGTTGATATAGGATGATGTGACTGCAGAAAGACTTGTGCAGCACAGGCAGACATATATTTTCTTGGAAGGGGAAGGCTGTTTTGGCAAGCAGTATTCTTTTCAGGTGTAAGGAGAACACAGTGCTCAAGCTGTAGCCCAACAGAATCAATGTTCATAAGGAAAGCAAAAAAGACAAATTGTAAATAATTTTCAATGCCTACCTTACATTTCAGAGGAATTGCTCATCTTCCATTGTGGTTACACATGAAAAGTATTGCAAACTTGTTAAGTTTTGGCTACTAGCATTGTGCACACAGGTGTGTCTGCCTTGAGTCCAGCAGAGCAGCCTAGTTACATGTGTAGGGATCAGAGGGTGAGATCCTCCTAACTAAATACAGCCAAAAAAGAGACAAGTGGCACAGATGGGTTTTCTTCTTGGCTGAAAAAGCTTTGATTTTTTTTTTTTCCTTTTAAATAATTTCTTGTCTGCATGGATTACAGGATTTTTTCATGAGGTTAATAACACAGGCTATGCCTCCTCTGAAAACTTCAGTTTATACTGGTATCCACTGTCAAAAACAGATCGTTGAAATAATGGATGAAGTTCATTTCAGAACGTGTAAATGTCCCAACTTAAGAGTTAAACTTTTAACAGCTGAAAGACAATCCTGTTGACATGTACCTGGCACTAGTTACTCAGGGTGTTGGGATTTTTTTTTCCCTGGAAAGCTGTTTTGGGAGACAGAGTGGCGTCCGGCTTTCCCAGGTTGTTGTGCTGACAAACTGCAGTGGTGGTAAAGGCAGGGAGTCTGACAAAATGTCATTAATCATTTTAAATTAAATGCAACATTCCTCTCCAACACTGCCACGAAGAAAGTTAGCTTTTACAAAGGAACACTTTTTCTGAAAGAACTGGTATCCTCACCATGTTGCTTTCACAGAAGTATACTTGATTTCTGTCATGTACACATAGTAAGTAGTATTTTTAGGCTTAAAAACTAGTATGTTTGTTAGATTGATAGAAATCTGAAAAGTGCTTTTCACTCATTTTCTGTGTTAGGTGCTAGGAGTGAACCATGTAGATCCGAAAACTAGAGCCTCTTCACACTCTCAGTGAATTGTGTGGGTTGCTTTTTTCTTTCTTTTAAATTATAAAGCAAATAGAGAACATCTCTTTTTTTAATGCAATAAATTTTCACAGAGGTTATGGAAGTATTCTATGTAAAAACATTTTCTAATCCATTTCTTCCCTAAGCTGATTTTTATGAATAAGAAAGGAAAACTGCAAATTGACAAATATTATTGTCATCAAAAGCACTGAAGGGATGAGGAATCAGTGTGATCTCTTTGAAGCTTTTGACATGCACATCATTTCTGTAAACCTAACCCTAGCTATCTGGTTATTATTTCATTACACATATCATATGGTAAGTCTTAACTTTTAACATCTGATAAATAATACTAGAAGATCACATAAAATTTTATCTTACTAATATCGCTATTCTATGTAGACTATAGAAGTTTGTATATTACTTCTCTTTAAGGCAAAATGAAACCATAATGTGCCTATGGGAGACACAGGAAATCCTTTAAGTCTGTGCTTTGTCCATTTGAATAGTGCTTTTGAGATTAGAGTGGTTGATTTTACAATGGCAGACAACAAGTCATCAGCCTTAATGTTTATTAGTTTTGATACTTACATGAAGGATCTGAAAAGAAAAAAAATCCCAGTCTAATATAAGGCAAATAAATCTGACTTTTCTAAACACTTAATATTGCTATTTTGACATTTAAACATGATCAAGTAGTGGATAGCACCCTCAAGCCTGCACTAGGGATTTTTTTTAGGTGAGACACAGCATGCGCAGAGCTGGACCCACCCTTTAGTCCTAAGCTTCATCTGCCAGGGCCTAGCAAGCTTGGATGCTGGCAGCCAAGTCCTTAGGATGGAGGTTTAACCTCTTAGCTGGAAGGCCTCACAGGGCTAAACAAGCTCCATCTGCCCGGGTTTGGAATCAGAGTTGTCCTTCTCCTAGATTGACTCGGGGAGCAGTGGCTGGAGAGCTGCCAGGCACACAGGGACCTAGGGGTGCTGAGTGACAGCTGAACAGGAGCCAGCAGTGTGCCCAGGGGGACAAGAAGGACAATGGCATCCTGNGCTCATCCTACCCATGCAAGGATTCTAGGAACATGGGTATCACTCCCCACACTTTCCCGTGGGCAATGAGTTTAATGCTCCCTCTGCTGTGGGCACAGTTATGGCACCAGGGGCCACAGGAGAACACAAGGGATTTTCAGACTGTGCCTGAAACTGCACTATACTAAAGAGGAAATTGTAACATTTATTTTCCCAGCTAGACAGTTTATTTTCCTAAATTCATACTTTGAAACTGCATATATTTTTCCTTTTTCTAGTGTGGGGAGTGGGAGGAAAAGTTTGAAGAGAACAAATTGATTTTTTTTTCCTGAATGCAAAGTTTTTGCCCACTTCAAAATTGACAAACATGTCTCTAACTTAAAATTGTTTGGACTTCTGTGTGTGAAGCAGCTTTGATTTATTTTAAAAAGCCAAAGCTGTACAAATGTGTTGCTTAGTGTATGAATGGAAAGTATTCAAGACACAAACAGTTCTGAGAAAATGTAGACTGTCAGACACTGTCTGTAACTAAACCAAATGAGTATGTAATATATGCCATATTCCTTGAATAGATGCAATGAGAGCTTCAGAATTTAATGCAGGCAAAAATGAGCTGTATGACATGACACTTTACAGGAACACAGGTAAACTCCTTTCCCTTACATGAACAAAGAACAGTTGTCCTTCTGTCACATCTGTGTATACTAAAGTTAGCAAAATTTCAGAACTGGCCAATCAAACACAACTTCAGTGTCTTTTAGGACCAGAATAACTAGCATTTGCAGGAGGATGGGCTGCAGGCTCATTTCTTCCTTCAGTGCTGCCTACAGTTAGTGTGGATGCAACATCACATGGCCAACGTTCAAGGGACATGCAGTAGTAGAATCTCAATAGCTTGTGAAACACTTTGCAGTTATGATCATGCTCATGTAATTAGGCTGGGAATACTCTATCTAAATCTTCTGAGATGCTTGATCAACTAGCTATCTCAACATGACATCATTTAGGAACACCTGGATAAACAAAGTACCCATCCCTATTTTATTTTAAAATGTATGTGTAGACACCAATAGTGCATTGAAGAAGAGTCTGCCTAAAACTAGTTTTAAAGGGTTTTTGGATGATGTCTGAGAATTCAAACTTTATCTTTCTCACTTTGTAAGAATAGTGTTACATCTGCTTCAGATTTCTTTTTCTTTTAAAGCATAAGTTTGCCTAACTTAATAAAAAGTCTAGATTCTTAAAAAAGTAAAAAATTATTTCTCTGCCACTCTGGAGAAAGACTCAAACTGCAAAAGAAAAAAGGACAAATGAAATTTCTATTGTCATTTTTTGCTTCTTGGTTACCTCTAAGGGAATTCACATGTGGCATATTGTATTTGCTGTTCTCTATTGCACTCTGAGTTAGTAACACAGTGTACAGAATGAGTTGTGCATTAACCATCTAAAGCTGTTCAAAATCCTCTCATGAAGATCAGACACTGTTATCTGCACGCAATTAGTTGTGGGTTGGGTTTTTTTGTGTGTCTGTGTTTTTTGTTGTTGTTTTCTACCCCCTGGACTTGTATCTTATGGCAACTTTAACCATCTCATCCAATTTCTAATTCCTCTTCCTACATGTTAATAGATATTAATAGATGTACTCATCTATTCCAGAAAGAACACCTTCTGCCTGCCTTGAGGCTTTGTTCTCTATCTGTTTGATGATGGGAACAGAGGGTAACTGGAAACGAAGAGAAATGCAAATTAACAGTTCATACTTTTGTATCACAGGCACAGTTGAAAGCAGCAACACCTCAGCCACCCCTACCACCTTCTCTGTTGATTTTTCCTTGCTTACTGTGCTGAATAAATGATTGTGGTTGTCCTGTGTCCCTAGTGTGTGCAACACAGATCATCTCTGTGCAAACTGCACCATTTCCCTAAGCTATCCCTCTATGACATCAAAGTTCATCTAAAATAGAGGTTGTAATCTTCTTTAACATTCAGTGAAGAGCAGACTGGCAATATGCTCCTTCAAGTTCAACAACATACTATTAAATGTCATCTTTGATATTTTAAAGTGTTCTGTCATCTCCCAGAATAAACTTTATTGTAATATTCGGACCAATGTTTCTCTAACTTAAGTGTCTGAGGTAGTCAGCATTGTAGAAAAATGCAAAAGAAAGAAGCACAACACTATTTTAAGAGATAAAAGGAGAAATTTTAGTTAAAATATTTTACAATAAAATAATTATGATTATAAATCTCTTTAGTTAAATATATACACATTACATGGTTTTCTAAAAAGAATTAACCTATTAAAGTTTCAAGCAGATCTAATGCACAAATTCACCACTTGGTCAGTTTTACACCGTAATGTCAGTTTAACATTTGTAAATGGCTGTGGCAGGCTAATGGCATCATTTTGTGCAAAACTAAAAAAAATTATGCAAAAAAGTCTCCAAATCTTTCTGTTCCCATGGTAAATAGATAAAAAAAGGTATTTTACACATACACACACTTACACACACAAACTTTGATTGCATACAGAGGTTAGAATGACCAGCACTAAAATAACCCCTCTACAAAAGAATTAATTTCTTGAACTGATGTAGTTTTTGAAAATGACAAATTGTAAGTGCTAGCAAATTGTGCTCTTAGGCAGCCACATGGCCAATAAGGTAGATGTTGTCATAAAGGTGCCCTACAAAATCTTCACTAATATTCTGTGCAGCTCGTCGTGTATTTCGGATGAATTCCCTTTTTGACATTTTGTTCTTCACGTGAGGGCTTGTTAGATCAATGGAAAGCAGGATCAAAGAGTAACACAGTACATAAACTGCATCTAGGCAAGAGAGAGAATAAATAAACAAAACAAAACAAGAAAAATGTGCTCATTAAAAATATTGTTCCTTCTCCAAGAACCTTAGAGTCTTCATTATTTGGGCTTACAATTATACAGAAATATACAGCAGTTCAAAAGGGTATGCCAGTGAGATAAAATTTAATATAGCCATTCTCAATGTAATAAAGTAATTGCATTGCCAAATGAATATTTACATAGCTTTTCATATTTCTACATTATCTAAAAGTCACTATGGGCTTTATGCACATTCATTTAAACAGCTTCTTTTGTAAACTAAGGCCAACATCTTGCTAAAGCTTATGTTGAAATATGTAAGCAGTCCCACTGCTGCAAACTGGCTCCCCCACCCCCCAACCCATTAGAAATGCTTCTTAACTTGAGTGAGGCCAACAATTCCCTCTCATTTCTGTGGGATTATCCACAAGGTAAAATGTTGAAGTGTGTAAGTCTTGCAAGAGGGAACTTAAAGATAGTACAGAGCCTAAGCACAGACAAAAGAGAAGGAAAGATAACATGAAAATAAAACTTACTTATTCACCTAGGTCTAAGAAAAGAATATATATGAAGAAAATAATCTGTATGTTATTTTTTTTCTGTTTTTTTTTCAACTGGAGTGGGATGATGCCTGTATAGTGAACCCTCCCAACCCATGTTTGTGCTTGCAAATATAATTGCTTAGGTGCTGATTTTAAAACAATCATAAAGAGTAGCATCATCCAGAAACAAAGACTGACCCACTAAATCAAAGCTCTTTTTCTGCTTACCAGGGCTAAGGCCAAGCTCTCTCATCAAATCAGGGTTACAAGCACAGAATCTGTGAGAGAACTTTGTTATGAGAGTCTCAAGGTACTCCCCACGCTCCTCAGGAGCATGAATGTGTCTGAAGAACTCTCTCAGTGCATTTGGCAAGAACTGATTCCTGAAGTTGTGCAGTGTCACAAGGTCATCCAAAACATCTCGCCTGGTACAACAAAATCCCACATCATTAGACAAGTTTCTTTCAGTTGCTTAAATACAAAAATGTACATTTTAAAAATAAAACTGTACACTTTAGAATAGTTTGAGCTTAGTTTTTTGCTGAAAGACAAAAGAAAATGATCACTAACAGCACAAAGATGATACAAACACATGTTCTTCAGACACAACAGTAGTCAAACACTAAAAATATATATTAATCAGAATTGTAGGTTTCTTTATATGCATAGTCAATCATAGTCTACACAGAGGCTTCAATTCCTTTAAACACCCTGACCAATCCATCAAAAGAAGACAGTTAAGGGCATACATTCATGTTTGTCACACATTTTGGTGCTAAGGAGTATCTTGTTAAAACTAGGCTTAAGTTACATAAAATTTGCTTCCAAAACCCCTTTAAAGTCTTAAGTTCATTAGGGTACAATGCACTCAAGTGTTTCCCACTGAATACAGAAACATCTGAAGGATTCAGACTATTCTACATGAACAGATGTGAAAAAGACATCTGAAGGAAAACTGGAAACAAATTTGAAGTGAACCAAAGAACACTCTCATATGTTTATCCTTTCTATTAAACATTTCAGAACTAAGAGGAGAGTTTCAATGTTTAGAAATCTAGTTTTTATTTTTAGTGCCTGATTATACTCTGTTTACAAAGGGAAGATAAATGGCAGTAAGGGTTGCAAACATTAACTTGCAATCTCATCTGTTAAATGGTTTTGGTTTTTTATTATTGCCAAAAAGAACCCCTTAAGTTTTACAGCACAGGACTGTCAGTGGTGATAAAGCTACAGAATGCCTTCTTTTATTCCTTTAGTGGTACGGGCTGAGGGGGATGAGAAGCAGGAGAGGATTCCTGCTAGAAGCACTGCTGTACCTCTGCTCCTCCTATTTAGGTCCAGTTATTATTCTCCTTCTCTTGAATGTGCTGGTGCTCCTCTTTCCTGATACTGCACTACCCCAACCTGAAGGTATCCTAGAGGGCAAGAGAAAGCATTGTGGAGATAGCTGAGCATGCTGCAGCAGGGAGACTCTTTCCTACTGCAGCTCATACTGTCTCCAAGAGGATAACTCTACTGCATCCTACAAGGTGTGTGTCACTTCCATATGAGAAATACTGGACAACCAAATAATGGCTAGTTGATTCAACAGTCACTACTTGGTAAAGAGAGAACTGCTTTTTCTGACTAACATCCATAAACCTCAAGTCAAAAAACCCCAGAAATATATCTATACAATCTGAATGTCACACAGCACAAAGATTTTCCTGCACAGTTAAAATGCTCATTGTAACGTCAATTTATGGACACAACTGCAAAAAAGCAGAAAAAGCACAGGATGTGAGATTTGTTAGTTACAGGTGGTATATTCAGGGGTTCTGATAGTGTTGCAGTCACATAAATATCTGTACTGAGTAATTGCTCAGATTTAGCAGCAGCATTACTTAGTTGCATTTTCACACCTTTAAGATTACATCAATACAAGCAAAATATTATTGAAGGGTGTTTTACATTGAAGTTTTACATTTACATTTGTATTGAAAATGAACAGGAAATGTCTCAAGAAAAATTCAAATTACCTTTCATCAAGGTAGATTCTCAGCTTCTTCCAATTTAGTGTTCTTGTGCAAAAGATAAACTTGGCTATTTCTTTTGGTGAATCATCTAGTATGCCCTTGGACATAAAGTAGTTGACTCCCTGAGATAAAATACATGCATGTATAAATATGTTTAATCTCCATAATGTGTTCAGGAACAAGAATTGCACTTGGCAATATAGGAACATAGCCCTACTAATTGGCTTGTTTTTCAGAATGATTCTTCTTCCTCTAAATCACATTTCAACATGCATAATATACTCTAAAATTATAAATCAAATGCAAAGAAACAATTTACTGTTATGGTTGAGATTTTACAAATACTCACAGTGGAAAATACAAAATTATGAAACCTCTAGTGAGCATGATGGTTCTTTAATAATTTCTTTACAGTGCAGACTAGTATTTTGGTTTTCATATTTTTATAATTGTATTTAAAATGCTGTGGGGACCATAAGTTTTCATTTTCTACCTTTTGTACATAGGAAAATCTTAGCCATAATGTGTTTAGTCTTAAATATCTTTCATTAAAACACCAATGTTGTCACATGTATATGATGTTATCACATTCAACTAGATGCATTGAATGCATTTGTTTAAATGTGTAACAAGGCAAATGAACACAAGCACGCTGATTTCAAAGCATAGCTAAATATCAACATATATAAATACACATACACAGAAATAAAAACACTATGCCTAACAGAAACATTTTACAAGATAGAACAATTGTGTATATTTATACTCGTATTGTTTTCCCAGAATTTTCCATTTTGCCAAGCACACATTTCTTCTAGAATACACATGCCAAATTTTCCAAGGATCTCCAAGCATAAAACTATTTTCCTTATGAGCTCAGAAATCAAAAACCAACTTAATAGATTTCAAAGATGTGCACATTTTCCAACAGAGAAATAACTAACCAACTAGTTTCAATTCAAGTTGGCAGGGGCTGGGAGTGGTATTTGTTACAAACTTGACTCTATCAGAATGTTGAAATAATGTCAAATGGGGAGGACAATGCATTTCTGCACAGGATAATGTAACAAGGCCACACCTGAAATCACCTTTCAAATACTTCTGAAATTTTCTTTTTAATAAATCTTCTGCTATCAGACTCCACAGCATTTTACAAGTCTGCCCCTTTAGTTTACTTTATATCCATAAAGATGTAGGGGCAACCTACATCTACAACCTACCTATATACTATTCAGTATATAAACGAAACTCTCAGTGCTATTCCATTTTGCTTAAAGAAAGAAATAAAGGGCTGGGTGCAGGTTTTGGAAAGTTGTTTTATGAAGTGGATTAATAAAGCAAACTCTCAGTTCTATCAAGATAAAAAGAATATATGTTTAAGATATGGCTAACACAAGTGAAAAACTACAAGCACTTTAATGTTATCCAGTTGTTTTTTACCAGTACACAATTTTTGCTTACATATTTATAGAAAAGAGCAGTTAATCTGTATTTTTTTTGTTAAAAAATGTTTTCTTTTTAAATAAAAAAAAAAGTGAAGCTTTTATACAGGTAAGAGAAAAAAAATCCTAGATTTAGGCCCTGATTTTAAAATGAATAATTATTTAGGACTGTAATGAAACATGTATTGCACTGGAAGCTTGAATTTAGATCTTATTCAATTTTGTCCACAATACAGATGGGTAACCTAAAGTTAAGTACTTTCTTTAATTAAAGCTAAACAGGAAACTAAGAATGGGAGATCAAAATGAACATCAGCTGCATCTTCATCCCTCAGTGATTTTGGCAATTTAAGCAAGACTAGAAGCAGAACATCTCCTTCACATATAGACTGATGTGCATTTGCTTCAGTAATAAGTATTTGCTTAAGGTAATACAAACTGAAGCCTGCTGAGGAAGTCTCAGTAGTATTATTGCTGCAATTATTTAACAAATACTTTTGCAATATATCCAGAAAGTACCTGGCATGTCATAGATGAGGCAGGATGAAAAGAATACCTTCAAGACAGACAATGGGTTGGTTTCTCTGTGACAGTAAATGCTGTAAGTAACTCATTTAGTGCACTAGATTTCAACTCATGTAGGGTCTTTACCTGATAGGCAACCAAATCTTTGCAAAGCATATTTATTTGCTGTCTCCAATTCCCAGTCTCTCCCTTTACCACACATAAACCTTTCTCTGTGACTGCAGTCTTGTTACTAATTTTCCTCATCTCCTTCACAAATAAACAGGGATAAATTATATTTTAGCCCATGCTATCATTTTTAGCAGCTTTTTATTTCTTCCCACACGTACTTTGTAACACTAGAAACTCGATTTCTCTTTAAAATCCTTAATTTTGGCTCACAGCAAGTGAAATTTATTTACAAGACTTACAGAATGCCACTGAATCTGCATTTTCTATCATGGTAAACACTGCCCTGAGTTTCACTCAGAAGCCACACTTCAAGTAAATCACTTTTAGTAGCCAAAATGGTTGCTCGTGGCAGGTATACTAGCTGAAATAAGTAGTTCTACACACTATTAAAGCCTATGCTAAGGTTATTTATCAGTCATCTGTTGATTCTCTTGGGAAACAACTGAAGTCAGGTAGGCATATCTGTGCCATTAGCTACCAGGTCTGAAGATACCTTTTTAAAACTTAGGGAGCACTGCAGGATGCCCACACACAGGAAGTTCTTCTAATTCTGATTTAGTGGAAGAGTAGTTAGGTGAACAAATAAACCAGCCAAGATTTCTAGTAGCTCTGCACTTGCCTGACTTATATTAGGAGCCTGGAGGTCACTATAATGTTCTTAGCATTAGGGAATTAGGACAGATGCCTTAAGGACACCTTGCCTTTGTGGCAAGCCTGTTACAGCTGAATTTCAGACAGCTCTGGATAAAATCTTGATGTATGAAAGTGTTGACTTAAATTATAGATGCAAATAACCATCATAACTATAGACTAATAGTAACAACAAAAGCCACTTGTTGTATTTCAGTGTTGTTTTTACAGTTGCTCCTTCTCTTCCAGTCACACAACACTTTTTTTACCAACCTATTCTATTATAGCATTGAGACTCCTTGCTTGCTTTCTACACCTGTTTCCAAGAGTCTTTCCATTAATTTATATCTACATTGGACATCTAAACCAAAAAAAGGTATCTTTTTCAGTATTAGTTTCATTTCTGCATTGATTTTCCTCTCTGCTAAAAGTACTTTCAGGACATTTCACTACAGCAGCCAGTTATTAAAACTTTTACAGTTGTCTTTGCCATCTCTGTTTAGATATGCATACAGAACAAACCAGACATCTTCTAAATTAATGGCATAGAAAATTTGGAATCAGTATTTTTATACACATAACATCATTTCTCTTTTTAATACTTAAATGGAATTGTTTGCAAAGTCAGAGTTGGAAGACAATGAAACTTTTTACCTCACATGCATTTAAAGGTAGTGCAGGAAAATATATGACAAAGACATTTGTCAGTAAAGACAAATTTCACTTAATATCTGAAATTTCAAATTTCACATAGATGGTTACACACATGCTCTATTTGTTTAGCTTAATCAGTTTTAAAAGTTGAATAAGGAAATCACTACTTGTATATTAACATTTTTAGGTGATTTATCATTCTGTGAGCTACATGTTTTTACATTTTGGTAAGACTATGTAAATATAAACAGAAAATGCTGATCTTTTCCTAGTTAGACTATCAAAAAAAAGGCAATTTTGATCACCAACCAAATGAAAACATTCTGAAATAAAAGCTCAGGAAGTATAGGAATTCAAGTTTTAATACTTATTGTTAAGATAAATTCTTTGTGGGTAGTGACTGTCATTTTATTGTGCATATAGTATCTGGCATAGTAGGGCCTCAATTTCTAATTAGGCCTTCTAGTTAACACTAACACTATTAGTAAACAAAAAACTACACATGTATGATATTCTTCTAGGGAAATGCAATATCTTAATATATTTCATGGTACATCATCTGCAACAAAATGTACAGTATTGATGTTCTATTTTCTAATAGAAAGTTTTTCAGATTCTTAAGTTACAGATCAAGTCATTTGGTGACCTAAGCATCCACAATATAGAACACACATTTCAAACACTGTCTCTTTCACTCTATGTTTTTAAAATACAGTCTCAGTGATACACACAATGCCAGAAACCACAAAGAGAATGTAAAAATACTTTTCATGTTACACAGAATCCATAACTAATAATTTACAAGATTAAACTTCTCTGAAATAATATTATTAGGGCAGATAAATCAATGAATCTCGATCACTATGAAACATACAGCACAGTAAATATTCCATCATCTACAGACTATCTAGAATTAAAATTAACTTAAGGTAGCTTTCATGCAAGTGGCTAATGATTTATTTATAATCAAAAAAAGGTCTGAAAACTGTCCTCCCTGGCAAAAACTAAGGGCAGTTGGTAATGAATGAGATAATCAGAAGAGTGGAAAGCCAGGCTTAGTATAAGCACTGTCTTACTGTACTTTATTATTATGCTACATGAAGAAAATCCTGACCTCATAAAAATCTGAGAATTTTGGTACAGCCCAGATTCCAACAGATACATAAAAAGAAATGCCACTCGACAGAATGACTTAGAAAAATTATCATTACGAAAGAAACAAAAATCAGCTCTTCTCTCCTGACCAGAGAACTCTCTTTTCCACCTTAAGTTCCAAATTTAAGTACATAGCATAGGTCCATGTAATTAACTTGACAAAACACTTTGTAGGGAGTTAGAAACAGTATACAGAACAGGGGGAAATAATTCTGGTTGCTTACAAATTCTGAGTCATAAGCATATGAGCTATGAAACGAGCACTGCATGACAAAGATTTCACATACACCATACACTCTCGAATAAAATACAGCAGAGACCATGTAGGCAGATTAAACTACATACTAACACTAAAGCACCTCCTCTCCCCAAAGAAACAAAAAACAAATTTCAAAATCTTGGCTACAATGCTATGAAAAAAAACCCCAATAAAACAAAACCAAAAATCATGAGAAGTCAAACATGCACTGGAGTTTTTTTTCAGATGATGTGTAATGTGATTAGGCATATCCTTTCAGCAGAATGTGAGCACCTGATAGGAACTATGCAAGCTCATGCACACAACCAATACATTAAAGTAGAGCAGGTATCACAACACCATGCACACAACAATGGCTAACCAGAGAATCCTACCACAAAGTGTGTAGATGCTCTTCCCTACCCCGTGAGCCACCGCTAGCTCTGGAGCTGTTGCTGTGGAGCCTGGTTACCCATTTTCATGACATGGGCGGTGTCCTTTGGAGAATCTTGCTCCTGTGGCTGCAAGTATTCCTATTTTTATAGTAATTTGATCAGGTCTGTTATCAAATGTAAAGCAGAGTTTGGCAGGAAATTCGGAGATGCAAATTGTAATAGTGGAATTGTCATATCATATATTCCAGTCACAGTGTCCTTCTATTAGTAGTTCTGCCAATAGCACAGATGGAAACAAAAGCAACAGTATTTGGGAATTCTCCTGAAACTCAGGCCCTGAATGATTCCTACCAGGCTGTGGTGCTCCACAGGGAGAGAGGAACAGAAACCCTTAGGAGATATCCTGAGGTTCTCATGACTTACTAGGCCTGAAGCAGACTGTACTACTATTGTAAGTAACGACCATAATGAACCCAGAAGAAGTAAGTGTAACATAATAAATTTAATACCTAACTTCAGTATATGGTAAGGTAGCTATAATTTGCAGATCTTAATTTCCTTTAAAAATAAGGAATTTTTTATTCAGTGCCTTTTGTCAAGGCTCCAAGTGCTTTAAACCTACCAAGAAGTATTTCAACCTAATTTAAAGAGTTCATTATAAACTAAGATAGTAAGTAAAAAATTATGTTAAAACAAGTGGAAAGACAAAATTTTGGGCAGACAAAGCTGTTATCAATTAAAACTTGATATAGTCTTGAAAACACATATAAGTTACCTAAATATTGTGTTTCATTTTAGAAACTTTATGTTTATTACTCAATTCACTAAAATCCTGCTGAAAATCAATGCTAATCACTTCAGTGGCAAGGTGCTGATGTGTCAGCACTGCCTATCACAGTTCAAGGCAGAGCTCTACCAAAAAAATGACAAAATACTGTAATTTGTAACTATGAAAGTGGCAAGTTTCTTTATCAGACAGAGTATGAGATTAAAGAAAAATTTAAACAAAATCACATTATTGTAATGACTCGTATAACTGCTTTATTTATATCACCCTGTGGTCACAAGTTCATGTTTTCTGTATCACATCAGCAGAGTGAACTATTGGCTCCTAGAAGTATAGCTTTCCATGTCTCTTAATCCTTTTGCTAACTTTGGATTTATTCATTAACACTTCCTGCACTGTGTATCTTCTTTTCCTAGGAAACATGAGGCAGAAGTCTGGTTTTGGACACGAAAGAGACTCTGTCACTTGGGCATTAATTGTGTAACTTCCAGGTAAAAGCTGTCTACTCTAACTCTTTTCTTCTGTGAAAGGTGAAAGAGTAAAAGCAGAAACTAACATTTCCAGTTAGTTACATGAATTAATAAATGGAAATCTTTTAGTTTGACATGGGGTACTTTTCAAAAATAAATGTTGTTATACAGTATGAAGAAAGATTATGCTTGTGCATAACATCCACAGAAATCCAATAAAACTGATTTTTAGGATAGTTCAGGAGTAGGTATTTTTCATAATAATTCAAAGTTTGCTCCAGGATAGCGGAAATATTTTAAAATCCTTTACAAGAAAGCATAATCATAATGCATGTAAGTGGTATCACTTGATCTACTTTAACTGAAGTGGGATCAAACTTGTACTCTGCAGAAGCATTTAACTTCTGCAAGCACAATGCTATCCTTTTCAAATTCACCATTGTCTCTTCAGTTAGGATCTCTGCCTCATTCCTAGGTCAACATGTGGTTATGAGTCTGACCACTGCACAGAGCACTTAAGAGGCTAGCCATGTAATTTATGTGCACAGGTACCACACACACAAAAAGATCAGGATAGGGCTGTCATTGAGGATTAATTATTCCTACAGTAAAACAAGCACCTATTAAAACTTGGCTTTTATCAAACAATCTCAATTATTTTAACTCTTTATTACTGTCAGCAACAGTTCACTTACCTCATCAGGGTTGGCATTAAAGGTGAGACTGCCCTCATCTAGCTCCATATACAATTTTCTAAAGGAAAATCCTAGAGGTAGATTCTTATTGTATATAGAACAGTGACCCCAAGTGGATTTGCACAACCTATGAAAATAGAATTATTGTGTTATCAAAATTCTGTATTTTATGTATTTTACAGAAGCAAAATGTAACCAACACTGCAAAGTCAAATACTTAAGTTATAGGAAAAGTTAGAAACAGGCTGCTTGTAACAGTTATTAAACCTTTCGCATGTGTGGTGTTAAAGTCTCTGATTATATGATTATTGTTTTATTCTCAAAGGTTTTAGATTGGAGATTAGAAGGAAGTTCTTTCCCCAGAGAGTGGTTAGGCACTGGCACAGGTTGCCCAGAGAGATTGTGGATGCTCCATCCCTGGCAGTGTTCAAGGCCAGGCTGGATGCAGCCCTGGGTGACCTGGGCTAATGATTGGCATCCCTGCTCAGTGCGGGGAGATTGGAACTGGATGATCTTTAGGGTCCCTTCCAACCTGAGCCATTCTAGGATTCTAGGATCTCAGGATCTCAAAACATATCTCAGTAGATGGCATCACAATGACATCCACATAGCTGAAATTTTTGACACTCCTAGTATCTGAACACTGGATAACTGTGACAAGTTGCTCATGTTTCTTTTCTGTGTCCCAGTTGTGCAGTGGGTAGGCCACCATACCTGCACAAAAGTATGCCATTAACTCACCATTTTCCCTCCTGCCCTTTTCCACCTGACTGGCCTTTTTCCAGTCTCGACCATTCCTAATTATTTGATCCAGTTCTATCCCTCTGTATCTTCCAGCACTTCTCAGTTTTTTCTCCTTATATCCCACCCTGAGTCCATACCTCAGTTTCATCAGGTTCTGTTCCTCATCTCTGTCTCCTTGATGACACCATCTGAAATTCCCTTGAACTTTCTAGGCACTCCCTTTGTTATCTAGATTCCTTAATAAACTGGTAGTTCTGCTTCAACACATTTGTTCTGTAAATAATTAGGCATAATGCTTAGGACCCAGCAGGTAGCTACTGAGAACTTGGGAGAGATTTTGTTTTCAGCTAGGATCTTGGGTCTTACTTGGATTGAGTTCAGAACTGCAGCCACAGTTCAAAGTATACACAACTCAGTATTATTTGGGAAGATTTCACTAAAAATGATTGAGCTATTTCCCAAAATGAACTCTGAGAAAAGTATGTACTTTTTCCCACCATATGCTCAGAATATATACTGCATACAATTAAGAAGCTCTAGTACCTTCAGGGAATTTATTTGTATTTAGTGCGGTTTTGATATCAAGAATCAAGTACAATACAGTGCATAATGATATACATAAGCTTAGAAGCTTAGGATCTCCACTAGAATCCCTGTGTCCTGCCAAGATAAGTCCCCAACAGCAGAACAATTGTGACTATGCACTTGTAATTGCTGAGTTCATAAAGCATGGTAAGTTCATGCAGAGGGGCAAAGAAATAGATGATGGAAGGAAGAGATGTATAGCACAATGAAAGGAAAAGAAACAATACCTGAACAACCCTACTATTACAGTATCACAGTATGTCAGGGGTTGGAAGGGACCTAGAAAGATCATCTAGTGCAACCCCCCTGCCAGAGCAGGATCACCTAGACCAGCTCACACAGCAATGTGCCCAGGCAGCTCTGCAATGGCTCCAGAGAAAGAGACTCCACAGCCTCCTGGGCAGCCTGGGCCAGTGCTCTATCACCCTTACTGTAAAGAAGTTCCTCCTCGTGTTAATACTAAACCTCCTGTGGTCCAGCTTGCTCCCATTCCCTCTTGCCCTAACATTGGATGCCATTGAGCAGAGCCTGGCTCTCTCCTCCTCACACTCACCCTTAACATATTTATAAGAATTAATGAGGTCTCCTCTCAGTCTCCTCTTCTCCAGGCTGAAGAGACCCAGCTCTCTCAGCCTGTCCTCATAGGGCAGATGTTCCACTCCTTT
>VWZO01014391.1:138951-167753 GCA_013396975.1 Bucco capensis
TCACAGTATCGTAGAAAGCCACTAGGTTTGTCAGACAGGATCTACCCTTAGTGAAGCCATGCTGACTGTCTCTGATCACCTCCCTCTCCTCCATGTGCCTTAGCAGACCTTCTAGGAGAATCTGCTCCATGATTTTCCCAGGCACAGAGGTGAGGCTAACAGGTCAGTAGTTCCCAGGCTCCTCCTTTACACCCTTTTTGGAAATGGGTGTACCATGCCCCTTCTTCCAGTCACTAGGGACTGCACCTGACTGCCAGGACTTCTCCACTATTATTGAGAGTGGCTTGGTGACTCCATCAGCCAATTCTTTTAGGACTCTGGGGTGCATCTCCCCAGGTCCCATAGACTTATGTATGTTCAGGTTCCTCAGGAGGTCATGAACCTGATTTTCACATGCAGTGGGAGGGACTTCACTGCCCTGGTCCACACCTTGTGGTTTTTTAACTTGGGATGTGTTGGGAGAGAGGTTGCCAGTGAAGACAGAATATGCTATAATGAATGCATATTTGTTTTACCTTTCTTTCATGTCTATATGATTTTTTTTTTAAGTTAAACAGCCTGCTGTGGTTTACAAGCAGTTGACATGAGATTGTCAGGTTTAAGTAAATAAATACTAAAATTATAAGTCTTCTGTGTCAGTTACTTGGCTGATGAATTGAAATGTTCTTGTAACAAATAACACCAGTGAATTTTTTTTTTTTAACATCCTCAAAAGAAACCTCAAGTAGAACGGCACTCAGGAAATGAAGATAGTGGTGACCTTCATCCACAACCTCTTCCAGCACAGGGAGGTAAAGAAGAAGAATTGTACCTCCATCATGATGTTGTGGAAGTTAAATGTGAACAAGTAAGGAAGTTTATTTTAAGATGCTGTCTGCCTGTGTTCTTAACTTTTCTTACAGGGCTTTTCTGAAGGGATAAAGGTTTTAACAAGAAAGCTGGATGCTCCTTACGTATAACTCACAGATATATAATAAATATATTGAAAAGTCAGTTAATAGTCAATTAGTCTGTACTGTCCTTTCAGGATTCCACTTAGTTTCATTGATATGTGATAAGTTATGTCTTCCAATTTCAAAACAGATCTATATTCTTACCCATGTTTTCAGGTCATGGAAGATAATTCACAGATTGAGTTCTTAAAGAGTCAGCTTGCTGATTGCCAGGAAAAGCTTTGTAAGCTAGATTGTATAGAAGAGAAACTCCGTGTTTTAGAAGAGAAACTGCAAGGAAAAGTGATCATAGATGAGAAGGACTGGAATAACGTGTTGAGTCGAATTTTACTTCTTGAAACAGAATTAATGTTGCAATCTAAAAAGGTATATTCACTTCTCTTTTTCTTCTGTAATAAAATTTGCTCAGACACAATGTTGTTAGCCTGTTTCTGCTGCTTCTGCCTCCTGATGTATGCATTTTTAAAGGAATAATCTGAATGGAAGTGCTCTTTATGGAGTTGGTNCCAGACACAATGTTGTTAGCCTGTTTCTGTTAAAGGAATGATCTGAATGGAAGTGCTCTTTATGGAGTTGGTGATACGTTCTTAACTGTTAAGTTCTGTGGTTTTCTCATGCTCTGTGGAGCAAAGTTTTCCTTGCAGGAACAGCAGATATAGCTAAGCCCATTT
The DNA here is from genome assembly GCA_013396975.1 of Bucco capensis. Classification (NCBI taxonomy): domain Eukaryota; kingdom Metazoa; phylum Chordata; class Aves; order Piciformes; family Bucconidae; genus Bucco; species Bucco capensis. Next base: position 140,576 of record VWZO01014391.1, read on the forward strand.
TCATTAGTAACAACTGGATGTGCTTTTATTGACATTCCAGTATGTCAATATGATTGGGAATTGACATTCTTAATGACTCTTTTTTTAAAACACATTTTCAGGTCAGTAATGGCTCACATGATTTACCATTAGAAATCAATTGCTTACAGATATTGTATTTTATATCAGTGGACTTAATATTGGTGGTGTTATTTGGGTATAATATTTTCTTCTGCTAGCAGTCTTGAGTGTATTCTCTTCAAAAGCTGGTTGTTGAGTTAATGGCAGTAGCAGCATGGGAAAGCTTGTTTTTCAGACTAGACTTGTTCTTCTATTTCTATAAATTTGGTTTATTATTACTTCAGTAATATGTTTATTGTAGTTCAAAGATTTGATATAGTATTTGAAAAATGTGTAACATTAATATCACTCAAAAATTTCTAGTAAAAGAATTATATTTTTGTACTGAATGTTACTGAAAGAAGTTGTCTGCAGAAACAACTTTGAATGTAGTTTATGTGTGGTATTGTTGCTTGTCTTTTTTCAAAGCAAAATAAGCTGGTTTTTATATAAAAAAAGCCTTCAAAGCCCTAACTTTTTTTGCAATAGGCATTTGAAAACTGCCAAAAAATAATTCTTTGGGCTAGAGAATTACTGCTTCTTTGTTTCATGGAATTCCATCCAAGTTGTGCTTCACAGATATAGAAGCAATTCAGAATTACTCCTTTCTTTTTACTCTTGCTTTTTTTTTTTTCAGGGAACTTTTGGCATTTAGCCCACATAGCAGGAACACTCTTAAGATCTTAGATTGCTGCCAAAATAGCAGCAGCTGTGCATTGAGCTCTGGGAAAGTCTGAAAGCTACCCAATGCCTTTCAATGAAAGGAATTGAGCAGAAGTAGCCAGTGCAGATTTTTTTTTTAAGATTTATCCATTATTACAGGTTTTTTCCAGTACTACCCACACAATATCTCTTCTTCATTCCCTTATTTGTATATAATATTCCTCTGTTAACTGGTAAAGTTACTCCAGTTTATAAAGTGGTATACTTTACCAAAGACTGAGATTTCAAATCATAATGATAATTCATTGTGGAAAAAAAAACTCTAGATGGTTGAGTTTGGGATCTTTTATTTTTTTAGATTGGAAAGATGTGCTAAAAAAATTGTTGGGACAGCATTATTTTTTTTCCTTGTTTATGAACAACCTTTTATAAGTTAGATTGCATTAAACCTTTCTTAAAAGCGCCCTCTCTACTTTAGGAGGCTGGGAAATTAGCTTAAAATAGACTTTTGAGTTCTAAGCATTTAAGTGGAATGAATGTCAGTTCATCTATAGGCCAATTTTAGGATTGAGGAGCTACATTTCTGAATATCAATCAGAAGTAGTAGGTACACTTATTTTGTGAAGGTAGCAACGGCCAATATCGCGATATAATTGTTAGCACAGGCCAAGAACAGTCTGATAGTTTGTTCTACTCAAACCTGATTTGTGTACACTATATTTGGATCTGATTTTGACCTGTTTATGAACAGCAGCATTGATATTAAAAAAGCCCCCATGAAATAGACTGGTTTTTAATGCAATGTATGCATGGAAACTTTGGATTTATTTATTTATTTTTCTAATTCAGTCCTGTGATGACATTTGTGCAGTGCCAACATATATGGAAGGGATAGCAAATGCATACATAATTACTACTTAGATATGCTTTTGTTGAGTCAGAAGATTATTTAAATGGGATATACAGCTAAAGTGCAGTGTAACTTGTATTTCAGAGAGACTTACCTGCAGAGTTTAGCAATATAAGTCAAGAATGTACTTCTGGTAGGATTCCAGTTTCTCCTGGTGAGTATTAATGATTATCTTTTAAATTAACATCATATGCTAAGCACTTCTTGCTGAACCTTGGCTACAATAGTGGGTTTTAAGTAGACAATTGCAATATTTGCATGCTACAAATGAGGAGTTAACCTGCTGGTCACTTCATGTTTGTAATTTATTCTTTAGAAGTTTTAGTTACTGAAATACCTTTTAAAGCATTAATGAAAATATATAGCATTATAATTAATCATTACAAATAACTCTACTAAATATCTTGAAGACTCAAATTTCCATGGAAATTAGGATGGCAGTTTCTTGGCTGTCAAAGTTTTGGGTTTTTTCATTTTAAAGATTTTTAATTTTGTTGCTTATAAGACAGGTTACTTAGCACAAATCAAAGACATATTTAAACAGGCAGTTTAAAATAAAAAATAATGTAAACTATTTGAAATTACTATTAAAGGTTTGACCCAGTACTTAAACTTTCTTTAATGTTAATTTTACTATAATCAGAATAAAGGTAGTATTCCTAGTAATCTTTTTGGACTTTGTCTTGTATGTTTTATAAATAGCATACTGCACTTACCTTGTTTTAAGAAAATAAGAAACTTGTTTTGCACTTTCACCAGTAGCTTTTCATTTTTGCCTCTCTAAAAATTGCATTCTCTTCTGTTATTACATACTATAAATCAAGCTATTTGATAGCTGACCTTCCAGTAAGAGCCCAAAAAGGCAAAGGCGACACAAAAATGAGTATTTCTCCATAGATACAGAGAGTGAGGAGATGCCAGAGAGACTTCATCAGTTGTCTGGATACAGTTCTCTGTTATCCACAGACCCATCTCCCAAAGCCATGACTATTAATTCTCATCATCTGACAGACATTTCAGAGGTAAGGAAAACTGCCAAATGCTTTGTTATTTCCTTTCTGAGGTCAAGAGAACAAGTATTAGTTTTAGTTGGGTATACTACTAGTGAAAAACAAGGAAGCTATGCAAAACTCCATCTAAGTCTGTTTCATTAAAATCCTTTTGATATGTAAACAGTGCTTGAAGCCACATTTTCTCTATGACTTTTTCAGATTGAAAGTCCATCTGAAGAATGTTAGCTTTGAAGAGTTCACTAACTTGGTTGCTTTTAAATTGCAGGAGACAACAATACAAAGAATGGAAAGGATAAGTAAAATGTAAGTAATAGGAAAGGGCAGCAGGAATTCATTTCCCAGGAGGGAGCTGTAGTGGACTAAGGCATAGAGAGAATGTACATATGTGTTCCAAATCTCAAAGGTCTCTACATCAGGTGTGGCATTTCCTTATGGCTCCAGTGGATAATAAATCCACTTACAGTTCTGGGTTTGTGGGATGAGTCACTGTTTTGTTTCTAAAAAGCATTCTTAATAGTATTAACTAGAGATTAAAGAGTGTTTAGATTCTAGTCGACAAGGAATAGGACTATTATTTATCTTCTGATAATAATTCCCTGGAACTTGCATGTTTTCTTCCTAAAAAATAACTACAGAATATTCCTTAAAGACAGAGTTAAAATGAATTTCAGCCTAAGGATTGTAGGAACTCTATTAAGGTGTACTTGATACTAGTTCTGTGATCTGTAATGAAATTTTTTTGGTAAGAAATATTTTTATTACACTTGAAATGCGTTGCTGTATAATGTTACTTTAGCAAGAGATTTCTATAAGTGCCTGGTCTGAAAAATACTGTACATTTTTTGTGATTTGTTTCTTTATGTATATTTAAGATTAATTGATATATGGTAGCCATTTAAATATACAGACCAATTGCAGAAGAAACTTAAGGTTTCATGCTGCTTGTGTTAGTATTTTGGTTTCATTAGAAAACTAAAGGCAAGTCAGATATTTCTTACTGTGTTCTAATAAGTGTCTGTGTGTAAATAAAATTTATTTTCAGAGTTGAAGAAACCTCAGAATTGTTGAAAACATCTCTGAGAAGACCTGAAAGAACAGGTCTTCAGATCTTTTCTCTGTAGTCCCTTGGTTATCAGAACTGATATGTACATTTGTGCAGCATTACATCTTTAATATATCCAATTTGTAATGATCAGCAATGCCTTTTTTTTTTTTCTGCTTTGAATAAATGTTTTCCTAATGCATTTTGTGTACTGCTTTCCCCTGGCCACAATTTTTGGTTTTAAAACCTGTTCAAATGGCTTCTACCTCCCACCTCATGCTTTGGTAAAGTGAAGTCATTAAAGCAGTGTGTTTTTGTGTTGACATTTGTTAGCAGTGTGCTAAGTAATTTGTTTTCTAAAGTGCAGGCTTGAGGACTGTGGTTTACATCCTGTTGGAAACATTCCAGCTGGGACTTGCATATTACACCCAAGAGGCTTTCTTATATACCATCCTACCATCTGTACTGTTGAAGAAGTCTTAATGAAAAAGATACAATTTCAAATATGTACCTTTTTTTGCTGTTTTTCTTTCATACTGTGCTAGAGAGCTCCAACACATTATGGCTTCCATTAACACTGCCACAGGGAGAGTTGGTTTGATCCTATACACTAAAATGTGCAAGTAAGTCTGCAGACTTGGACTGCAAGAGATGTGTTGAGTGTTTTAGTACTCTTACCCAACACATTTTTAGTCCAGCAGCACAGATGGAGACCATCCAGTAGAGAGCTACTCAGCATTTTTATGATTTGAAGCTGTATTAGAAGTTCTCTTTAGAGATGTAAGTAGATGTAAGACTTGCATAAATATTACATAATCGAACTAAAGATGTGAGAGGTTTGATAGGATTTATTTATTACTCTTTGTAAATTGATAGCCTATCACAGCAAGGTTTCTTTGTGCTATAATACTCACTTAAGATTTTGGTAGTTCACAGTATCACGAAACCAGTGGATTTTTTTGGCAGAGCTTGCAAATGAAGGCAAAAGCATCTGTTTGACATTACACTGTAAAAAGTGATTTACATGTTTTAGCAATTATTATTTTATTTCTGTAACCATATGGAATAAAAAATAACTTTATTTTGCATACAATCAGAAGAACATAGTGATTCATTATGTTATATAAACTTTAGTTGAAGATCTTTAGATTTTTGCAATAAATATACTTTTTCAGTTGTTTAAGAGGAAAAAGCATTGAAAAGTTAGATGATGCAAACATATTTTGCTCCTTAATTGAAAATAGACCTTGCAAATTACTGTTCATGAGGTTTACTTCTAAATGTTAGACCAATTGAACAGAACACAGGTGGTATTTTCTAAACTAGAACTACAGCACCATCTTGTGGAAATCTTTATACCAAGTAATTACCAAAGGAGGAAAGCTGTATATTCCTATACAATTATTGCTTTAAACCAGTAATGGGAAAATATTTTTAAATATTACCTCTCTTTGATTTTTCCTCTTTGCCTTGGAATCGAAGAGGCTTTTCCATTAAGTTAATTATTCTGTATGATATTTGATAATGTTTGTGGCAGGAACCAGAACAATGAATCTGTTTGTCAGTGTTATGGCAAAGATGAGAAGTCAATATATTATATATATATATATCAATATATATTAGTCAATATAAATGATTTTAGTTACAGGGGCTCACTTTTATCAAATGGAAGCTAAGGATGTTTTTGCTGTTGGGGTGGTAGAGCTGGTTTTCTAAGGGTCTTTATCTCACTCATATTTACTTTCTTTTTTTAAATGGAAATTGGGTTTTGAAGATAATACAATCTTCTAAAAAAGCAATATTTGTAATGCATTCGAATCTTCTTCACGTGTTTTAAGTTAGAATTTTTTTTTCAGTCAGCTCTATCTCTAGAAACAATTTGGTATTAGTAACAGTGTGTCACACTAAAACTTCACCAGAGCAGCCCAATGCTGAGAAGTGCATGTCATGACTAAAAATAGCAAGAGTTTTTGAATTACTGATGCAATACTGCTTTGAGCATTGTCAAAACACTCCAAGAGCTGACATTTTACATGTGCAGTTGCATGGGTGGATCTTGCTGAGTGACAGGAAGTGTTAGATACCTGCCAAAACACAAAGGAAATGAATCCAGAGAATACTCCTAACCATAGTTTCTATCATGCCTTCCTCTCTCCAATAACTTGGAGAAAACTCCTGTTGTTCAAGATACGTGTTCTGTGATTATAAATCATTTCTTGAACTACTGCTGTTTCTTAATGTGACTGAATTTAATTGTTTAAAAATATAGATTAAGAATTGTTTTGAGGACTCTTTCCTTAAACATCAATAGAATAATTCCACCTTGTATAACTGAAAGTATTTATGCATTATGTGGGATAATGAAGCATAATTCTATTAAAGTAGACAGATAAAACCAAAGCGTCTACAAAAATATGTATCAATTTTTATATCTCTGGAAACTTACAAGATTCTCATTTTTTTCTTGTCTCTGCCTTATCTAACATAAATATACACTTTAATATGTTTACAGAAATTAATAGAAAACATAATCCTCTTGATGCCTAAAGATTTCAGTGTATTTTGTAGATTTTTTAGAACTTTTAGGATTATGTGAAACTTCCTGGATTGTTCACATATTAGAAGCCACTGGGTACTATCTTGGACTTTCCTATGCCTCGCCAAGGACATGATGTTTTGAAGAAGCCAACTGCAGATAGCTTGAAGACAAAACACAAGAAGAGGGCCAAGCCCCACGTGGGCTCTATCCAAGGGGCAGAGCTGAAGACCCCCAGGGATTGGCTATTGGAAAACCTAGTGCCAGGGTTGGCTAGAGATATCAAAATGTTAATTACTAATAAAATGTATAAAAAGGTGTAATCCCTGGGGACTGGGTGTGCATCCATGTACAGGATCCTGAAGGTGTGGAAGCTTCCAACTAAAGGTAACTCTACCTTTCTCCATTAATTTTGTGCTGCATGTCTATTTTCCAGAAAATTAGGCATCACTCTCACACAAAAACTATAATATAGAAAACTCTGAGAAACCTCTTTTAGTTATATTTTCTATTTGTCTATATACTGCCACATGAAATTCTAGTGCTCTGAGCCATAAATACTAAGAAAATTAATTGCAGTTACAAAACTAGACTATATTCTTGATGATATTTTGGTTCTTTTTCAGATCTGGTACTTAAATTGTATTACAGATGACTCAAGTATGGATGTACCTGAGTCTGAGACAGGCTCAGTTCAATTGTAGTGTGATGCTTATGGCTAACTTGGAATTGTTTTGCATCATCAAAAGTGTATTTAAAGCTCAAAGCCTTAATTGCTGTGTCCTATTTCCTTGTAAGTATGTCTGACCTTTTAATGCTGATTCTTGGTGTTCTTTAATGTGTATCTGGCCTGGTTTAGTCTTGAAACTGAATTGAACACGATGATACTAGTCCAACAGCAAACATAGTGCAGAAGAAATCTGGACTGAAAATGTTTCTTTAAGTTTTATTTTCTCTTACATTTACAGGATACTTGTCATGAAATCAGTTTAGTTAAGGAGAAAATTGCCTATGGAATTTGCCCAACTGAAATCTAGATTTTGTGGAGAGGGAGGCTACTTGTATTTCCTTTCCTGTTGGTCTAGCAGTGATAAGTAGACACACATTACTTGAATTCCAATATAAAAATAGTTTTGGTCTTTGTTTTCTAGTAATGTGGTATATTTATTATGGAGTTTTGAATAGACATTTGAACTCTTTATTGTACACTTTTTGTGCAACATGTATATATATATATTTTTACATTATTTCTATCTTAAGCTGCTGGCAGCACATGTTATTTTGACTTTAGCTATATCTGATGAGAGTGGCACTGTTCTTCTCTCCCTGTGGAAGATCAAATAGGTGATTGTTCTTTCAAATGAGCTATTCTTTTTAATTTCTTAAACAAGAGTATGTGTTGAGTTGTGGGGGTAGCTGTCTGGTGCCCATATGGCTTCACAGCAAATTTTAGGTGTTGCTGAAGTTGCTATTGCAGCCTGCAGTAGAACCAGCCTATAAGCCTATTGATCATATTAAACCCAATTTTTTTCTAATGGATATTTTGTTGCTGGTTTTTCCCCCTCCTTCCCTTGCTCTTTGACTTCTTTTGTTTGATGTATCTACTTTTATTATAGTCATGAAAAGCTAAAATCAAGGTTATGGACACACTGAAGTTTGTGAAGTTTTTTTCTGGAGAAAGAGAAAAGTGATATGATCAAAATGTATGAGGAACTACTAATATTTGTGGAATTTACTTTGTTTTTATTAGAGATGCTTAAAATTCTTTACTAATCATCAATGAACAGGAGTAAAACCAGCTTTTTCCATCAGCTATTTGTTTTGATATTGGAAGTTAGTCTTCATTTTGAACAATTGCAGTTTTAATATATTCCAGTTTAAAATGATTTATTTGTCATTATGCTTACCTTTCCAAACACTATATGCACCTATAGTTCCTTTTCAGTTTTCTTCTAGGATTTTTTTTAACTCTGGTGAAAATCTTAGTAGTTCTAATACAAAATACACTAGAGTACATCTGGAAAGGTATTATCTAATAATAGTGTGTCTCTTCTGTGGTATCTAGGCAGATTTCTGTGTTCTTTGTAGGATATTTAGGATGATGTCAGCTATGTCAGAGGAGCAATCAGTACAAGGCTACTAGTTAAAACATTTGTGACTTGCGTGCTCCACATGGGGAAAAGAAGTCATGCTAAAACTGATATTCTTTCACATGATTATCCTAGAGTTTATTTCATGAGGTGCAGTAAGCTCAGTAGCTGTATTTATGCAATGTGTCCTTTTCTAAGAGAGAAAAGTGCTATATCTATGAGTAACAATCTCACCTTTTTTAGACTCTGTGCAGACCATGTGCTTGATTTGGAAGTAGTGAGGCTCTTTACTATCTGGGAGAAATTTAGCTTAACAACGATAAGCAGTCATGTGGAGCACTGATACTCTAATGCAGCAACGTGTGTTGGTTTTCCCATCCCCTTTACCTTTCTAGTTACTGTGAAGGAGGCTTCATATGCCATAAAGCAAAACAACTTTTGATGATAGGCTCCAGAATGAGCAAAAATATAATTTTACCACTGTTAGGTTTATAATGATATTTTTGTAGTGTGATATCAAGCAATACCTCAAGGTATTTTAATCAAAGGCACAGATTTCTAAAACATACTGCAAGGTTTTCATAAACTTTCACACTTGTGTGTTCTTATCTTACCTGGTGTTGCTGCACTTCATTGAGTGCATGTTGAAATATGAACTGGGATTAAGAGAACTACAGTTACAGAGCCTTGAATGCTTTCCATGAATGCTGAGAAGAGTTTCACAAGGCTCAAGTTTTTGGCAGCTTAAGGGATTTCCTCCCACTGCTGCTTACTCCCATCTGACTGTGCTATGAACTGCATTTTGTAACCTACGTGACTAAACTATACTCTTTGCAAAATACATTGTAAGGGTTGTTGGTTGGAGGTTTTTTTTGAGTTTGCTTTGTTTTGGTTTTTCTATTCACATCAGCTCTCTGATGCAGCTTTTGACATTGCATACAAACATTAGTGTCTGTTTCAGTTGGACGAGTGTGCTGTTACAGCATATGTCAAAAAGTAACTGGGCAGCAGGAGAGAAGGGGTCAAGGTAGTGTTTTACTGCTGAAGGGTTTTTTCTCTGAGCCACTATTAAGCTAGAAGTGAAGTTCCTGTGCAAAGTATCAGCATATGTATTCATGAAAACATGTTTATTGCATGCTTAATTTATGTTTGAATTGACTGAATGAAAGGGCCAATCTGTGTTTGAGAAACCAAGGAAAATAGGATTAAAAGGAATCTACATTTTGGAACTAGGTCAGTTTTCAAGTGTTAAAATAGCTCTGTTTATTATATTGGCTTCTGATTTATACACACACCCCTGGCCAGTTTTTGTGGATTTAGAGACCTATTTTCAATGTGTTCTGAAAAAAAAAATAAATTTCTCTCTTGCTATGTAAAATGACCATAAAATATGCAAACCCAGTCCTCAGGGAGTGCATTTGGAAAGTATTGTGTTATAAACATGTAAGGCATTTAAAATAATATTTCATATAGGCAGTCACACTGTATTATAAAATATGAAACAAATCCTCCTCAACCTTCAACTGTAAAGTGTTAAGCTGGACAATATAATGTAGTTTGAACATCTCATTACTATCAGTATAAGTGAATTTTACTATTATTATAGTTATTTCTAGCAGTGCATGTTTGTTTCTTCCATAGGTGGTCAAGTTGAAAGTCCTGTCCCTTTCCTGTCATACTGACTTATGATCTAGAATTACATGGAGTCTTTAACCCTATATCACTGCATAATTTATTTTATAGTAACTTCTTAATGTCTGCTTTCTTCAACTGTAAAAATGATTCCCCTTGTTTTCCTTCTGAGAGTATTAGGTGGTTTTGTTCATTGTTTATGCCCACTTTAAGAATTGCTTAGGAAAAAGGCTAATGGAAAAAGTGTAGTCTGGTTTTAAGAGTTCTCTTAATTGAAACCATTCCATTGAAACCTATGGAAGGAACTAAAGGGTAAGTTCATGAACTGACTTAAGCTTGTGTATTAATATTAACTTAAGCTCCAGCTTCTTGTAGTTATAAAAGTAGTTGACAGCTGTGATAATTTCTGATAAAGTAGTTGTGCTTTTGTGTGAACTACAGAAAAATAGGTGTTGATATGGTGGGAGATTGTTAGCCTGAACACTTTATCAAATTCCTTTTTAACCATGATATAACAATTAAAGAACAATGACTCATGTTTTCTGTGTAGGTGATTTACACACCACTGTTGGAACATTTCTATATTCTTTATATTTTATAGATACAGCTTTTTTCATGAAGATGTACCAGCAAACAATTTATTGCTCTAAGAATTTTGTGATTGTCATATTAAAAAGTGTTAAAACGTTTCATTTGAAGCTGACTTGACTTGCATAATACTGCATTGATGCACTGATCATAAATTGTGGGGAAGCACAGTGGGTCCGTGGACCCCCTGACTGGCAATATGGAGTCCGAGGCCATGTTGTTTGTCCGTCTCAACAGCGACATCTGCTGGCCCTGACGTGATACTGTAGAGAAGAAGACAACGATTGGTGAGAACCATGGAGATGGAGCCCAGCAGAGCTGTGAGCAGCGAGGAGAGCTGCTATTGATCCGGATCGTGACTGAGACACCTGGAAAGGTGAACTGCTGGGAACATGGGAGGGAATTTGTCTAAGGAGGAACATATTATACTTTCCACATGGACTTTGCTTTTGAAGAAACACGGTGCTAGCCTCCCAGAATTGACACTATGAAAAATACTACTTTGGGGCAAGAAGCAAGGTTTTGACGCTACTACTGTTACAGCATTTAGCGTAACCAAATGGAAGTCCATGGGTGATAAACTGTTTGATGAAGCTACAAAGGAGTCTAAAGAAGCAGTTGAATTGTTAACAACATGGCGCTTGCTCCTAGAAACTTTGAAGGGGCTCAAAGAGCAAAGAGAGCAGGCAGAAATAATGGGGGATAATGGGTTTACCTGAGTCATCTGAAACAGTATTAGAGGCAGAGATGGAGCCTCCTACAGCCCCCAACCCCCCTATTGCTAATAGTTCACCAATCCAGCTTGAAGAGCTTGACCCAGTAGTGGAAACAAAAAAGAAAGACTAAGGGTGCAAAGACTATATTGTCCACTGCTTCTGAGAAGGAGGGATTGCAGTTTCCCATTCAAAATTTGAAGGGGAAACAATGTATGTATGTAATCCTCAAGATCAAGTAGAGACTATGAAAGACTCAGATAGAGAGACTGTAGACTCAGGATACACATGGCACAAGAGGGACACCTTAAGCACGTATCAGGACAGACTGTGCACCCCTCTGCTCCACCACTGTCAGTTGCAGAGGAACAAAAGCAACCGTCACTTAATACCTTTCTATATCCCCCTCTGCCTGATGAGTCAGATGGTAGCTCCCATGAAGATGACCCTATGGAAGGACACAGCTCAAGTCTCCCTCTCTCAGCCTCTGTGCCAGTGCATGAACAAGAAGGTCCAAAGTGCAGGCCGAAATTTCCTTAGACCTGGGAGTGACCTCCAGCATCAGTCACAGTTAGACCACGTGATCCTGTGTGGCTTAGGAAAAAGGTCAAAGCTAAAGCCATGGAGCTGGGTGACTGGGATTTGTTGGAGAACATACCGGTTCCTCTCACTACTGAGGAGCCTTAACATGCAGAATTTGCTGGACTTAGGGCATTTCCTGTAGTATATCGTGATCCAGCAGTGGGGGAGCCTCGTGAATACATTGCCTACTCTTGGAAGGTGATCCAAGACTTGCAGAGGGCCGCTGCCCAGTATGGTCCCAACTCCCCAGCAGTGATGCAATTGATATGTTTGTTGACCATGGAATCTTCGACCCCTTATGACATTTCTCATATAGCTCAAATTATTTTCCAACCAGTCCAGTTTACAGTATTTCAAAACATTTGGCAACGAGGGGAAGCTCAGGCAGTGATGAATCTGCAATACTCACAAGATGATCCTCGCTATGGTAATGTTGCTGAAGTTCTGATGGGCCTAGGTTGATTCAGTAACCCTCGACATCAAGCACAGTGGCCACCCCCTTGCTACTTGAACAGATGAAAGCTATAGGAGTCAAAGTGATAATGCGTACAGCGGAATTAGCAGAACCAAAGCAAGGATATAAAACCATCAGACAAGGGCCTCAGGAGCCATTTCTCCCCTTTGTTGAAAAAATACAAGCTGCTGTTGAACAACAGGTATTTGACCTGCACCTTCATGAAATGTTAGTAAAACAGCTAGCTTGCAATAATGCCAGTGCAGACTGTCAAAAAATAATTGAGGCTTTGCCAGGGGATCCAAGTTTAGAAGCAATGATCACTGCCTGTGCCAAAGTTGGGTCTGTAGAGCATAAGGCTTGCAACAGCAATGGCAGCCATGAGAGTGCAACCATAGGAATTCTGTGGGTGATCATAGAATCCTAGAATGGTTTGGGTTAGAAGGGACCTCTGGAGCTCATCTAGTGCAACCCCCCTGCAGTGGGCAGGGACATCCCCATCTAGAGCAGCTTGCCCAGAGCCCTGGCAAGCCTCACCTGGAAAGCCTCCAGGGATGGGAACTNGCCTGTGTGATGTCGCTCAGGACATGTGAAAGCTGAATGTCCTGCTAAGAAAAAGGGGGAGTTACAGAGTTCCATGTTTTTTCTTTATAATGAGTATTTTGGCCCTGCAGGGAACCATTGCAGCCAAGCACCAATGAAGGAATAGCAGGAGTTTGCTGAGAAACTCCTGAGAAAACGAGCAGGACCAGGAGCAGATTGATCTACCAGATAGTCAGACTGTGTCGCTGCAGCTTCTCAGTGAACCTGTTGTGTCTCTTCTTACTATCAAGTATCACTGGTTGTATGCTCTATTCTAGTCCAATGTTATCTAGTGTGTAAGTATGTTTCTGGATTTTTTTTTGCAGGTTTTTAAAGTGCTACAGGTTATTTCCTGTGTACTGTCCTAGTACTAGGACAATAATAGTGCTTCAGCTGATGATTTCATAGCCCTTTAGTCTATGTGAGGATGGACTGTGACTGTCAGTGTCTTAAGTCTTCTACAAGTAATAGACCTGCAAATGAGAGGTGACAACATAAGTTGACAGGTTATTTAAAATAGCAGAGTTGTCAGAGAGAGTTTTCATGCTTTAGGTGATAGACCTTTCAGACCTATGGTGACTCTCTGCAGTAGACTTTAGCACACAGAGAGCTTTAAAGAGTTTTGTTTTGATTAGTCATTTATCTCTTCTTTGTTTGCAGTATCTTCTTCATTTTTCTCACAGTGTGAGTCCCATCAGGTATGCTAACACTATTTTTTTCTGATATGCTTATGTATTTAATGTTTGGAGGTGGGGGAAGAATGATTGGATTTTTTTTTGCCTACTGAGCAAGCTTTAATGTGGGCACTTCCACCCCAGGTGTGTTCAGCAGCTTAAAGCTAGCTCAGGTGATCTTTGGTCTTTTTACTTGAAGCCTATTTAAAGAAAAATGTTAACTGTAGCCTATGCCAAGATTCCTAAATGAGCAGTAAATGGAGTAGCTCATGTCCTGACTTGTTACCAGAGCTGTAATGCTGAGGTCAGCACAGGCTACGAGACCTGGGAAGTCTGTTGGCCAGAACATGTCAATCTCTGTTGCTGTAACTGTGCCCTTGCTGATAACAGGACTAGTTTGATAACTCCACTCTTAACAACTTGTATAGCAGAGTATCCATCATTAACTGGATATGACATCCAAAGTTAAATGGTGTTCTCAGTAGTTCATATTATGCAGTTGTAATATCCAACATATCCCACAAGGATTGTTAAGGTATTTTTATATGTTTTCCTATGGAAACTAAAGGCAAAAATGTTTAAAAAGATGAAGAAAAAGGTTAAAAGCATACATTATTTGATACTAATTTTTAACAGAAATGGTAGAATGAAGTACAGAATAATCCCTGCTTACCTTTGAGGTTTTTCGTAGCTTAAAGACTAAACTGTTTATATCACAGTAGACAAGTCTATGTTTGCCAGTAAACTGCACTCAAATACAAAACATATCAAAATGCATATGTTTTATTTAGATGAACATGCTAAAGGCTCTATTTGCAGGAAGAGTCAACTTTTTATCTCGTGTAACAGCTAACACTGGAGTGACAAAAAAGGAATGAGCTTCTAGTAAATTACCTCACAACATTCAGATTTACTTACCTGAACTCAAGACTTCTATTTTAAAATGGGCTCAAGGCTTCCCTGTTAAAAATTTAAGTTGTATTTGGAGTGATTTAAGGGATAGAAGCCTTTCCATGTAAAGTAAGCAAAAATAATGCTTTTAAATCTGAATGTTGTGAGGTAATTTACTAGAAGCTCATTCCTTTTTTGTCACTCCAGTGTTAGCTGTTACACGAGATAAAAAGTTGACTCTTCCTGCAAATAGAGCCTTTAGCATGTTCATCTAAATAAAACATATGCATTTTGATATGTTTTGTATTTGAGTGCAGTTTACTGGCAAACATAGACTTGTCTACTGTGATATAAACAGTTTAGTCTTTAAGCTACATTTTTTTTCAGAGAAGATTGACATTTACTGCTTTTGCCAGATAACAGTAGCCAGTGTTGTCTTATCAGGGAAAAGGTTAGCTACAGTTCTTTAAGTCCTAGAGAAGATAAGAACAGCTTTGAATAATGGAGTGATGGTACAAGTTTGTGGCAAGGCCTTTGAGTTTGGGAGAAGATTAAAGACTAAAGAACTTCTCAATAAACTGACAAAATCAGCCTTTTTTTCTTGCATAAAAAGTCTCAACAGCTTAGAAATATGAACTTGAAACATACAGGTTATTAGAAAAACATAATTTTTTTATACTTTAAAATTATAAAGCTGCCTGCAATATAGAGAATATCTTAGAATTGTGAAATTTTCAAGAAAAATTCAGTTTTATGTTCATATTTATCCTTCATGTGGGTCCTTATTTGTAACACTGAGCCTGTGTTGCAGCTATGATGCTTAGAATTTGATTTTTTTCTGTCTTTTAAGAGAATGTTTTCTTAAAATCTCTACAGAAATTGCTGGTTTGTATTTCTTCCCTCTCCAGGTCTACTCCCTTGCTAAGAAAGATTTTCCTGATGTTGACAATGAATATATTATTGCACATAGTGGTGGGTAGGCCCACTTTATTCCACCTCTCTTATTACCATTTTTTAACACATATGTCCTTATCATAAGTTTAGTTAGAACTATTTTTGTAGCTGAAAAGGAGTTTTCCTCCCCTTTCTTCTCCTTTGCTTTTCTTATACCCAGTCTACTCATGTTTTTCCTTCTTTACTAATTGAAGGTGTGCTTTTATGTTTCAGTAACTGCTTCTTGCATTTAATGTCTGGAATTATATATGTGGGAGAAGAATGAAGAAAGAGCCCTTTGCTTCTGCTACCAGTAGTAAAGCTGATTCTCCTTACTAGTTTTCTTATTTCCTGTTGCTGAAATTGAAAAAAAAAATACAGGAAGTGTTCCTCTTTCAAGATAAACATAATTTATTATTTGAAAGAAAAAGAATCCAAAAGCAAGATCTTTAAGAAATTCCAGAAATACTGTTTCCAGGCATAGTTTTAAGCATACCTTGTACTTCAAGCCCTTGCATTATTTTTCTTCAAATAACATTGTGCTTTTCTTTCCTCCAGTAAGGAAGAAATTATTAATGATGTTTATTACTGTATCAGGTGAATATGTGAGTATTTTGCTGGGCAATACTTTCTTTTTGTGCCTTGCATTTCAGACACAGCTATTACTGTGATAGGTTTTGTGTTCCAGTGAATCTAGAAGAAGTAGAGGGAATAAACAAACAGGATCTGTTGAGTACCATGGCAAAAGTGCTAGTCTTGTTGCTCAAAATCCTACTGTATTAGTGGGATTCTACATCACTTAGGGTATTTTTCAGAAAAGGGAGATCACTGTGGACTTTCTGTAGGCTCTTGCAGAACGTGAACCATGAGAGAGGTGATGGAACCCATCACTGCAAAGTTAGTTATCAAAGTTAACAATCAATATTGTTTTATAGTTATCAGCATTGAACATTGTGACTGGAGAACCTCCCCTATGAGGACAGGCTGAGACAGTTGGGATTGTTCAGCCTGGAGAAGAGAAGGCTTCCAGGGGATCTTAGAGCAGCTTTCCAGTACCTAAAGGGAGATATAGGACAGAAGGGGAGAGACTTTTTAGGAGGTCAGACTGTGATAGGACAAGGGGGAATGGATATAAACTGAAGGAGGGGAAATTTAGATTGGAGATTATGAGGAAGTTCTTTCCCCAGAGAGTGGTTAGGCACTGGCCCAGGTTGCCCAGAGAGGTTGTGGCTGCTCCATCCCTGGCAGTGTTCAAGGCCAGGCTGGATGTGGCCCTGGGTGACCTGGGCTAGTGATTGGCATCCCTGCTCAGTGCGGGGAGGTTGGAACTAGATGATCTTTAGGGTCCCTTCCAACCTGCCCATTCTAGGATTCTAGGATTGTCAGGAATTTCTTTCACTCAGATAGTATTTCTCATCTTAACAACTTGAATATGATCATTTTTGTTGATCATATCACAAGATAATAACTTCTTCCATAACATTTATGTATTTGGATTTGATATTTCTACTTTCTAGCAGAAACTGCTCAGCTAAATTCGTGAAAAGGAGAGTACACATTTAAATCTTTGCCCTAACAGCCTTCTTCTAAGTTTACTTCAGCTTTTTGTCGTTTGACCCTTAACAAAATGTCACTCAAGAAATTTCAGAGAATTGTCTGAAAGAATTCCCAAAATTTGGTTGGCTCTGTGGGCTGTGAATATCCATTGCTGGCTCATCTCCAGCTTTTCATCTCTCATGACCCCCAAGTCTTTCTCTGCACTGCTGCTTACAATGAGTTCCTCACCCAGTCTGTACTTGTGCCTAGGATTACTCCTATCCAGATGCAGGACCTTACACTTGGATAAAATAAGATTATAAAGTTGAGGTTTAAATAATATCTTGAAGTAGAAGTATGAGAAGATGGAGGAAAGATGCTTAAGGAAGATCATTATATGATAAACACTTGTGTGTGTGTGGGGGGTGTGTGTATTTACTGTTATCCACCTTGGACAATCCTTGCTAAGAGGGATTATTTGCATCAAATTACTTTCCCTGGTTTACTTTAAAATTACACTGTTCTATTCCTTTTGTCTCCATTCAAATGGAGTAGACTCAATTAAAATGTGCATGCCTTTGTTTGCAGAGAGCATGCTTTGTTCATCTACTTTCCTCTGAACTGTTTCATATTTTCTTCTTCTAATTTTTCTTAGTTATATTTTGAACACATGCTCACCTTCTTCAATGGATCCAAAGCTACTAATAAAAGCACCCCTCAATATATAACAGATGTGGAAGTGAATATAAGTGGAAACAGGTGAGTAAGGGAAGCAGACCCAGAGCTGTCATCAAACTCTTCATAGTCACTGGATTTTTTTCCACCTGCTCATACAAGACCTGTTAGTAGTGACTATGTATTTCATCTCTCACCATGGTTTTTTTCCTCCTCCTCCTCACAAGGCTTTTTCTGAGAGTTTGTGACTATATTAGATTCATCTTTAAATCCTGCTATCTCTGCTAAACAATGTAAAGTAGTTGCTATTAAACAGACAAATTTATGTGCTGTCAATATTTTAACCAGGGCCTCCTTCTAAAGTTTGTGCTTGGAGACTCTCTGGAATTCTTCCATCCTGGGAGAAGCTGATGTCAAAGGGTGCAACATCAGCTTGGTTAGGAGAGCATCAAAGGGCTAGGAGTTTGTTGGTTTGGATTCCTAGATAAGCAGAATCTATTTTGGGAAAAAAATGTGGAAATGCCATTTTGCAAACTTATTTTAAAGTTGGTGTTATCAAATAAGCTTACAATTTAATAAGTATACAACAAGCTTACAATTTAATAAGCTTACAATCTAACAGGTAATTGGAGATAAAAACAATAATACATCATATAATTGTGATTTTTATCTCCATTTGTTGGTTTTTATACTATAGTTGGCCAATAAAGCCACGGTAGCAGGACCATCTTGTTGGCACACCAGCATGATTCTCTTAAATTAAAACATAACACTTAAGTGAAACCAAATTAACAAATCCCTTTTAAGTTCTGCCTACATATCCTCCAGTGCTTTGCAGCACAATGCTGGACAGTGAAAGAAGTTATAGATAAAAGCATATTTTTGGAAGCTTTTTCAAGGACATGTGACCTCAGTTACATCACTGTATATCTAGACTGTTAACTGTTATCACTTAGATTTAGGCTAGTGCTATTACAGTGATTTATTAGAGATGAGCATAGTTTTTCCATAAAACCTGTCTTGCACAAGTTTATAAGGGTTGTTTAAGTCTCAATACTCACAAGTTTGACTCTTCTTTTATTATGTATAAAGAAGTTCATGGCAAGTCATTCATTGCACAGTAAATGAATGGTATCTAAGAGTATATTAGTTAAAGGCTCATTTATCTGAGCAAATGGCTTATTGGGTTTTCTGTAAAGCTGTAAGAGCTCTTGTACAGTCTTTAAGTAAAGATTAAATTAAATTAATTAAATTAATTAAATTTAATCTTTCAAAAAATATGTGTATCACTATTGCATGAGAATATCCCCAGGTCAAAGGAAGAGCATTAGCAGGACAGTAAGCATGTTTGTAGTAATTTTTCAGGGATACAGATGTGCAAGGATTCTGTTTGGTACATTTTCTGTCCAGATGAAGGAATTACAACCAGCATTCAGCAAACAAGGGGAATGTGTGTGTGTGTGTGTGCAGAGAAAACTTGTTTCAGGGGTGTTGACTGTGACTCGGATTGGACTTTTCAATCACAGGTCATTGTGCAAAGGAGATAGACAAATATAGAGATTTGCAAATGTAGAAAGAATAAATAATAATTTTTAAGAATAATCAGTCTATAAAAACTTTTGTCATGGATAGACAGTTAGATTGAGCACAAAATACTCTGTTCTTAGATCTTTCTAAATAATATCTAAATGAACATTGTAGGATATGCTCAATTGCTACCTTAATGAATGCTTTCAACATTGTAAACATTCTGTAATGTGAAAAAATGAGAAAACTGCCAGTAAAATAATTTGAATTTAGATGTCACTGAAAAGCAGGAATGGCTGCTTTTGTAAAGCACTCTGTGGCAGCAATCACTCTCTGAATAAACTGTACAATTTCTCTTGAAAAGAGCACCACATTCATTTCAGTTTTAGGAGAAGCTGAAGGCTCAAGCTAGACTTAGGAATCTAAGCACAACACAATCATAACTTTTAGGAGGAATGCTTTAAAAATAAATCCTTTCAAGAAGGTCCTGGATTTCTGCATCATGGAATGCTTTCCAGTGTCCAAGAGTATAGTGCTGAAGGAATTGTGTGTACCTTGGTGCCATTAGTAAGAGCAACATGTATCCTAAAATACACCTATGAATCAAAGGCAAGGCCTTAAAGCAGCCCAGAAATACTTAGTGCTCTCGATGTCTACAGCTTTTCAGAATATATCCTAGATGAGAGGATGATCCTAGAGGATGATGAGAGGGCTGGAGCACCTCTCCTATGAGGACAGGCTGAAAGAGTTGGGATTATTCAATCTGGAGAAGAGAAGGCTCTGAGGAGACCTTATTGTGGCCTTCCAGTATCTGAAGGGAGCCTACAAGAGGGCTGGTGAAGGACATTTTAGGATGTCAGGCAGCAATAGGACTAGGGGGAATGGACACAAGCTTGAGGAGGGCAGATTTAGGTTGGATGTTAGGAAGGAGTTCTTCTGCATGAGGGTGGGGAGACACTGGAACAGGTTGCCCAGAGAGGTGGTGGAAGCCCCATCCCTGGAAGCTTTTAAGGCCAGGCTGGATGGGACTCTGAGCAGCCTGATCTAGTGGGACATGTCCCTGCCCATGGCAGGGGGGTTGGAACTAGATGATCTTTAAGGTCCCTTCCAACCCTGACAATTCTATTAGTCTATGAAATGACCAAATGGCCCTAAAGCATGCAAAACTAGTTAGCACTTCCTCATAAAGTCAGATATCCTTTATTCTGATTAGATATCTCTCTGTTGGTACTGAGAATTGAATACAAAATATTTGTCAAGAACATTAATTCCATATGTATATTATGGAGCTGTTTATCTATTGCTGCAGACACACATATGCACAGATATATTTGTCTCTGGTAAAATAATTCCATAATTACATAACATAGAGTAAGTCACCAGCTATAAATAGTTAAAAGTGTATCTCTCTGTTACCAGTCTAGTTTGATTAAGAGTTGAGTTGTTTGCCTTCTAGATTTATTAAAGTGTTTTATATTTTGGTGATTTGTCCTTGGGTCTTACCCAAAGATTCTTGGTTTTCTGAGCATGTTAATACAGTCCTTCCTCACCCGTTTTTCTACAAACAAATTGTGACCAAAAATATAAGCATGTTACTTTTATAATTTTATCACCTTAAAATGTCATTTCTTTTGCACTAACACAATGAGAAAATATCACCTATGACAAGATGTATTTGTTTAATTTACATCATAGAAATAAAGCATTTAGCAAATGCCTGAGGTATCCCAGTCTGCCTGTACAGACACGATGTGCTTGCTGGATTTGACAGGCAGGTATCCAGTATATGTTGTATCATGTCCTGGAAGCAGCAGTGTCTGTCTGTTCCAGCCTTGCTTGCATTGTGCCAAGTTCTGTGTTTGAAGTGGAAATGATTTGCTGAAGATTTATGTTCACCACTTAAAGCATGTTGTGAGTTGGTCAAGAGACATAGAGGTAGTTGGCATGTTAAGGTGCACAATGTACATTTGGTCTTAGCTCTACCACAGTTAATGTGTGAATGTACATTTTTGTGTACATGTTTGAGAAGATAGAATGTTTCTAGAAGTCATTATTTTCATGTCTGTTATAATTGATTGAATTAAATGGGCGTTTTCAGAGTTTCTCTCACTTTGCCTGGATTTATTCTCGTTGTCGTCGTGGCTAGGCTTCGCGAANATTCTATTTTCATTTAAACCACCCCCAAACTCTATTTCCCTTTCTCTTCCCTCTTTTGCACCCAAAGTCCCAGGCTATTATGAGTATTAACCTAGCCTGGACAACAGTACATTTCCCAAAATGTCTCCAAGAAAATAACTTCACAATCTTCAGATGCTAAAAAATATCAGATGTGTTATTCATTGAATAATACATATTAAAAATAGTGCTATAACAAACTTCCTCCTTAATTTTGTTCTTGTTTCTTGCAACTGGAACTGCAGCAGGTGGAGACAAGGATTTGTGAATTGGTCCAAGAGTGTGATGGTGGGGCTGCTGCTGTCCTTAAGAAGGCCCTGAGGAGGCAGGAGGGGAGAAAGCCAGCATGCATAGGAACTAATTCACATCCTTAGATAAGTAAATGTTTTATTTCTTATAATCACAACTTCATAAGTAGCTTTGTACTTCCTGTTTGTGAAAACATTAATGTAGTACTTGTCTGTGGAAGAAGTTGTATGTTTTCCCTCTTGTCAAGCACATCAACTTCTCCATTTGAACAGATGTGCAGAACTGGGCAGGTTTAACAGGCTATGCAGAATATAATCTTATATTTTCCAGGTAAAAACAAAGCATATTTTTGATAGAATGACACTTGTTGCTAATGCAAACTCCAGCTCAGCCCTGGAGTTGTGACAGAAATTCAGCATGGCTAGGCTTTGCGAACGAAGATCCAGAGTGAAAGAGATGAATACATTGAAATTCCCTATCCAATTAGCCACTTACAGATGGACATTTACCTGGGCAGTTTGGGGAATTTATTTTTGTTTGTTTTTTTTTTTAAATGCATGAATGCAATGCAAAATAGATTTTGTGATTGGAAATTTAATTTAATGAGTTATTGGTTTTAGTTGAGTTGCTCTTTAAACTGCAAGTTTGGTGCAGAATCTACCTCTTGCTTTGCATGTCTAATAGGTAAGTCCAATATGCTAAAAGAAAAGGAAATTTTCTTTTGGAATGGTGCTTGACCCAGCAAAGCAAGTCCAAGCAATGCAAAACAGATACTTCCACAAGATGGCAGGGTAGGTGCATTCTTTAACTTTGCTGAGCCAAAACAAATTGTTCTGCAAAACCCCAAAGTGTTGTGACAACTTGGCCATTTATAACTATAAAATAATTACCAAGTGTTTTATTATTGCTGTTAGTCAAATCCTGACTGATAATTCACTTCAGTAAGTTCAACTAGCTCTGGGTTTTTTGGTCACTCATTAAAAATACAAATAAGCAATTTCTTGCCCTTTGTTTCCATGGTTAGAAGCAATAGTCACTCTGAGCAATGTGCTATCCCTTTTGATAATGTATAAAGAGGGAGCACCAAAGGTGATAAGCCCCAAGGCAAAATCAGGGCAAATGTTTATCATCAAAACAGAGTAAAAGTTTCTATAAGGAAAAAATATTTTGATTTGCTGGTAAGAAGCAAAACACCCACTCCCCTAAGTATCACTGGCATTTACTTGCCCTACACTTTTTGAAGATGAGGCTGGTAGGTTTATTTGGAGGGAATCCCTCCAGAATGCCTCTGCTCAGTTTAACAAGTTGTCTTTCATTGGGGATTTATGTCAGGATGCATTTTGCTGTCATGTTAATTCATTCAACAGGACTGAGGCTTCTCCGTGGCCCATCAGGCAGTGGAATTTAATGTGCACACATACATCCATATTTCTGAAACTCCTTCAGCAGGGAAATATTGTACAAATCTCATAAGGAAGTGCTGTACTTCATATAGCAGTGTGTGTGTCAGAGGATACCAAAATATCAAAACTCCATTTTATTTTAGAGAGACTCCAGCAGATGTCCCTTGAGAACTTAGCACTTTATACAGGAACAACTGCTGCATCTGCAAAGGGCTGGAAAATGTAGCTGGGAGCTTTCTGACTGTTAGTGCTTTCCAGAAAGAGCTGGATGGAATACCTGATAGATTGTTTAATCTAGGAATTCCCAAAAAGGACTTTCACAATGCAGATAGGTATTGCTTGGATGCCTCTCAGCTGTGGTCATACTGTAAGATATTAATGTATGTTTTGCCTGTTCTGCTAGACTGCTTTGGTTTGGTTTCTTTTCTTTTCTTTTTTTTAGATTAAATTAGGAATAACTTTTTTTTTAAATAAGAAAACAATCTATGTACAAACATTTTCTATACCACCATGTGGGCTGACTCTGGCTGGATGACAGGTGCCCACCAAAGCTGTTGTATCTCCTCTCTTCAACGGGACAGGGAATATAACATAAAGCTCCCAGGCTGAGATAAGGACAGGGAGAGATCATTCACCAATTACTGTCAAAGGCAAACCAGACTCAGCTTAGGGGAAAAAATAATTCATTACCAATCGGATCAAAGTAGGATGAAAAAATAAAAACAAATCTTAAAAACACCTTCCCCTCACCGCTCCCTTTTTCTTAAGCTATACTTCACTCCAGAATTTCTATACCTTCTCCCCTGAGTGTCCATCTCCTGGAAGGAAGGAAGGCACTGCAGAGGGACCTGGACAGGCTAGGTGAATGGGCAGTGACCAATGGTATGAAATTCAACCAGGCCAAGTGCAGAGTCTTACACTTTGGCCACAACAACCCCATGCAGTGCTCCAGGCTGGGAGATGAGTGGCTGGAGAGTGGCTCAGCGGAGAGGGACCTAGGAGTATTGGTTGACAGCCGGCTGAACATGAGCCAGCAGTGTGCTCAGGCAGCATGGAAGGCCAATGGCATCTTGGCCTGGATCAGGAATAGTGTGACCAGCAGGACTAGGGATGTGATCCTCCCCCTGTACTCTGCACTGGTGAGGCCTCACCTTGAGTACTGTGNCAGCAGCAAAAGGGATGGGAAATAGGGGTGGTGGTCATGGTCAATTCATCATGTGTCTACTGCTCCTTCTTCCTCAGAAGGAAGACTTCTTACAGTCTTGCCCCTGCTGTAGCATGAAGTTCTTCACAAACTGCTCCAGCATGGCTCCTTTTCATGAGGTGTAGTCCTTCAGGAATAAAGGTCAAATCATGGTCAGTGTGCCTTGGCAAAATAGGGTATTTCACTTTTGTGGAATTATCATTGGAGTAGGAGTGATGGAAAGTTGCCACAGTCTGACAGAGTAACAGAAACTCAGCTGTGCTTTAAAGTCCCATGAATTCTTTTGTAAGCTGTTTTGCTCCAGGTGGAATGTAGCAGTAATGAAAAGCCAGAATGTGAAAACCTAGGCTTCCTATAACTTGATTTGCCTGTAGCCATGGGAAAGTGGAAAAGGTGAGGGAGCCTTCAGTGAGAAGGAATCATCTATGATCACCGTGTAAAATGCAATGGTGTTTATCAAATACCTTGCTGTGTTGTAGCAGTGTGCAAAAACTATGCTAGAGTCTTGGAAGCCTAACAAGTTTATCTTTGTCCTTTTGACCTATTTGTTTTATTTGGTTGGCATAGCCAAATCTGTATGGATTCTAGGAGAGTGTTGATGGTTGTGCTTTATACAGGTGTGTTTCTGGCTAGCCATACAGCTGTTTTGTGAATTATACAGCCAAATCTGTATGGGTTCTAGGAGAGTGTTGATGGTTGTGCTTTATACAGGTGTGTTGCTGGCTAGCCATACAGCTCTTTTGTGAGTTATACAGCCAAATCTGTATGGGTTCTAGGAGAGTGTTGATGGTTGTGCTTTATACAGGTGTGTTGCTGGCTAGCCATACAGCTCTTTTGTGAGTTATACATCTCCAGAAGTTTATTGAGATATGATGGAAAGAACATCTTGCCACTGTATGGAAGATAGCCAACAAAAAATATGTTTGGTTAATCCCAACAACCAAGTATATTCACTATTTGGGTGCCCAGTAGGATTTGTGCTACATCACCTAGGTTATCCAAGAGCTTCAATAAAAGCTGCTTGTGGAGCCAGTACAATGTTTAGGAACTTCCCTAGTTGGCTAGCAATTATTTTAGTGAAAACAAAAAGGTTGGCTGTCAGTGAAGTCATGGAAACTTACTGTACAGGTTAACTACTGATGTTTGCTTAGTAGATTTCAGTACTTTGTTGAGGTCTCAGTCACTGCCCTGAAGAATTTATAATCAAAGATACATAGAGATAACAAAGCCACATGGAGTTTACTTAGCTGGAGATTGTTAGCCAAGCCAAACACGACACATCAGGCAGGATAGATACTATAGACCTTGCATTCCAGTATTAGTGAGCCAGGGAAAATAATGAGACTCTTTAAATTAAATACAGGAGGAATTAAATTGTAATTAAGACTGGAGGAATACAGTGGGAAATGAGGTAGCTCTTTTGTATTGCCCAGTAAAAGTTTTAAAAGGCTGAAATTTTTATGTTCTAAAATCATATGGAGTTTGCAGGTAGGATTGGTTTATTCTTCAGAGCAAACTATTTACATAGAGAACTGGCTCAGAAAGGTTGAGCTTCACTGAAAGTCTGCATGAGAGAAATAGAGTTTAATCCTGGAAGATTTTCCATTTTTTTCTCAGCATGAAAGAACAAAGAGAAACTTTATGTGGCAGATTACTTCCCTGACTGCCTTCAGAACAGATTTTCTTTTTCTTGACAAATAATGTTTCTTTCATTTCAAATTGGAAGATGGATAAGGTAGATGAATTGAGTAAATGCTGATTTGCCTTAAACAACTTCTGTGTGCTCTGGATTCTCACACCTTTTCTACATCAGTTATGAGGTTTTTTCTTTAATTTTTCTGTATGAACAGTAGTCACATATTTACATGATATATTATTGCAAGACTTGGCTGAGTTTACATTTAGTGTTTTATTTCATTTGAGGCTTTTTAAGTTTTATTCTACAGCATTGTGTATATTCTCATTTATTCAGATCACAACACTTCATCAGAAATAAGTGAAAAAAATTTGAAGGGAGAAGTTGTGTGCTCTAAGGAGAGAAGCAATAACCTTTCCAGTCCTAAGGCCTTGTAAAAAGAATTTTGGATTAAAAAACCTTGAAGACTGGTTGTTATTGGGCACTTTGAAGGCATAAACTTAAAAGAGCAAAAGGAAACAACTTAAAAACTGGGAAGTAGAAGGAAGAGCCACTGGAATAGTTAATAGAAGTAGATATTAGAGCAAAATTAAGAGGAGTAAGGCTTAGAAAGAGTTTTCTGGAAAAAAACCCACAGGTATGGTGTATAGGGAGGGGGAATGTGTGGATTTGAAACATGTTAGAACTGTCAGAAAGGTAGATGCATTTCTGGATAAGTTACAGGAATCAAAAAGAATTTAAAGATAATTAAAAAAGCCAAGATAGCACTTCTTCAGAGTATGAAAATATTGTCTGCGATCATCAGGATTTTAACTTGTTTAATTATTGTATAGATTACTAACTTGTGAAGTAACTTAAACCTTCCTATATTGTAGTTTCTTTATGACATGCTTTCAAAGGTGAAATTTTCTATGCAAAAAGTCTGCATCAACAATTCTCCTGGCTGGAGTAGCCTTTGGCAAGTTGTGAAGAACTTGGAACATAAATGATTATTGAGTGATCCAGAGCACGAGAGGGTATACATGTAGTCCAGGATATCACCCTCAACAAAGGTTATTCCTTAGAATAAAATCAAAGTCAGACTGGTTTTGCCCCTGAGAGGGGATAAGGATGATCACTAGATCACATGTATTACATGTGACCTGGATACAAACTGTGTACTCATGGGAGTCACAGCAGTATTATTTTTAACCTGAAGATAACTAGTCCATTTGAGGAATGATTTGCTGTTTCTGAAATCCTTAGCAAATGGATATTTGACTAGTAGGTTTATGGAATAGCACGTTTTATTTCACATGTTTCTAGTTCAGTTGTTCTGGAGTTGTAAAGGCTTGCACAGGATTGCCCTGACAATCCTGACTTCATAGAATC
>VWZO01014393.1:0-37006 GCA_013396975.1 Bucco capensis
CCCAATTTCTAACAGCTCTAAGTTTTGCTATTTGCAGAGCAGTGACTAAAAATGGGAGTTTTCCCACCCTGCAGCTGCAAAGAAAGTATAGGTTTTGGCACTGATTGCAATCACAGAATCACAAAGGTTGGAAGAGACCTCTAAGCTCATCAAGTCCAACCATACCTAGCACTCCCATGCCACTAAACCATGGCCCTGAGGACCACAGCTAAATGTTTCTTTAATCCCTCCAGGGATGGTGACTCCAGCACCTCCCTGGGCAGCCTGGGACAACACTTAACAACCCTTGCAGGGAAGAAATTTCTCCTTATATCCAATCTAAACCTCCCCTGCTGCAACTTGAAGCCATTTCCTCTTGTCCTCTCCCTGGTAACCCTGGGTGTACCCTAGTAGTTTCTGTCTTTGGCAGGAAAGAAACTTTGCTTTTGGAGGCATCTCCTTCTGATAGAATCCTTTTTTTTTTCCATGGAGGATTGGCATTTCTGTGGACTGCTTCCTACAGGGTTTAAAAAGGAGAAGTTAGAGGCTTTAAAGAAAGAGAAGTGGAATTTTAATGAAGGAAACATGCTTTCCTCATTGAGATCTTGAAGTGAGGAAGGAAAAAAGAGCAGCTAAATGGAGTCAAATGTAAAGTCTCTCTCAGCTGTAAAGATTTCACTTGCAAATATCTCCCAGTTAATGTTCAGCTCATTCATCACTAAATAGGAAGAGAAACATGGATGCTTCTCTTTGCACTTTTAAAAGTCATTTCAGAATTCTTGGCTAGGTCTGAGGAGACTTCTCATTGAAGGGCCATGGTTTAGTGGTATGGTAGTGATAGATATGGTTGGACTTGATGATCTGAAGAGGTTTCTTCCAACCTTTGTGATTCTGTGAAGTCTGAAAGCTTCTCCAGGAAGCTGTGGAATCATACCACCATGGCCCAGAGCTGGCCAAGCCTGACACCTATTACCTGGAACCCTCTGAATGGCATAAAGCAAGGCTTTGTTTCTTCCCCATGCCCATCTGCATGTCTTCCTCTTGATCTGTCTTTTACCATACCATGTAGCCCTCCAGGAGTTGTTACCAGGCCATGGAGGGGTGGGATGTCATCCAGAAGGACCTGGGGACAAGCTGGAGAGGTGGGCCCAGGGGAACCTCAGGAGCTTCAACAAGACCAAGTGCAAGGTCCTGCCCCTGGGTCAGAACAATCCCCACTATCAATCCAGGCTGGGGATGAGATGATGGAGAGCAGTCCTGCAGAAAAGGCCTTGGGGTGCTGGTGGCTGAGAAGCTGNGGGATGTCCCTGGCCACTGCAGGGGGGCTGGTCTAGATGAGCTCCAGAGGTCCCTTCCAACCCAAACCATTCTAGGATTCTGTGTCATTGGTTGCTGCCTTAAATACTGCTTTCTAAAGCTTTACTGTCCATTCTGGAAGTTGAGGGACAATCAGCTGGAGTTTGGGTTTTAACCATGCTGCTCAGATCCCTGTTCTGACATTTGTTCTAAAAATCAAGAGCTCCTAGCACCATTTGCTTTGGCATTTCTGCAGGTGTAATATTTGAGGGCTGATGGCATGTGGCAGAAGTCATTAGAACTTAGGCAGGGCTAGTAGCTGAACTCTTTTTCCTGCAGGTTTTCTTAGCATGTTTGTCCTTTAAAGTCTATTTTGATAGAGTGCAGCAGTTCCTGTGCAGCTGACAGTGGATTACAGTATTGTTGGTTTAGGCTTCAGAAGCCTAATGTTAAGATTGCCCTTTGTCAGTGAAGTGCAGGATGCAACCACATGGTGTTTGCAGATGGAAACAGGAAGACTCCAACCCTAGGAGTGTGGAATTCAGATAAAGGGATGCTGTTTCTCTAGCTTACTATTCCTCCAGTAGAAGGCATGAGATTGTATGAGTATGTCTTTATGCTGGAGTTGAATGTGCCTTGACTGCAGAAGTAGCTTGGAGATGCTATACTCTTATCTCTGGATAAACCTAGTCTTAAAGCACTACTAAAGCAAGAAAGCATATTAATACCATTGAAAGAACTCGGATTTGGTTAGCTCAGCCTAAATTTTTCAGCCTCCTATATATGTAGGATCAGAGTGAACTCTGAAGGACTGCAGATCATAGAATTGTCAGGGTTGGCAGGGACCTTCAAGCTCCTCTAGCCCCAAGCCCTGTGCCTGCCATAGGCAGGGACACCTGGCACTAGAGCAGCTTGCTCCCAGCCCCAGCCAGCCTGGCCTGCAACACTGCCAGGGCTGGGGCTGCCACCACCTCTCTGGGCAACCTGGCACAGTGGCTCAGCACCCTCCTGGGCAACAACTTCTGCCTAACTTAGGCAAGAACATTCTACTCTAACTAGATAGAAGTTGGAGCAATCCAGTTCTGGGTTTGAATGGATTAGGGATACATTTTGAAGCAGGATCATAAACTGCAGAGAACTGCACACATTCTGTTGTGATACCTAATTTTTGCTATGCTTGGTTTCTAGCAGATAACCATTAAGTGCTTGTCACCATTCTGATACATTGCCTGTGTGCAATGACTTTAGTGTCAAGTTAATCACAACTGCATGTGGTGTCCCTAACATCCATCACGTTGTAGGATGTGTTTTCAGTTACAATCACAGCTATTAGGGGCTGGAAGGGACCTCTGGAGCTCATCTAGTGCAACCCCCCTGCCACAGCAGCATCACTAGAGCAGCTTGCACAGGATGGGCTCCAGCTGGCTTGGGAATCTCTCCAGACATGGAGATTCCAGCACCTCCCTGGGCAGCCTGGGCCACTGCTCCAGCACCCTCCAAGGAAAAGAAACTTCTCCTTATGTTAATGTTCCTCTTGAGGTTGCTTTATTCTGCTCTTGTGGAGGTTGCTCAGGTCTGCCCATGCCATTGCTTACACAGAAGAAGAAGGGAGAAGATCAGGAATTCTTAAATCAGGGCTGGTGCCAGAACTTTGTTCTTTGCTTACTAGGCTTTGAGGTTTGGTGACACTAGAAGCTGTTTCTATAACTGGAAGGAGGAGAAGAGAAAGCAGACAGAGAAATGAGGGTTCTTTAGGTAACTCAATTGCCAGAGGTTCCTTGGAAAGCTTGGAAGTTCACTCATCTAAAATACTTAACACAGAGATTTATTTACCTTCATAATAAAACTGTGCAGTGAAAACCTGAAGAAAACCCAAACTAAACCGCAATAACAAGGAAACCCCAAACTCAAGCTAGGTTCTTCAACAACTTTAATTCTCTGTTACACTTATGTAATTGTTTGGGGTTTTTTTTAATGTAAATATCATGTTTTGGATGTCTGAACTCATTCATGCTCTACACTTTGGATAATTTTAGGTCTTTATTTGCTTAAAGTGAGCAGAAACTCTCTGTGGGCACTGCCCCTGTGGAATTTTGCATTGCTGCTTAGGTAATTGTGCTTAAATAAACCCTTCTGGCCTCCTAATGTTACCTGCTATTGTATACTTCCAGAGCTGCATATCAGTCAAGATTAGGAATCCCAGCAACCACTACTTGTAATTGAAAAGAAAACTAGCCAGGATTTCCAAGAGCTGTTGCAAAGTTCTCAATCCTTCACCCTGTTAACTCTTTCACTGCTGCTAATGGATAATAATAGCTCTCCAGACCTATGGAACCTGTCCTCTAGGTTTCTGTGGGCCTTAGCTCTTCATACAGAATTCCTGAGCAGCTGAGATGTTGTTTAGTTTGATTTGGATTGCATGTCCCTCAGTGCTTGGCATCCCAGACATCTCCTCAATAAGTGCAGACACATGTGGTGAAGATCCACTGTGATGGGAGGATTGATGTTCAAATTCCTCTAGAAGGACAAGTGTCCTCCCCCAAAGGCTTGAGTAAGTCACTAGGCTTCTGGATGCTTTCCAGGAGCTCTTTCAGCAGATCACTGTTTGTCTTGGTCTTGCTAAAAAGCAGTAAAATGCCCTAAAAGAGTACAGGCTACCCAAGGTTTGTAGGGCACATGGAGATGGGGAGAATGAGATCAGTTTCTTCACTGAGAGGGTTGTTAAGTCTTGGAGGGAGGTGCTGGAGTCACCATCCCTGGAGGGGTTTAAGAAACATCTAGATGTGCTACTTAGGCCCTTGGTTTAGTATCATGGGAGTGATAGGCTGACAGTTGGACTTGATGAGTGTAGAGGTCTCTTCCAACCTTAATGATTGTGTGATTCTGAAAAGCAGTAGGGTCACAACATCCGCCTTGTGTGTGGCTGAGTCCAGAGAGTTGTGCTCAATGGAGTCAAATCCAGTTGGCAGCTGGTCACTAGTGGAGCTCCAAGGGCTCAGTGCTGGGACTGCTCCTGTTCAACATCTTTATTGATGACTTGGATGAGGGGATGGAGTGCACCCTTAGTAAGTTTGCAGATGACACCAAGCTGGGTGGCAGTGTGGATCTGCTTGAGGGCATGGAGGCTTTCCAGAGGGATCTGGATAGGCTGGATGGCTGGGCCAAGGCCAATGCCATGAAGTTCACTAAGGCCAAATGCCAGGTGCTGCCCCTTGGCCATAGCAACCCCCAGCAGTGCTCTAGGCTTGGGGAGCAGTGGCTGCAGAGCTGCCAGGCACAGAGGGACCTAGGGGTGCTGAGTGACAGCTGAACAGGAGCCAGCAGTGTGCCCAGGGGGCCAAGAAGGCCAATGGCATCCTGGCCTGGATCAGGAACAGTGTTGGCAGCAGGAGCAGGGAGGTGATCCTGCCCCTTTCCTCAGCTTTGGGGAGGCCTCACGTCGAGTACTGTGTCCATTTTTGAGCACTGCAGTTTAGGAAGGACATGGAGGTGCAGAGAAGGTTAACTAGGCTGAGCAGGGATCTGGAGAACAGACCTGATGAGGAGAGGCTCAGGGACCTAGGGCTGTTTAACCTGGAGAAGAGGAGGCTGAGAGGAGACCTTATCACTCTCTTCATCTACCTGAAAGGAGGTTGTAGAGAGGCAAGTGTTGGCCTCTTCTCCCTTGGACTAGCAATAGGACTAGAGGGAATGGCTTAAAGTTGTACCAGGGCAGGTTTAGGTTAGATATTAGGAACAATTTCTTCACTGAAAGAGTGGTGCAGTGTTGGCCCAGGCTGCCCAGGGAGGTGCTGGAGTCAGCATCCCTGGAGGAGTTCAAGAAACATGTAGATGTGGCACTTCAGAGGATGGTTTAGGGATAGCAGCAGTGTAGGGCTGTCAGTTAAGTCTAACTGATGATCTTGAAGGTCCTTTCCAACTATGATGATTCTATGATGTAACCACTAAGTTAGTGGAGTTTGTCAGTTGTGCATGTCTGGGGTGACTTCTGCAACTGAACCCTAAAGCAGGACAGTTCACTTGGGGAAAAAAAATACATGAGAAAGAAGAGAGGCAGAGGTGAGTGTGGAAGGACTTGTGGCTGAGAGTAAGTATATAATGTGCTAGAGAAAAGAGGAGGGCAGCTTCACACTCTGCTTTTGGCAAGCCTGCTGACTCCAGGAGAACTCTCCTGGCATCATCATCTCGGCAAATGGACAAGGTGAGATTGCTGAGGGTGCAGTGGGGAGGAAGATGCATGGAAAGTGGTTAAAAATTGTTGGCTTAAAAGTTTTTGCAACAGAGAAAAAGGGTGATATTGAATCTGCCTAACATCCATTTTCCATTGGTATTGCAGGCTGTTTTTTGTTTACTTGCTATCAACTTTTTGGTACAGAATCTTGAGAATATTACAGAATCAGTCTTATGAGAGCAGTTGAGGGCACTGAGGTTGGTTAGTCTGAGGAAGAAAAGGCTCAGGGGAGACCATAGCTCTCTCTGTAGCTACCTGCAAGGAGGTTGCAGTGAGATGGGATAGGTCTTTTCTCCAGCATTAACAGGGAGAGGACAAGAGGAAACGGCTTCAAGTTTCACCAGGGCAGGTTTAGATTGGATGTTAGGAAACATTTCTGCTCACTAAGAGTTGTTTAGGCATTGACCCAGGCTGCCCAGGGAGGTGCTGGAGTCACCATCCCTGGAGGGGTTGGAGAAACATTTAGCTGTGGTCCTTCGGGCCATGGTTTAGTGGCATGGGAGTGCTAGGTATGGTTGGACTTGATGAGCTTAGAGGTCTCTTCCAACCTTAATGATTCTGTGATCCTTGTTTTTCCTGCAGGGAAACATAACCAAAACTGCTCTGTATTGAGTGCAAGACTGTACATTATGTGCTGACTGAGGTGGTGGTGGTGGGGAGAAATGCACTTGCTGGCTTGCTAAATTGTGATAATGCTTTGGATGTTGACAGACAGAGAAACAATTGGAGCTGTCAGATGCTTTGCTGACGTGTGCATTGTCACATGGAGAGGTAGCTTGGCTTGTGCCAGTAAAGCTGAACTGTTCAACTCTCAGCAAGAGCTGAAGTTAATGAATAAAAGTTCCTTATGGCTGGGCTTGGAATGTGAGGGCCTGTTTATTTGTGGAGAGAGCTGCTCCAGGAGTAACCAAGGGAGGTCACTGGTGGGACCTGTTAGATGTTTTATTAGTCACTGTTCTGTTGCAGCTCGTGTATTCAGGTAATCCAAGATGGATAAGAGATACAACTAAAAGACAATGCTTTTTGAAGAATTAAGTAGCAGGAAAATGGATAACACAGGAATTGAGTAAAAGATCTGAAAGTTCTTTCCAGAAAATCAGTAAAGGCAAGCAGGGGAGGGTTACACAGGAACCATGGAATCTGATGATGCTGAGGGATTCCACAGAACTGCACAGAGAGGCAGAAATGGGGCAGGAAAAACTAAACACATACTTAGCACAGTTCACATTAGGAGTCTGATTAGAGCTGCTTTCTGCTGATGGAAGGAACATCTCTTTCTACATCCAAAAGATAGACTAGTGCAGTCCTAAAGCTAGAGGGAGAAGGTGATGTCCCTTCTACAACCCTAATACTTCATTCAGCAGCTGACAAATCCTAGCATGTTAGGAGTTGGAAGGGACCTCTGGAGCTCATCTAGTGCAACCCCCCTGCCAGAGCAGCATCACTAGAGCAGCTTGCACAGGATGGGCTCCAGCTGGCTTGGGAATCTCTCCAGACATGGAGACTCCAGCACCTCCCTGGGCAGCCTGGGCCACTGCTCCAGCACCCTCCAAGGAAAGAAGTTCCTCCTGCTGTTCAGCTGGAAGTGCCTGGCTGCTAGTTTGTGCCCATTGCCTCTAGTGCTGTCCCTGGGCACCCCAGAACCAAGCCTGGCCCCAGCCTCCTGCCCCCCACCCTGCAAGGCTTGAGAAGCATTGCTCAGCTCTCCCCTCAGGCTGCTCTGCTCCAGCCTAAGCAGCCCCAGCTCTCTCAGCCTCTCCCCAGCACAGAGGTGTTCAAGTCCCCTCAGCATTTCAGTAGCCCTTCTCTGCACCCTCTGCACAAGTTCCCTGTGCTTCTGGAACAGGAGAGCCCAGAACTGGAGCCAGGACTGCAGCTGTGGCCTCCCCAGGGCAGAGTAGAGGGGGAGGAGAAGCTCCCTCTCCCTGCTGGCCACACTCTTCTTGCTGCAGCCCAGGATGCCATTAGCCTTCTTGGCCCCAAGGGCACATTGCTGGCTCATGGGCATGCTGCTGGCCACCAGCACACCCAGGGCTTGTTCCACAGAGCTGCTTTCCAGCAGATGAGTCACTAACCTGTCTTAGTCCATGAGGTTATTCCTCCCCAGGTGTACCACCCTGCACTTGCCCTTGCTGAACTTCATAAGGTTCTTTAGTTCCCTGCCTGTCTGGGTCACACTGAATGGCAGTACAGCCTCCTGGGGTGTCAGCCACTCAGTTTTGGTACTAAAATGCACAGGTTTGTTGGGACTAGGAATCTTCAGCTGCTTCTGCATGGAAAACAAGATTGGACTCTCAGGGGTGGCTGTAATTAAACAGGTTTCCCTGTTGTTTTCCTATGCCACCACCTGCTAGGATTTACTGAACCAACACTGGGAGCATCTCTACCCAATTCCTAGAAACAGGCAGTATATCAAGGAGGAAAGGGTCTTGTTGCTGCAAACTGTCACAAGTTGATTCCAGAGTTATTTATTTAATGAGTTATTTATTTAATGCTGTTCCCTCTTGTGCTCTTGTCTTTTGAGAACTTGTTTTGCTATTTTAGGAAATAAACTGTCCTGACATTTCTGGTATGCCTCCAGGATAGGGTAGACATTGCTAAGGCATGGGATGTTTGAGTCCTGTTGTTTCTCTGAAAGGAAGGAGGCCATGTGGCCTCTTCTACTCAAGAAATGTGAAGGCGAATGTGTTTTAACCTTTTAAATTGGCAATGCTTGTCTGTTAACACCAAGGTTTTTCTCTCTTGTAGCTGCTGAGAGGAGTCTGCTGCCTTACCTCTGCTCTAGCTGCAAGTATGACTTGACCCACTTTGCATTCATGGCTCTTGGATGATCTTGGTGAACCATGGAGCTCAAAGTATGGGTAGATGGAGTGCAGAGAATTGTGTGTGGGGTCACTGAAGTCACAACATGCCAGGAAGTTGTAATAGCCCTTGCCCAGGCTATTGGTGAGTAACTCTGTCAGCTGGGGCACTGGGAACTGGGGTGAAGCTTTTCTGATGGAGCTAAATGTGGAGTTGCAGTCAGTAGAGCATGAACATGAAAGGCACAGTGGGATAACTTTGCAGTGTACACTTGCAGCCTGAGATTAAAAAGAAACACTTTTGAAATAGATCAACTTTCATTCAGTACCAGTTTATTCTCTTAATAATACTCATAGGTGCTGTAAATACAGGGTGGGCTAAAGGAGGTGCTGTAAATACAGGGTGGGCTAAAGGAGGTGCTAAACTGTCAAGAGATGCTACATATTTAGACAAAATAAACCAAACTGCGTATGATAGACTTCTTTGGTTTTAATAACTCTTCCATTCTGTTTCTTCTGCTTCCCTCCCACAAAACAACAAATGTTCAACTACCAGTTCTGGACAAGAATTTAATGTTCTCCTGTATAGTTTCTTTTTGTTGTTTTTATTTCCTGTAGGCTCAGTTCTTAGCCTGAACTCTGAAAAGACTCCAGCAGCCTTGGAAATGGACACAGTTATTTTTTTGTCAGCTCAGCAGACTTCCTTTTCTCTAACACATCACCAGTTCAGCATCTGGTTCCAGGTGGAGATGAATTTTAGTTACAACCAGAGCCAAATTAAGACAATCCTTTGGAAACCCTTTTTTGAGGGAAATATCCTCTCTAGAAAACACAGAGACTAATTGTGCTCTATGTTTTTTTTTTTTCTCTCTGGGGCTGCCAGGACAATCTGAAACACCCTGTGAATGACACCTGCATGTCTTTGGCAGATAGGATTTCCATCAGCAAAGCAACCATATGCCTGCTCCTTTTGGATCTGGCTATAGGTACCAGCTCACCAGGGATATTTTCCCCTCAAATTTTGAATGAGAAGCTATGCAAATGGATCCCTCTAGCTCTCACTTGACATTTGGTGGTGGCAAGGAGCCAGTCTTAGTTGGTTTTCTTCTTGATTGGCTCCAATCTTCTTTTCCACTTTGCAGTTTGGCTCCTTCAGCAGTTGCATAGCTTAGCAGGACTCACTATTATTTTGGCTGTTGGTCTGTCTGCCAAGTTTTTGAGTTGCTTTATCATGGCTTAGAGTTTCTTGCTAGGTCCTTGACTCAAAAAATATACCACCCCACTCCCCAGCCTTCTCCACTGAGCCTGGGAGGTGAATTGCAGTAGGTGTATTACTGATGTTGAAGTGCAGCATCTGGAAGAGCTGCAAATTCACTTACTTTACAGCTATAGTCACTGAAGAAAGCACAAACCAAAGATATTTGAACCCTTGAATGTGGGGCTACATCTACTGATCTCCCACTGTCATAAGAGAGAGGGAGTGGAGGAAAGCTTCCAGCTAATTCCTTTCCAACTCTGCTTTGTGTTATAGAAATTAAGTAATAATTTCCTGAAGACCCAAAAGTATTACTCTTGATTTCCTTATTTAAGCAAAGGCAAGGACTTGGGTTATGAAATAGCTAGGACTGTTTGGACCAAACCAAACAGCAGGTTATGCCCTTGAGTAGGAGATTCTGTCCCATAATCCAAGTGTAGCCTAACCCTTTGGCAGTGCAGTGCTGTCCCTTAGCAACTTGACCTAGTCCTTACACTATTAACCTCTCCCTAGAAAGACCTTTTTGTCTCTTTTGGATGGGCTGTGCTCCTGATGGATAATAGTTGTGTTACCTGTTCTTGCATGGTGATCTCCTTCCCCTGTTGGCCATCTCTTGAGCATTGCTGAGTAAGAAATCATTCTACCCCCAAGTTCCTATACAAATTGGAGGGGGGGGGCTTTTTCATGTTTTGCATCTTGAGTATGATGAACTTCAGGGAGGAGGAAAAGGGATGAATCCTGAAAACCAGGATTACTGAGCTCTCAAGTTCCAGTACTGCCAAAAGTGTTGCATGAGAAACACTGCTACTGCTCCTTTCCTTTTGGAATTTCACTGTGACTTTGGGCAGCAGAAATAGTTGCTCATCTCTACTGCAAATATCAAAGCTTAAAGTGAGTAATAGCTACATGGGTCCTTCAGAGAGTCATTTAGAAGTCGGTCTCTTGAGAGTCTACCAAAAAAACCCAGTTCAATTATCATGTTCCTCTATTTCATTACTTTAATCACCATTCATTGCAATGGAATCTGTGTTTAAATTACCCAATGACATCAATCCCAATCTAAGACTGCAGTGGCTGGGCACTCAGGTCCAGAGCATGGTGTTTGGCTGATGCAGGGCACTGCCTGTAGTTAGCTCTTGAATGTGTCAGTGATCAGGGGCACTAGAGCTGCTTCAAACCACTCAGGACAGCTAAAGTTGCAGGCTATCAGAACATCTGTCTTCCATCTATTTCCCTTTTTGGATTTCTTTCTCACTTTTAAAAGAAAAGCTTGTTTTGAAGCTGTTTCTGTCTGAACAGAACTGTGGTGCTTGTGTGTTTAGGTAGTTGTGAGTGTCACCTTCACCTGTCAACCATGTCCCTAACCCTTTGTGCAGAGGCAGTGTGCTTTATATAGAGGGAAATACATCCCTCCTCCTGTTAGAGCTTGGCATTCCCTGCCTCGCAAAACAGAGACATATCCTTGATCATTGTTTTGAGATGGTAATATTCCATGGTCCATGTAGGGGACCATTATATGGGCAGTGGGGCAGCACAGAACATTAATGATAAGTAGCTGGCTAAGGAATGAGATATAGAAGCTCTCTGCTTGCTCCAGCTCCTCAGTTGTTGTTTTCTGCATGGAGAATAATAGACCACAGCACTGCTAGTGCTTGCTTGGGGCTGGCTGGGTGGTTTTCTCCACCATTCTCTTTAGGCTTTGATGGAAGTATTAAAACAACAACAACAAAACAACTCCCTAACTGGTCTAATCTGTTGTAGTTGTGCATGTTCTTAAAGGAAAGTTTAATGTCAGAAGATGTGAGGGGTCCACTGACAAGACTTTGGCAACTCCTTGAGTTGACTGCTTAACTACTCACCTAATTTTGCCTGGAAATACTTCATGAATCTGCATGAGGTTCAATATACAGCTAGGAAAAACACACTGTGGTTGTTGAGTGAATGCCATACGTTGCTGATTTAGGGTACATAATGTCAGCACAACAGGAATCAATGTTTAAAATGATAAGGTTTGCATGAATGAGGTAGGGCTGAGTTGTGCCAGGTGCAGGAACAGCTTATGGACAGCTTAGAAGACAAGCAGCAGCCTGCAGGTGCTGAGTTATTCTTTGTCAACAACCCCAAGAGCCTGCTTTCTCCTGTGTCAATGGTAGCCCATCAAAACCAGCACTTACAAAGCTGGCTGTGTTCTGAAATCATGTCATTAGCTTTGAATTAACTCATTTACCCTTTCATTTGTGACTTAATCCCTTCTAATGCAAGCAAACATCACAGTTGGGGTTGTCCAGGTATTGTTAATCTGCATCATGTTTGGGCTGAACACACTAAAGCCTAGGTAATGATCTCAGAGGAGGACAGCTTTGGGTTAGACCAGCACTGAACTCCAGGTGTGGTTGAGCTCTGTAAGCAGTACTTGTACAAAACACTTTTCTTTTCTGTGCCTCTTTAGTGCTGACTTAATGCATTATTGAAGGCCTGCATGTTGATTTGGAACATGTTGATGGAAATACTTCTTGGCAAATGCTTTGCTTAATTCCTTAATTCACTTTTGGTCCAGATTGTTAGCTTTATTCCCCTCCCTTCGTTTTTTTTTTTTTTTGGTCCCTTGTTACATTTCTTCTAAGCTGTGCATTTAATAGCAAAGTGAATAGAAGCTGCACACTGATCACTCTGCTAGTTTACCATTTCAAGACTTCTTTGACCATTGTTCTGACACAACAAAAACATGAGTTGCATTACCATGATGACAAGCTGAAAGCTTTTCAGATTACCAAACTAGAATGGGGAAAGTGCAGCCTTCATCCTGGGTTCTGGGCTATGGTTTTGACTTCATCATCCCATGATTTTATTGGTAGTATGCTATGGCAAACAGTGCTAGGTTTATTTTTCTGATGATAACATTGATGATGATGCTGCCTACAAACTAGAAAGCCTCATGGATCAGTGAACAATATGATCCAAGGGGGCCTGAGGGCGAGGGTGAACCTGGAGGGGATGTGGGCGAGCTCTCAGGGGATGTGAGGGTGAGCCTGAGGAGAGGCTGGTGGTGAGCTTGAAGGGGCCAAAGGTGAGCCTGAGGGGAGGCTGGTGGTGAGCTTGAAGGGGCCAAGGGTGAGCCTGAGGGGAGGCTGGTGGTGAGCTTGAAGGGACCAAGGGTGAGCCTGAGGGGGCCTGAGGGTGAGCCCAGGGAGGCTGATGGCTGTGCTTGCCCTGCAGGTCGCACTGGGAGGTACACACTGATCGAGAAGTGGCGGGACACAGAGAGGCACCTGGCCCCTCACGAGAACCCCATCGTGTCCCTCAACAAATGGGGACAATATGCCAGGGATGTGCAGCTGATCCTGCGTCGCACTGGACCCTCCTTAAGCGAGAGGCCGACCTCCGACAGCGTGGCTCGCATCCCAGAGAGGACTCTCTACAGGCAGAGCTTACCTCCCTTGGCCAAGCTGAGGCCTCCCAATGACAAAGCCATGAAGAGGAGGGAACCTAAAAGGAAATCTCTTACCTTCACTGGTGGGGCCAAAGGGTTGATGGACATCTTTGGGAAAAGCAAGGAGTATGAGTTCAAGCAGAAGGTGCTCAACTGTAAGACGACGGTGGAGGAGTTGAAGAAGTTGATTCATCTCCAGACAGAGAAGCTTCAGTGCATTGAGAAGCAGTTGGAGTCCAATGAAGCTGAGATCCACTACTGGGAACAGAAGTGTAACTCCAGCCTGGAAGAGGAAATCCTCAAGCTAGAGCAGAAGATCAAAAGGAATGAAGTGGAGATTGAGGAGGAAGAGTTCTGGGAAAATGAGCTGCAGATCGAACAGGAGAATGAAAAACAACTGAAGGAGCAGCTGCAGGAGATGAGGCAGAGGATCCTGGAGTGTGAGAACAAGCTAAAGGACTACATGGCTCAGATCCACAACATGGAAAGTGGCCTTGAAGCTGAGAAGTTGCAGAGGGAAGTTCAGGAGTCCCAAGTGAATGAAGAAGAGATCAAGGAGAAGATTGAGAAGGTGAAGGGTGAAATTGATGTTCAGGGCCAGCAGAGTCTGAGGCTGGAAAATGGCATTAAAGCTGTAGAAAGGTCTTTGGGCCAAGCTACCAAAAGGTTACAGGTAAGAATCTCCTTTTTCTCCAGAGCTAAAGCAAAGTCAAAGACCTGATTGTAATGAGTTTTTCTTAGGCAGATGTGGAGCCCAGGAAAGAAAAGGTGAGAAAGTTTTCCACAGCAAATTTGGGTAAAAGGAAGAAAGTGTTGCTTTCATTTTCAATTTGCATTTCAGATATATATCTATATATCTTTATATGTATCTAAAGAGCAGACAATTCATGCAAGCAGCCTGAAGATTACAAACAGTAGTGCTGAGTGCCATACCACCCTTTCATGTATTTACCTGCTGGCTCAGTTTCTTTCCCATCAGTTACAGCTTTGGTTTGCTACCTTTCCCTGACTGCCTGGTGACCTCTTGAAGCAGATCTTCAGTGTCCATGAGAGAAAATCACCAGAGCTAGTGTCAGCCAAACTAGCTGCACCCATGGCAATGCATCTGACCTCCTCAGGCTGCTGAGAGGGAATGCTCCGTAGCTCTCATGAGGTGATGCTGCTGTAGTAGTGGGGCTGGCCTCTTTTAGACCTCAGACATTATCTCCTGGATGAACAACAGCAGATGTAGGGCTTACTGCTGGGTGCTAAATGGGACTGTACTGTTCTCAGCCTCGTGCCTTTGAGAGTGTTAAGTCTTCAAACACCTCTTGATTTGGGGTGAGACACCTTGAGGAGTTAGTATTGTTAGATGTCAGGGCAGTTTGCACCATTTATAGACTTTTCTAGGGCTAAGCAGCTGATTCTTGATAGGTTCGTCTGCCACCAAAAGAAATGAGTTAAAAACTATCCAAAAGCAGTAGCTGAATGAGGTGGATGTAGAGCTAAAATAGCTGTTAGCCTACAGGGCTTTTCTGTTCATGAGTAGCATCTCCTTTTCCTGTCTGA
Organism: Bucco capensis; assembly: GCA_013396975.1. Taxonomy (NCBI): domain Eukaryota; kingdom Metazoa; phylum Chordata; class Aves; order Piciformes; family Bucconidae; genus Bucco; species Bucco capensis. The sequence continues at coordinate 14,541 of VWZO01014393.1, forward strand.
CTTGCTGCTGTTCAGGGTTTTATTTTCCCTACACCTCAAAGAGAATCCAAGCCTCTGCTTCCTTGCTGAAGTTGCTAAAATCACCTGGAACTTGATAGAGCATGAAGAATAAGTTAAAGATGGAAAGGTGAAGGAAAGGTTGTGGCTCCTGGGGTTTTCATGTGCCATGTAAGACAGGACTGAGGCACCCAGCTGAGCTGGAGTTGGGATTCTTGCTGTGTGCCTGGGATTCACAACTCTCTAGATGCAGTAAGGTGATTCTCCTGTGAAAATGTGAAGGGATTTTGCACTTGAGCCCCTAGAGCCATGTCAGTATAAACTGCTTTTACTACATGAAGAGGGGGAAAATGTAATCTTTTCATCCCAAGCAAAAGAGATGAAAGCTGTAAAGCACTTTTGGCCCTATTTCTCTATGCTAAGTTTCCAGACCACACAACACTTAAGGATTTGTGCTAACAAAAAAGCATCAGGTCCTCTTTAGACATTTTGCCTATCCTCAGTAACACTCAGTGAGCCTAGGATTGGGTTCAAAATCTTTCTCACTTTGCTTTGTTTTTGTTTTAATAGGCTAGGGTTTCACTTTCCTGGGCAAGTTTCCATTAAATTCAGATCTTCTAAACCTAAAGGTGCCCTGTCTGGAAGGTCCAGGAGAAAATAAACTCGGGTCTGTATTACACAGTTTTGGCAAGAGGAAAGAGAGAAATATTTTCTTGCATGCTTAAAGTTAAAGATTAATAGTCATGGAACTGCTGGTTTGAAACTAGAGCATGGGAGCTTTTATAGGCCTGTTAGTAGGGAAGGAAAGAAAATTGGGTTCCACTGGGCTTTAAGTGATGAGAACAGGAAGGTGGCAGTTTGTAATGACAGGAGTTTCTAGTAATTAGTCCTTTCTCTCTCCTCTTCCTTTCTCTCTCCTCTTCCTTTCTCTCTCCTCTTCCTTTCTCCACCCCAATAACATTATCTTCCAACAACATGAAGCTCTGGTTCTTTTATTTCTAGAGAAAGATTTGAAGTGCAAAAGCAAAAACCCAATGAAAAAACCCCACCCTTCTTCAGGGCAAAAAGATCTCACTGAAGTCTTCCAATTAACTACTAGATTTAAGAGCTTAAACCAGTAGGATTTTGGGGTGATACTTCACATTTTTGCTTTGTTTCCTTGGAGGGTTGAGAAATATCAAGAACAAGTTACTGATGATGTTAGTTCTGCTAACCTCTGTATTTCAGGAGTTTGAGTTGTTTTGTTTCTTGTTTAGTTAATTCCTTTCAGTGGCAACTCTCTTACACTCACAGAAAGCATGGAGCTGCAGAATTAACATTGTAGTAAGTACAGAGAGTTGAGAATTTCCTGCCTCACGTGCCCAGTTGTAGAGTCTAATTGTCCTAAAATCAATTCAGGGTTGAAATCTGGAGATGACCTGGTGTGCAGTTGCTCTGAAAGCTCAGAGCCCATGTGTGGAAACTCAAGTCTGAGTATGGGAAGCTGAGACCAAGCACTTGATAGGTATTGACTGAACAGGTCAAACCTATCAGTTTCAAAGCAATTCCCATTGGAAAGGTCCTCATTTAGACTCACTCCCTTCTCTGTTCATTTTCTTAGCATCTGTTGATTTCAACCTCAACTGTCACCTTATTGCAAGCTTCAAGTGACTATTGGGGACTGTTCCTAAAGCATTTCCTTGTGTGAGTTCATGTCTAACTCTGCTTACACAAGATAAGTAGGGAAGAGAAGGTTGACCCAACCTCCATCTCCTGCTAAAATGAAGATGTAGCAGGACACACTGCACACAAATGCCCAGAATTCCAGAGCCTTGAGGAAGATGCTCAGTGATCCTCATCTGTGCTTGTAGTGGAGTGGTGAACCAGTCAGGATTTGGCTTCATTGTACAAAACACAGTGTGCTTGCAGACTGAGAGAGTTCTGTCCATAAACACCTACACCCTACATCTAAAAGGCAAAGAACAAGGAGAGAGGGAATTACTCTCTCCTTTTGGGAACAGAAGAACTAAATGAGCTGCAGGTTATGGTGGCAAAGCTAAGGTTTGGTGCCAGACTGATGCTCAGTTGATCTTTACCCCTCAGAGTGCACACTCTTACCTTTATTTGCTCACATCTGTTGTGCCACCTTGGTTCTCAGGTGATAGGAGAAACATCTCCTCATTCTCCAAGAAGCAATATAAGCAGGCCAGTAGTAGCCCTTCAGAAGTAAGAGTTGAGTGCTGGTTTGTTTTATAAATTAGTAGAGTAACATACCTTTCATCTCTTATTTTCATCAAAATGTAAAACTCAGAGGCTTCCTCATCCAAAGGAGAAGCTTTGATTTGCCCAGTTGCAAATAGAGTTTTGAAAATGCTGCTTTATGCTTGCTGCTCAGCAGAGATTTTTCTCTCTCTCTGGCAGGACAGGGAACAAGAACTGGAGCAGCTGACAAAGGAGCTGAGACAAGTTAACCTGCAGCAGTTCATTCAGCAAACAGGAACGAAGGTGACAGTGCTGCCAGCAGACCCTGTGGAGGTGGAGGCCCCACACGTGGAGCTGGAGAGAGGTGTGCAATGCTTTGATGGGAGCAGGGGGTGGAAGAAGGGGATGGCAAAGCATTCCCCTGCTAGCACTGAGAAGTGAGGGGAATGCTCTGTTAGCAAGGAAGTTAACAAAATACTCCAGAAAGCAGTGTGTCAAATATTCCTTTTCATTCCAAGGGTTTACCAAGCTGTAAAGAAAGCCCAATGTGTATATAACTTCTCTCCCACTGAGCCTAGGCATGTGTTTGTCCCATCAGTGACCCATGAAGCCAGGAGCTTCCAAGTGTGGCCACCAACATGAGGTGCCTGCAGCCTAATGTTGGCCACACTTGGAATGTGTGTCACAGAACCTTCTGTGCTGTGCTTTATCCAGTACCCTGCTTCCATGGGGACTCTGCCTCTCAGCATTCTCCTTGGCTGGTTTTGTCCCTTCTCTCAGAGAACATCCTAATCAAAAGGCTTTGGGAGAGTAGAGAGGTGGGGAGGGGAGAGAAGAAAAGACAACCAGGCCTTAAATGTCAATACTTGTATGAACTTTTAAGTGGGCAGGAGGCTGAAGCTGTAAGAGCTCATCCTGCACATTGCTGTGTAAATGGATCTCATGTATCCATCTGCCTGTGCCTAGTGGGAGGTCCAGTCTTGTTCAGTATGCTCATCAGTGACTTGGATGAAGGTATAGAGTGTAAGTTTGCTGATGACACAGAGCTGGGAGGAGTGGCTGTGCTGCCATTCAGTGTGACCTGGACAGGCTGAGAGCTGGGCAGAGAAAAACCTTATGAAGTTCAACAAGGGCAAGTGTAGGGTGATGCACCTGGGGAGGAATAACCTCATGGACCAGGACAGGTAAGGGACTGATCTGCTGGAAAGCAGCTCTGTGGAACAAGGCCTGGGTGTGCTGGTGGCCAGCAGGATGCCCATGAGCCAGCAATGTGCCCTTGGGGCCAAGAAGGCTAATGGCATCCTGGGGTGCAGCAAGAAGAGTGTGGCCAGCAGGGAGAGGGAGGTTCTCCTCCCCCTCTACTCTGCCCTGGGGAGGCCACAGCTGCAGTCCTGGCTCCAGTTCTGGGCTCTCCTGTTCCAGAAGGACAGGGAACTTGTGCAGAGGGTGCAGAGAAGGGCTACTGAAATGCTGAGGGGACTTGAACACCTCTGTGCTGGGGAGAGGCTGAGAGAGCTGGGGCTGCTTAGGCTGGAGCAGAGCAGCCTGAGGGGAGAGCTGAGCAATGCTTCTCAAGCCTTGCAGGGTGGGGGGCAGGAGGCTGGGGCCAGGCTTGGTTCTGGGGTGCCCAGGGACAGCACTAGAGGCAATGGGCACAAACTAGCAGCCAGGCACTTCCAGCTGAACAGCAGGAGGAACTTCTTTCCTTGGAGGGTGCTGGAGCAGTGGCCCAGGCTGCCCAGGGAGGTGCTGGAGTCTCCATGTCTGGAGAGATTCCCAAGCCAGCTGGAGCCCATCGTGTGCAAGCTGCTCTAGTGATGCTGCTCTGGCAGGGGGGTTGCACTAGATGAGCTCCAGAGGTCCCTTCCAACCCCTAACACTCTGTGATCTCTATGTTGTGTAGCTATTTAAAATGAGCAGGAAACGTTCACCTTAGAGCTCATCACTTCCTAGTCAGCCATTTGAATTTTGGGTTGTACATGGCACCAGCTTTCCTTTACCTTTGCAATAGTAAGTGCCCAGTGAAGCAGGAAGAGGAGAGGTGTTTTCCAGCCCTCCCCCTTGGAGCTGGCCTTGTCTAAGTGTCCTTTCTGTCCTGCAGAGCCTCCCTTCCAGTCTGGCTCCCTGAAGCGCCCTGGCTCCTCGCGGCAGCTCCCCAGTAACCTGCGGATCCTGCAGAACCCTCTCTCCTCTGGCTTCAACCCAGAGGCCATCTATGTATGACACTACATACCTCTTCTGGAGAGGACCTAGCAAGGTACCCTGGACAAGAAACTCTTTGGGTTTATTCTGCCAATGATGAATGGAAGAAGATGTTTGGGATTTTGTTTTTCCTCTTAAGCCACCATTTGTTGTTTTTCTTCTTCCTCCAACACACCCTTTGGAGCCATAGCCTGTGCACTGATGCTTAAAGACACAAAGGAACTGTCTGGGTTCATACTTGGCAAGGAGGAACGTGCTGTCAACACAGCTTAAGAGTGCAAAACCTTTTGGTTTTGCCACTTCAGAAGTGTTTGGGAAAGTGTTGTTCCTTCTGTAGGCCTAAAGAAAAGGCTGAGGGTGAAGGAGACCGCGTATGCAGCTGATCTGAGGTTTAATTTATTCCCTTTATAACCAATGGACAGGTGAATGTTGACCTTTTCTAGTCTTATTTGTAACTTGTGAATAATCCCATGTGGCTGTGTGTCAGGTGGAGAAGGTGACTTTCATTTGTGTGTCCCAACACATCCACCATTTGAGCTGCAGTGCAGAGCTCTGTGGGAGTGCTGAACCATTCAAATGGTTGCTCACCACATTTGGCTTGTGGCTCAGATGTCATGTTCCATCCATTGCTACCTTGATAAAGCTTGAAAAGTGAGCTTGTGGAATTGATTTGCCTTGAATGAAGCACCTAGTGTTCAAAAAAGATGTCATGGGATTGAAACCTTAGCTTGGTGAAAAAAAATCTTTCCAGCATATGATTGAGGATGCACTAGTTTAGAAGATATTTTATTATAGAGAATGTATATTTGAGATATTTTGCCACATTGTATATGCCTTTTTTGAGAAAAGAACAATGTAAGAAGTTTGTCTTCATCTATCTTACCAAAAGAGAGGAGGAGGCTTTCATGATGGGTCATTTTTGTACTTTGTTTTTTTTTTCCACTAGCCATTACAGTGTTCTTGGTTTGCAGGAAATCTTGCTATTGGAGGAGAAAAAAAGCCAATCCTCCCATAAGACAGGTTAGCATCTTCTTCCAGCCTTCCAGAACTCACTAAAGTTTTGGGAAGAATCCTGGCAGAGTGTCCCATGAAGTCAATAATAATAGAGCTTGAGTGGGGCCAGGATTTCATTCACAGTGTGTCAGTATGTTCCAGGTTCCCCAGAATTAAATAGATGTTTAGCCTCTTGGAAAGATGCCTTGCTGCTCAGTCACTTCACATCAAGCAGGAAATTCACACAGTTGGTAGTAATTCTTTACAAAACATGTGAAAGGAGAACATGATCTTATCTTGTTGTGGGTCTGATGCAATCCAAGCTAAGCCAGGATGGCTTCCATGCAGAGGGACAGACATTACCAAGGCTCAAGTGGAGTGGAGAAGGTGACTGGCATCAGTGGGATGCTTTGTAGAGCAGAGGAGGCTGGCCTGATGGATGAGGTAGAGAAGGGATGAGCCTTACCTGGTTGCACTTGGGTTTCCTCTTCTAAGAGCAGCTCCTACCATCATATCATCCCCACCTTTCAGATCCCTTCAACATGAGATGGGTTCTCCCTGCTTTCCCCTGGACTTGAGTTGATGGTAAAAGGACAGAGCTCCTCATGTCTTTGGGAGGGTCAGGATTTGACCACTGGTACCAGACTCCAAGCTTATATTGGCCATAACTTAACTCCTAGCATCCTCTTGTGTTGATTTGACTGAGATGCAGAGAAATTTGAAGTGAAGTTTTGCCTTTTTTTAAGAGAGGACCTTCCTTCTAAATGGAAGTTTTATAAGAGAAGAGTAGAAGATGAAGGACTTTAGAGTGTTTAATGCATTATATTTTCCCCTTTCCACTTATTAATGGCATCATATATCCTAAAAATGCTGCTGTATTTAGACTAACAGCAACAGAGAAGGCTGTGAATAGAGAAAAGAGCTTTCCAAATGGACTCTGGATTTTTACTGTTTAATTTATCAGGTCTTTTTTTCTTCTTCTTTCTTTTCTTTTTCCTCCCTTGTGAGCAAAGCAGAAAATGAGATTTCCTACCTGAGGAATCTTTGCAGTGCTCACAGATTTGACTCTTGAATTTATCACAATTCTCTGCTCATGTTTACTGTGCCCAGAACTTTGTATTAAAAAAGAATGTGTGTGTGTGTATATATATATATATATTAAAAAAAGAAGTATAAAATATACCTAGTTTGGGGACAATATCTATCCAAGGTACTTGAGCATCTATGCCTTACATTCTGGGTTCAGTGTACAGGAAGGAAGTGGCCCCTCTCCAGTGGATATCTTGCATCTTCAGCACCTCTTGATGTTAAGAGAGCCTGAGGCACTCAGCACCTTGCAAAGTCTGGCCCAAATGATGCTGCATGGGGACTAGGGGGAAAGACAAGGAGAAAGCTGTTGGAATTTCAGTCTTGGAGGGCAGATCAGTGTAATTACCCAGCTAACGGTTTTGTCATGCTCAGTTTGAGCCCAACTGGGCTCTTGCTCTGATTATTGTTATTCTTTAAGGTGAAAGGAGGAGGACAAGGAGTAAAAGGCAAGGGTAAGAGGAGAATCATGGAGTGGACTCTCCTTGTCAAGGCTTTAGCACATGTCAAGATGATCTGATCAATGTTTACAGCTTCAGTCACTCTTGTGGCAGAGGAGAGGCTTTGGTATCCAAACCTGTCATTTGGGAGAGACACAGCTTCCCCTGTCCCCACCATTCCTCCTCTGGCTTGGGGAATTTCACCTGGCCTAAAGTTCTGTAGCATTATCACCTTCTCTGTAAATAAACCAAACAAAGAACTGGCATGCCCTTGCCATTCAATGTGACTTGAACCATGTATTGCAGTTCTGAAAATGCCTCTCACACAGTTTTGCAGAAGCTCACTTTTCCTTTACAAATGTAGGAAACAATTAATGTTTGGCAACATTTCACACACACCTCCTTTTGGGGCATTAGCAGAAAGGAAGCTACACATGGATTTGAACAAGTGCCATATTTATTGGGCAGCATGATCCAAAATGAGGGGTTGTTTTTCTTAGCTTGCATTAAGTAGTTGAAGACACAAGCACTATTTTTCAGTGCACAGGGAATTTATATGGAGGACTTATTAATTTATTACTAATGGGAATGAACTGGGTTACCTCTCATCCATGAGGATACAGTTGAGTTTTGCTGGTGAGGCCCTGGTGTTGGGGGAAAAGGCTGGGGAATGAAAAGCTAGTAGGTTAAGGCTAAGGTGAACATTCTGAATGCCCAAGCAAGGTTGAAACCCAAGTCCCACTTGGACAAATCAGCTAGGAACCTGCTTTTGTTATCTTTCAGTGGGACTTTGGTTCCCAAGTGCCTGAATTGCTTCTGGAAATGCTATGTTAGCTTTGAAGATGACTTGCTCTCCTAAAACCTAGCGAGTTGGAAGGAAGCTCTTGAAGAGAACTACCAGTAAGCATTAACAATGTGCAGACATGCTTTCCTTGGGAGGTAAGAGGGAGAAGAGACTTCTGTGAACTACAAATCCTCTCTTGGGGCAATAATTGCCTTGTTTCTTGTGTTATTTTAGTGAGCTGGGATCATAGGAGTGTGAACAAAGACTAAATTATTCATTTTGAGTGAGTTATCTTGAAGCATATAAATTCCTGCTGTGCATTACCTTGAGTGAATTGGGCCTTAATGATCAATGTAGAGAACAAAACTGTATTCAGATCTTTTCTTTTTCCCCCTCAGTCCTCACTAGCCTGTACTGTATGAAACCAAGTGTCAAAGTGTTACTTTTATATTCCTTGTTTTATTTTAAAGCCCATGGAACCATGCATGTTTCTTCTGTTTGCTGCAGTATTTGAATGTTTTGGCTGAAGGCCTTTGGTTGTATGGAGATGACAAAACAATCCTTCTGTCTATTTATTCAGTATTGCTGCTTCAAAAGGTTTCAAAAATAAAGCTTTCAGTGCCAAGGTGGTGACTGGTTGAAAGCTCTTCTAGTTCTCTTCAGGTGGATTGTTTCTATTCTACATTTATAGAAAAGAAGTGGAACTTGGTATATAAATTGGTATGTCAGCAAAGAATTGTTGCAATAATATTTCTGGGGAGGGGCTTGGGGGGTAGGTGTGTGTAATAGAGACCTAAATGGAATGGATGCATGCAGGGAATGTGGTGAGGTCTCCAAAGTCAAAGGAGTGCTGAAGAATGTCCCAATCCTTTGTGATCTTGCAAGCAAGTCACTGGGTAGTCTCAGGACAGTGAGCAGTGCTTGTGAGGGGCAGAAGAAGCAGAGGTGCTCACAAAGGATCAAAAAGAGGATTTAAGCACATTTTTGAGTAGTCCATTAGATTTAGTTCTGAATTGGGCCTAAAAGCATGTTCTGCTCCTCAAAAAAAGTCTTTTCAGTTGCAGCAAGGATGCCTCTTTTCAAGCACAGTTGGTACCTCTGAGGTACCAGAGATGGCTCAAGTATGCCTGCTCCCTTTGTAAAGGGTATCTACAGGCAGAGAAGGTTCTCATGATGATCAATCACCCTATGAAACTGCTCTCTAGGGGTTCTCACTGGAAGCTTGGAGTTGCTGACAAGAGTAGCAATGGAAACTTAACTGTGAAAGCACGAGGGAGCATTTGGATTACTGCTCTGCTTCAATGCAAGATGACAAATCTGTATGATATGTAACTATATGCTTTTGTTTTGTCATTTTAAAAGCTTCTATTTTTTATTATTCTCCTGAATGGTTGATGAAAGATACTGGATATGCTCCCATCCAAATAAATTCCCCTCTGAAACGTTGGGTCTTGCCAGTTGATGGTTTGCTGAACTTGCAGTGTACATCTCACAGAAAGAGCTAGCAGAACCTTGTCTGGCCAAGGACACTTGGCCTGAAAGCAGGCCAGGCTGTGATGTCAAGGTGTCTAGAGCTCCAGTGGTTCCAGAAATGACAAAGCTTTAGGACACAATGAACACCCCTAAATGGCAATTTACTTGGAGGTGGGGGACACAGAAGTGGTTGGTGTGGGGCCTGGCTGGCAGACAGGAGAGGTTCTCTACCATGAAGTGTGTACATGCTCTATCTTTAATTGGATATAGCCCAGCAACTCCAAAGGGAATGGAGTAGCTTGGTCATATGCTGCCTTTTTCATTGGATATAGCTCAGGATCTCCAAAGGGAATGGAGTAGTTTCTTCTCAGCTGAGGAACTGTTAACCCTGAACAGATAGAATTGGTCAGTGACTTGGAGGAATTGCAACTTAAAGCAGAGGCAGGGATGTGTTTGGAGATGAATGTACAGAATCCTCATGCACCAACTAACAAGGTGCACAGATACCTCAGAGGAGAGGAAGAAATGAAGCTTTGGACTGCCCAATTCAAGCTTAGTTGTTCTACTGAAGACCAGAGGCCTCTGGAGACCACTTGAGATCATTTGAGTTAATCTAGGCAGGGAACTAACTACAGCTAGGAACTTGGGATATAAGCCATCCCAATGCAGTCCTAAGCCTAATATCCCAACAAATGGCTTTTCCCAAGCCAGCTGGAGCTTGAGTTCTTTAGATGTGAAGAGAAATGCACTAACAGTAACAGTGCTGCTGGCTGGCAAGAAGACCAAGAATGTCCTGAACTTCAGTGCACTATTGCATTGCTTTTGGGCAGGTCCAGGTAAGTTGTAGAGGACTTCTGCTCCTGGAAGGTCCCCTCTTCTGCTTCTGTGCAAGTCAGCTGGCTGGCTTTGGAGGTAATGAAGGCTTCCTAGCATGCTCAGTAGAGCCAGCTCATGGTTCAGATCCTTTGCTTGGCCTTGAAAGAAGGCAGTGATGGATTTACATGTGACTGCTGCAGCACTAAGTGTAGCTGGACCATTAAATGAGTTACAAAACCAGACCAGATCTATGGGCCATCTCATTTAGAAACTGCACTGAAGAGTCCTGCCTGTCAAATCTTTTGTCAGCTAGGTGATACTTCTTTATAACCCAGAGTTTTAATGATGGTTTCAAATGAGTTGTCTAATGTCTGAAGTAGGGCACAGGGAGCAACACTCCTCATTATTGCCTTTCTTCAAAATGATCTGTTTGCTACCTTTTTGGTCTTGGGGCTAGTGTTAATGAGTATTTTCTAGGTCAGCCACTGCTTCATCATTAACTTCCTCCAGAAATACTAGATGGAGACAATGTCAACTGCTCACTTTTGTTCCAGTTTTGCCAGGTAGGTATGCTGTGTACTTTTTTTCCCCATCTTTTGCAGTCAGTTCCCTGTTGGATATGCTGTCAGGCCAACAGTCTATGGGGTTGATTTGTTAAAGAGGAGCTACTGTCCAGTGGGTGACTTAAAGAGCTTCTTCAGCCACATGCTAGTGCAGCAAGGAACTTGATGCAAACAGGGATGATAAACTTCATTGAGCAACCATGTTTCTTCAACCCCTCCAGGGATGGTGACTCCAGCACCTCCCTGGGCAGCCTGGGCCAAGATTAATAACCCTTTCAGGGAAGAAATTCCTCCTGATACCCCATCTAAACCTCCCCTGGTATAGGGTGGGTTGGAGCTGACTTTGGAGATGTCCATAACTCATTCCAGCTTGTATACAGACTGCTTTTTGTCCAGACCATGGAAGATACCAGCAGTTTAGGCTGAGAGAGAGGATCTCTCTGCTCCTGCAGATCTATTCCACCTACCCAGTGAGCAGCCCCTGAATCCCTGGCTGTGGAAAGGCAGCTCTGTAACCTCTGGCAGAGTCAGAGAGTGCCATCACAGCATCATCCCACATTTTTGTTCAGTCAGAGGTGAACTAACACCTACAGTAGAAGGGGTTTCCAGCTGTTGAGAGCTGGCAGGTTGATCCTGCAGTATTTGCTTTGCTCCACACAGGTTAAGGATAGAAGCCTCTGACTGCAGTTNCATCTAAACCTCCCCTGGTATAGGGTGGGTTGGAGCTGACTTTGGAGATGTCCATAACTCATTCCAGCTTGTATACAGACTGCTTTTTGTCCAGACCATGGAAGATACCAGCAGTTTAGGCTGAGAGAGAGGATCTCTCTGCTCCTGCAGATCTATTCCACCTACCCAGTGAGCAGCCCCTGAATCCCTGGCTGTGGAAAGGGAGCTCTGTAACCTCTGGCAGAGTCAGAGAGTGCCATCACAGCATCATCCCACTTTTTTGTTCAGTCAGAGATGAACTAACACTTACAGTAGAAGGGGTTTGCAGCTGTGAGAGCTGGCAGGTAGGTGTTGATCCTCCAGTATTTGCTTTGCTCCACACAGGTTAAGGATAGAAGCCTCTGACTGCAGTTTGCAGTCCTCTGAGGCACAGGCATCTCGAGGAGAAGCAGAGGTATGGAAACAACATGAAGTCCAATCAACAGGACACGTTCCTGTAGGGTCACACAGGTAGAAGCTACATCCCACAGCACCATCTCATAAGGTAATTGCTTTAGTAATTATCTGTGTATTGGCTTGTTCCCCAATAGCATGCTTTCACAGATATTGTTCCTGCAAAATAGTGAACTTGCTGTTTAAACAACATTTTTCCCTCTCTGTCCATGGTTTTTGCATGTTCTTTTGTGCTTGTTGTTTCAGCTACACCTTTTGTCTTGCTTTACTCTGCAGAAAGAGGAAGGCAATAAGGCATTGGAAGGCTTAGTGAGAATATGCATTATAAAAGAGCCAATGTGAAAGTGAAAGAGAAATGAAGAGAAGAAAAGTTTTCTATGATTCCTTTTCCATCAGCAAAAGTTGGAAGAAAAATATTCAGGGAAGTCCACTTAAAACAATCTTATTCAATGAAACAGAAATGAGTGCCAACAGTTACCTGCAGAGGTGTTTGGAAAGGGAAGGGTTTGGTTAGAACAAAAGGAAGGAAAAGGGATGTCTCATGGCCTAGCAAATCTGCATCATGGTTATCAAGACCATGACTTGCCATCATCATGTAGTTTGTCTCATGCACAAAATGAGCATGGACAAGACTGTGACATGGCTAAAGGAGAATGGTAGCAATGTCATTAGCTCTACACTGGTGGGAAAGGTTATGCTAGACAGCTGGAGTATTGTGATCAATTCTGGTCTGCCCTGTTTAAGAGAGAGAGGGAACTTGTGGAGAGGGTGCAGAGAAGGGCTACTGAAATGCTGAGGGGACTTGAACACCTCTGTGCTGGGGAGAGGCTGAGAGAGCTGGGGCTGCTTAGGCTGGAGCAGAGCAGCCTGAGGGGAGAGCTGAGCAATGCTTCTCAAGCCTTGCAGGGTGGGGGGCAGGAGGCTGGGGCCAGGCTTGGTTCTGGGGTGCCCAGGGACAGCACTAGAGGCAATGGGCACAAACTAGCAGCCAGGCACTTCCAGCTGAATAGAGGAGGAACTTTTTTCCTTGGAGATGGTGGAACAGTGGCCCAGGCTGCCCAGGGAGGTGCTGGAGTCTCCATGTCTGGAGAGATTCCCAAGCCAGCTGGAGCCCATCGTGTGCAAGCTGCTCTAGTGATGCTGCTCTGGCAGGGGGCTTGCACTAGATGAGCTCCAGAGGTCACTTCCAACCCCTAACATGCTGTGATGCAGGGCACCAGATAATCTTCTGTCTCTTGAGCTCTGTCCCAGCATTGCAATTACCAGAAGGCCTACACAAGAGGGCAGCAAGAGATGCTGGCATGCCTGGAGCAGCTCAGCCAGGCAGGCAGTTTGACAAGCAGATTTTTCTAGGCATAAATTATAAGTAATAATGTCAAATACTCCACATTCCATTTTTAAGTATGTTCTTTCAGAAAGGACACAACAACACTGACCAAGAACCATCTAGTCACAGTGTTCATGTAGCTGATGCACAAATGATGCCATTCCTGCTGGTTTTTTCTGTCAGGAGAGCTTAGACCTGGAAGCTTTCTGTAAGCTCTATAGAGGTGGGTTGGAATATTCCATTTTAGAGACTCTTCTCTGCTTGGGAAACTCTTGCTTCATTTCCCAGCTCTGCCACAAATTTCCTGTGTGTGACCTTGGGCAAGCTACTCTAATCCCTCTGGCTTGGAGTCCTCCAGCTGTAAGCTTGAGATAATACTGCCTCATCCCTTTTGACTTTGTCTATATATATATATGTATATATATATATGGCAAGCCCTGTAGGGAGCCCCATCTCCTTCCCTGTTTGTCTGGCAAATACTGCTTAGCCCAAGGTGGTCCTGATCTTGGCTGTGCCATCAAGATCCTGCTGCAATGAAGTGGATTTTGCTATCCTATCAAGAGGATGATAAGAAGTCACTCTGAGCTAGTTTTACCTTAAAGTGAGAGCAAGATGCAGGCATGCTGAGGGAAGCAGGGAGGTGCTGGAGGTAGATTGCTGTTTAGCTTTAAGTGGATTTCTTTTTCCTTAAGGGGTGGAAAGGAAAGGCAAGGGAAGGAACAAAATCTTTCCCTTTCACCTCTGCTGTGCTTGCTCTGGAGAGCTGCACAGAAGGAGCACCCTTCAGCATGCCTTAGCACAGAAACTCAACCCTGCTGCTCACTTCTGAGAGGAAAGAGCATTTACAGATGTTACCAGCTGAACCTATTGAGGTAACAACTAGTGCAGCTGCCAGGATGTGACCAGGCAATAAATCATCTCATGTCCTGCTCAACAAAGTGTTGCTGCTACCTTTGTCCATGGCATTGTTCTGTCTCATTTTGGCTACAGAATCACACAGCCTCCCTGATGCACAGGAGATGGGCTCCCTGCATTCTTCTGCCTGCAAGGCTGGTGAAAGCTGGAGGGTAAAAAGGTAACTGAGCAGTGGTAGGAAAAGATACTCCCAGCTGCACCAGGGAATTCTGGAGTGGCTGTGTTTGGGCTTAAAAAGTTGAGTCTTCTTCAGGTAACTGTACTTATCTTATTGCTTCTCTTGTCAGCAGACAAAAGTGACCTCTTTTGCTAGGAAAGCTGTGCAGCTAGAAGGAGCCCCCATTTAGAGGGGAAGATCTCCCATTTAGGGGTGAAGATCCCCCATTATTCAGAGGGGAAGATCTCAGATTTGAGGTTTGAAATGTAGAGTTGAGGCCACCCAAGAACCTACACTGGTTTGAATCCCTCCTTCCAAACCAGTTGGCATTTCCTAGTGATGTTCCTGCATGGAATTACAGTCTCACCCACCTCTCAGTGCTGACAACATGGATGGCTCAGGAGGATAAATGGGTTCTCAGCTGTGAAGTTGAACTGCCTTGCTGCTCTTCCTGACCCAGCCAGAAGCTTGAGACTCTCCTGTAGCATGAAGGTGCCTTCAGGCAAGGGGCCAGGCATATGCAGCTTGAAGGCACTGTCATGTAGGCTCCCCAGGAACAGCTAGGGAAAGGGAAGAGATCTTCTCTTTACAGGCTTGTTCAAACACAAATGAGTTGCATTTTCCCTCATGGGAACAGTCTAAGGTGGCCTTAAAGTACCAGGAAGCCATTGCAGACCAGGCAGCTTTGTCCTGGAGAAGGGATAGATGATGTCCAAGCAAAACAAAAGGAAGAGACATGTCCGTGCCTTCTCCCTGACTTGACAGGCAACTGAATTGCCCTCTAAGCCTTTGGATGGATTGCCCTGAGGTTACTAAACCCCATGGCATCACTGTGTGCTTTTAAAACCAACTTCTTGCAGGCTCAGCACATTCAGCACTCCCAGCAAACAGCTGGACTCTTGGAAATACCTTCTGGGCCTGGCAGGACACTGATGGGAGCAAGCTTCCCATCACTGGCTCCTGGGGTTTAGCATGGCACAGGGATTCTGCTCAAAGGACATTTTAAATCACTGTATTACCTTCTCATTGCCAACCCTGTGCCTGCTGGGTATTTTGCAAAGCCACTTCAAGTGTCACAGAGATAGATCTTTGCTTCCATCTTTCTCCAATCTTTCCCTCAAATGTCAGATGGTGAAGGATGCACAGGCAGCCTTTGGCTAAGGGAATTGAGGTTGGTTAGTATGGAGAAGAGGAGGCTCAGGGGAGACCTTAGTTCTCTCTCTAACTCCCTGCAAGGAGGTTGCAGTGAGCTGGGGGTAGGTCTCTTCTGCAGGGTTATCAGTGAGAGGAGAAGAGGAAATGGCCTCAAGTTGCACTAGGGAAGGTTTAGATTGGATGTCAGGAGGAATTTGTTTACTGAAAGGGTTGTTAAGTGTTGTCCCAGGCTGCCCAGGGAGGTGCTGGAGTCACCATCCCTGGAGGGATTGAAGAAACACATAGATGCTCTACTCAGGGCCATGGTTTAGAGGCATGGGAGTGCTAGGTATGGTTGGACTTGATGAGCTTAGAGGTCTCTTCCAACCTTAATGATTCTGTGACTCTGTAACTCCAACCATTGCCCACAGACACTCCCATACTCTTCACTTACCTTGGTAGCACTTGTATTAAACAATTCTTGCCTATTCTGCACTGGTTGTTTTTTAAGCAATGTGTTATTAAACAGTTGTTTCTTGCTCATGTTGGCACATAGCCTTCTACAGATGTCTCCTTCCTGACTTCACTCAGGAAACCAAAGGTCCAGTTGTAGTGAATTCAGCATGACAGACCCAGCAAACTGCCTCTGTGTCAAAACCAGAGCAGCACTAAGGGGTTTGAGTACTGGAAATAAAAACCAAAGCAACCTCACACTCCTGCTTTCAGTCCCCTAAGTCCTGGCAGCTTCTCTCTAGAGCAACAGAGGGCAGCACTCTTCACACAAAAAGCTGCAGCTGGAATTAACAGTGTGGTAACTAGACTATCTCTCTCTCAGTAGGCAATTGGGATTGAACAGTCTTCCTCCAAGGAGGTTCACCTCTGCATCTTCCTCTCCTTGTGGGAAGGCCCTGGCCAAAGCTGCTTTGAGAGATGTGTGTGCTGTTTCTCTTGTGGATCTTGTCCTAGTTTGCACAGAATATTTAAGCAGTCACTGAGAAATAGCTTTAGCCTCTTGCTGAGGCTCTTGTGCACAGCACCAGCAGGAGCTCAGCTGCCTTCCAGCACCACACAGCTGCAGGAGCAAAGCACATCCACTGTGGCCACATCCTCTGAGCAACCAGGAGCAGGACTCTAGCTCTACCACCTTGAGCTGGCAGCACCTGATCTCCTCTCTCTGCTGACCAGCAACAGGACCCAAGGGAACAGCTTAAGCTGTGCCAGGAGAGGCTTAGGTTGGATATTAGGCAAAGGTTCTTCACCCAGAGGGTGGTGGAGCACTGGAACAGGCTCCCCTGGGAAGCAGTCATGGCACCAAGGCTGGACAATGCTATTTTAGACACATGCTGTGACTTTTGGGGCTGTCCTGTGCAGAGACAGGAGTTGGACTCAATGATCCTTGTGGGTCCTTTCCAACTCAGGACATTCTGTGATTTTATCTTCCCTTGAGGGAAGAGGAAACCAGAGTGCCAGTTCCTACCCCAGCTCCTGTGAAGATCTGTTTGTATTCCAGTGGGTTTGTAACATAAAATGCATAACCAAGCAAGCAGGGCTGTACAGCCAGGTCCTGGTGACTAGTTTGTATGGCTCTCTTCTTGTCACACTGGCTGCAGTGAATTCAAGCCCTGGGCAACTTTCTGCAGGGTGGCTGTGGCTCCCATGCAGAACTCAGTGGCTCTTCTGTCCAGACTATGAGCAGCAGCAGGATTATGCTGTGCCCAGGACTGAGGACTGCTTTAGGCCCCTTGGCTGCAGTAGGATGCAAACTAGAAAAAGCTCTTGAGGCTGTTAGCAATAACTTTCCCTAGCCCAAGCAGGAGGGCCCATGGGATGCCATTCACAGTCCTCTAGCCTTGGGCTTTCTGAGGTATGCCTCAGAAGCACATAAATGTGGGTATGTGACAGGCAGGGTGAGGGAGAGCTGGCAGCTCCTAAATAAATAAAAAGGTCAGATATATAAAATATGTAGTAGATTCTGCTAGTGGTACTCCTGGTGTTTAAGTCCTTTTGTGAAGCTATGGAAAGGATGCTAGAAAGCTAGTCAGGGTTTCCAGCAGCATCAGCTGTGCTAACGAAAAGCCTTGCCATGCTTTGCTTATATCCATAGACATTCACAATAAAAACATGATAATTTGAGAAGAATCAAAGTGAGAAAAAAGCAGGAGTTCCCTGATCATGGTTTATTAGCTCTCCAGCTGATGCCCTCAAAGGCTACAAACCTCTTGGGCTTTGTTTTCTGTACAAGAAGGCAGAATTGGTCTATAGATGCATAATACTGCATTTTGTTTGCTCAAAGTGGATTGAGCTAGAGGAGTGGCATAACCTATGTGTCTGGCAGAGAAGGACCTGGGGGTGCTAGTCAGCAGTAAACTGAATATGAGCCAGCAGTGTGCCCAGGTGGCCAAGAAGGCCAAGAGCATCCTGGCTTGGATCAGAAATAGTGTGGTCAGCAGGGCTAGGGCAGTGATTGTCCTCCTGAACTGGGCACTAGGGAGGCTACAGCTAGAGTGCTGGGGTCAGTTCTGGGCCACTCAGTCCAAGAAGGACCCAGAGGCGTTGGAGTGTGTGCAGAGAAGGGCAAAGAGACTAGGGAGGGCTCTGGAGCACAAGTGTGCTGAGGAGCAGCTGAGGGCACTGGGCTTGGTTAGTGTGGAGAAGAGGAGGCTCAGGGGAGACCTTAGCTCTCTCTGCAACTCCCTGCAAGGAGGTTGCAGTGAGCTGGGGGTAGGTCTCTTCTGCAGGGTTAACAGGGAGAGGACAAGAGGAAATGGCCTCAAGTTGCAGCAGGGGAGGTTTAGATTGGATGTCAGGAGGACTGTCTTCCCTGCAAGAGTTGTTAAGTCTTGTCCCAGGCTGCCCAGGGAGGTGCTGGAGTCACCATCCCTGGAGGGGTTGAAGAAACATTTAGCTGTGTACTTAGGGTCATGGTTTAGTGGCATGGGAGTGCTAGGTATGGTTGGACTTGATGATCTTAGAGCTCTTTTCCGGACCTCGATGATTCCGTGATACGCAAAGCCTGCGGCCGCTGCTGCCCGCGGCAGGGCGGTGAGGCAGGGGCGGGCCGCGGCTCTGCGCCAGTACCCAAGGCACAGCCTCCTCCCTCCCGCTCTCTCTCTGCTGGAGCCGGCGCGGCTAGCGCGCACGTGCCGGGCAGCGTGCGCGGCGGTCACGTGGGCGCGCGCGTGACGGCGGCACCGCCGCCAGCCACCTGAGGGGCGGAGAGCAGGAGGAGGAGAGAGAGAGAGAGAGAGAGACGAGTCAGGACAGCTTTATTGCCAGGGCCACGGGGCTGAGCCGCCTCGCCGTGCCATCCCTGCGGGGCTCTGAGCCAGGCCTGCTGACGGCGGTCTCTTCTGTGGCGCGCGGCCGCCCCTAGGCAGGTCTGATCCCATCCTTCCGCGCTGGGTGCCTGTGCAAAGCTCTGAAGGGAACGCGGCCGGTTCTCTGACAGGATAACCTGGAGGGCCGGCCTCCCTCTCTCCCTCCCTCCACCCCGTCTCGGGTTCCGTGCCCATGTGTCCCGGAGTTGCTGTCTGGAGCTCACGCTGGGTGTCCAAGCGCTGGCTGTTAAAAGCAGAGGTAGGTGCAGCAGGCAGCCCGAGGCGCCACTGCGCTGCTTTGCCTCTTGTGCACGAAGGCAGGTGAGCCTGGTCAAGTCTCTTTGCATTGCAAGCATTGCACAACAAAAGAGATTGTTCATCTTTAGGAGGGCTATTGCTTTCAGGCTCTCGGTCCCTTGCCAAATAAAAGAGTTCAGCTTGTGTACTGTTTCTCTGCTGCTCCTGCCAACACGTTTGGAGGCTATGCTGCCAGGAAAAGCTCCATCTTCCTGCAGCTCAGGCTGCTTTAGTGTTACAGAGTCGACCCTCAGTGCTTTACAATTGTTTCCATTTGGTTTTGATGAAGATACTCCTTTTCCAGCCAAGGACAAAAGCAGGTCCTCCAGCTAGAACTTAGAGCCCAGTCTTACAACCTTTACTGGAAACTGTGATCTCTACCACAGAAATAGTGTTGGTTGGACTCAGTGATTTGAGAGGTCCTTTCCAACCATGAATATTCTGTGATTCTGTGTAATCAGGGACACTACTCATAGGAGCCAAACCTGAAGTCAAATTTAGTGGGCTCTGAGCAAGTCTGAAGGCCTCAATGTTGTAGCTAGGACCCTGCTGCTCCCATGTAGATGATTGCAAATGTTAGGTGTAAGCAAAGTTGTGTGCCTGCCTGCCACCAGCTGCAGGAATGAAGCCTTAGCAGTTTTGTTGATAAACTACAGTGAGGCTAGAACCCACTTGAGGAGCTGTCAGCTCATTTGGCTCTCTAGTTTCAGGTATGACTCCAAACACACTTGGGGAGCCAGTTTTCTGCTGAGTAAGAAGGTGCCATGTTTACATAGCTCTTTTCCTGAGGTAGTTCTTTAGAAATTGCTCTGTTGTGAGAGTGGCTCAGCCACAAGGGTTTATGGTTCTCCAGGTTTTGGTGTGGATGGGAGTATTTTAGAATGAGAGCTAGACTCACCTTTGAGCTCTGAGAGCAAAACAAAGATAAAATGAGGAGTTAATTCCCTTTTCTGGCTGCAGGGCTGCAATCCTGCAGACAGCAATACCCAGCAGATGTCTGCATTCAGCAAACTGCTGGTGTTGGAGGATTGAGGGGATGCAATTCCCAGAGCCTTCATCAAAGGTTTGTGCTGCTTCATATTGTGTAGTTCCTGTTAGATTAAGCATCTCACTGAGATAAACTGGGAAAGTGCTTGTGCTTCTAGTGAGGAACCAAGCTGCATTTCTCATTTGATCCCACAAGATCTCAACTGAGGTAAAAAAAAAATCTGTAAAGAGGAGTGGAAATCAGTCCAGCTGCATTTAAACTAAAACAGGATAAATGGGGACAGGGAAATGGAGCTTTTAAAAGATAGAAAAGTGAAAGAAAGAAAGAAAAAGAAAAGCAAAGGAACCCCCCAGGCCTTTGTGGAGGCAGGATCAACAACTCTCCCTGGCCCCCATGCCTGGGGTCACAGTCTGCTTTCCAAAACACCAAGTCATGTATTCCCACCTCTCCCAAGCATGAGCTGCCTCCTCTGGGATGCAGTAGGAGTGGCAGGCAGGAAGAGGCACGCTTACAAGCCCAGGAAAGGGCAGCAGCAGTGGCAGCAGGTGCCTTGCCACTGGCTGCCCCGTGAGTTCAGTGAGGCAGAACAGCTTCTGCTGCTCAGCCTGGAGCAGGGCAGCTCTGTGCAGCCTGTGGCACTGCCTTCACTGAGGCTGCCATCAGCGGAGTGGTTGTGACAGATTGACAAGCCTGGAGACTGAAATGCTGTAGCCACAGGAAGGATGCAGGGAGTGAAGTGACAGTGGCAGCTCAGCCTTGCTCACGTCCAGCCCACACGTGTCTAGGACTTGCAAGGCTGCTGCCAGTGGCAGGTGAGCCTCTGGCTTCTCCCTGCTGCCTTGCAGTGAGCTGCTCTGAGACTGCAGTATAGCCAGAGAGAGCAAAGAGACATTCAGGCTTTCGTGAGTGAACCTGGCTCTAAAAAATCTGTGTCTTTTATTGTGCTGAGAGGAAATTTGGCCTTTTTGTTCCATGCTTTCTTCGAGGTCGTGCTGTCAAGTTAATTTCTGCAACTAGCAGGCAGGAAATTTCTCAGAGGTAGCAGACATCACATGATTCCAGGAGCTGATTTTGAAGAAAAAAAAGGAAATACCTTGCAAGAGCCAGGGTACAGGGCAGACTCTAAGTTTACTGCTGCTGAAACAGCCGTTGCACACAGTGCCCAGGCTTGCTGGATGCTGAAGACATTCAGTCTGCCCTGACTAGAAGTGAAAATTAAACAAACAAGCAAGCAAGCCCTAAAACATACACTTACAACCTACTCCAAAGAGAAAAAGGCCTCCCATTGACTTCACTGGTAGGTCAGGCCTTTCTTAAACAGGGCTGATGGCCAGTTTGAGTTCTAGAGCTGTGATCTTGCCAAGCATAAAACTTCCATTGGCTTGGGTGGGATGTACATGGTACTACCTTTTGTTGGCTGAACAATCTCCACTGTGTTTATTTAAGAGGCTGGAATGGAGCCTTTCATGCCTCTATAATATATGGGATACACCAGGCCTGTTTTCAAAGTTCGTTGCTTAAGAAAATAACACTTGCCAGCTTCCATGCCTTATCTTGTGGTGTGTGAGAAAAGAGAGTATGTACTCAAGTGTGTGCACTAAAGGGAGCACCCAGTCCTGCACTTTTAGCACTTGAGAAGTGCAGAGGAGAGGAATAGAAAAATAGGTAGGAAATAACTGACATTGATAATACGTATTTGCACATTAATGAATGTCTATTTAAGCCAGTCAGGCTCTTGTCCATTGCTTTTAACCTAGAGAAAATATAAAACATACCCTCTGAGACAGGCTTCAGAGAAGATGTGAGGAAGCCTGGAATGGAAGAATTCAAGCTGGCTGTAGGGTCCCTCCTGTCATTTGCTTTTTCCCCTCCAGCAGCAGTGAGTTAGCAGCCTCAATGACAAACCTTTTTACTCTGTGTTTGCTTGTGTTAGGCAATGGTGTTATCTGAACACAAATATTTCTGTCTTTATGTTTCTGTAATAAAATCTAATAGACTCCACTAATGCTGCAGCTTGGTGTGAAGTCATTTGGCATGTTGGATGCAAGGGCTACTCAAAACTAAGCCTTCCTGTTACTCTACATGGTAAATACTGAAATTGATCAGACTCTACAAAGATCTAGGTTTTCAGCCCAGTGAAAATTAGCCAAGAAGGCTAATGGCATCCTGGAGTGCAGCAAGAAGAGTATGGCCAGCAGGGAGAGGGAGGTTCTCCTCTCCCTCTACTCTGCTGTGGTGAGGCCACAGCTGGAGATCTCTTTCTATGACCATGTGACTCACCTTTTGGATGGGGGAAGGCTGTGGATGTTGTCTACTTGGACTTTGGTAAGGCCTTTGACACAGTCTCCCACAGCATTCTCCTGGAGAAACTGGCAGATCATGGTGTAGACAAATGTACTCTTCACTGGGTTAGGAGCTGGCTGGCCATTCCCAGAGAGTTGTGATTAATGGAGTGAGATCTAGGTGGCTGCCAGGCACCAGTGGTGTCCCTCAGGGCTCAGTTTTGGGGCCAGTCTTGTTTGGCATCTTTATTGAAGACCTGGACGTGGGGATCGAGAGCACCCTCAGTAAGTTTGCAGATGACACCCAATTGTGTGGGAGTGTTGATGTGCTGGAGGGCAGGGAGGCTCTGCACAGGGACTTGCACAGGTTGGATCCATGGGCTGAAGCCAAT
>VWZO01014393.1:45621-56872 GCA_013396975.1 Bucco capensis
TCCCCGCCCCCGCAGCCCTCTCCGCCCGCCAGCGGCGGCACCGGCAGCCTCCTCCCTAATCCCGTCTCACGCTGGTACGAGCACACGGCCGGCAACGTGACCCGACCTGCTGCCACATCACGGCCGCCGGCGGCACCGGGCGGCACGGTGTAGCAGCATTCCCCCTAGCTCGGCGTATCGGTCGCCGTGCCCCTCTAAGCCCCTGGGCAGCCCCTGCAGCTCAACCTCCCTGCCAGCGGAATTGGGGGGGCACAGAGGGTGGGGAAAAGGGAAGGCGGTGCTGCTGCCCCGAGGAAACGGGAATCCTCCTCCCCGTGCCCCGGGAGAGGCGCCGCGGGTCCGTGTCCGGGTGGTGTGCACGGCGGAGAGGCATGTGCGGGTCTGCAACGTGCGGGGTGTGCAGCGGCCCCGTCCCCACGTGCTGTGCGGGGGAAGAGGAACGCACACAGGGCCATGCTGGCGGGTTTCTTTCCACTATTCCCGGCGGGAAGTGTCAGCAGAGGTGATCCATAAGGATGTGTTTATCCCTCCCCTTGCCAACCCTGACCACTTGCCTTTCAGCTTTGCTTCTTTCCTCCCTCCCGCAGGCTCCGGATCCTGGAGGTGCTTGACCCCCCCTGAGAGGGGCAGTTTAGGGGTCCCACAGCAGCTGGGAGGGGAACATACCCAACAAACAGAAAGTACGGCCACACCTTGCCAAAAAAGAGAGACAGGAGCCACACATGGAGCCTTTCTAACCATGTTGCTTTGCAGGTCATCTTCTCAGGAGGCTCCCCTGGGATTTTAAAGTGTGGGGGCTGTGGGAACCATACTGCCAGGATGGAAAGTGGGAATGAGGTTGTAGGAGCAGCAAAGGCTCTGATGAGGTGCTGGAGGCTCCTGCTTGGAGGCATTGCTGCCTTGTGGACCTCCTTCCCTGTTAACCTGGGGACTGGTTGTTGGGAGGATCTGCTGCTGGTAAGAAAAGCAAACTGTTCTGTGGGCTGGACTGTCTGGACCTGCAAGGTTCACTCATGCTCTGTGATCTCCCTGCCCACGGCATGCCACCCCTCCTGGCTAACTATTGCTGGCACAAGTTAGGCATCCTTGTTGGATGTCTAAGATAGAGCTAGAGGCTCTGTTGCTAGTCAACAGAGAGAAATAGTCCTCTTCTGCCTGGAGTGGTCTTTGAGAAAGCATCACAGAAATTGAAGGCACAGCCCAAGTAAAAGAAGGAGCTTAACCCTGAGGTAAACCACATGGGGACCTTTTGGAGGAGTGCTGACTCCAACAGAGCTTGAACTCAAGAAGAAAAGGCAGTTGCCTCCAGCTGATTGCTCCCATGGGTAAGAAGGCAGAGCTTTGTGTGGTTCCTGTAACTAATCTATGGGGTAGGGAGCATGGGGGGGAGCATTTGTGGAGCATCTGGAGCATTTCTGGAGCATCTTTGTCAGCTTCACCCTCTCTGGATGAACCTGTGAATCTTCAAATTGTGGAAGCAATGTCTGGAGTGAGACTCAGCTTCTTAGGAGGAGAAATCCTAATTCTAGGATTCCTCTGAAGCCAAGTGGGACCAGAAACTGAAGAGGACCAAAAGATGCAAAACATGAGCTGAGACAGCTGGAGACTTTGCACAAGGAGCTTGAGCAACATCTGGAAACTTCTAAGAGAGGTTTAGAAGAGGTCACCTGCAAGAAAAGGATAAAAGGCTTCAGTGTCCAGAGAGAGTGCAGAATTCTCCTGGAAGATTCCCAGCTTCAAATCAAAGAGGTGATCAGCAGCATGACTATCATGGAAAAGAATGTGGGGTTTTTTTTTCCAGAAAAGAAAAGGCACAAGAAAAGCTTGGACCAATTCACAAGCCGAGATGAACCACAGCAAGGAGTTTAGAAACTGCAAGATAGTCACTCAGTAAAGGAAATTGAAGGTCTGCAGGTCACCACAAGAAAAAAAACCCAGCCTCCTGCTGTAGACAGGAGCTAGGCAGAAAACCACCTCCTCCAGACACTCAGCACCATGTTCAGCCTGAATCAGTGCAAAAGCCACACACAGTCTTGGAGAAGATTACATCTGAGAGGTTTATTCAACTCAGTCCCTAACCAGGGGGAAAGGGAAGGGCACTGAAATAGGTGCCTAGGAGCCAACTCTTATGGCACTGAGTACTGCTCTTCAGGAATAAAGAAGCCTGGATGATCTAGGCTTGGCTTTATGGGTAGAATCAACCCTCAAAGTAGAGAGAGCTGCTCAGCTTGTGTGCTACAAAGCAGGGGACAAAGAGAAGCCAGCTGAAAGGTCTGTGTTATTTTGAGTGAATACCAAGATATTCCTGAAGATTTCCCAGGGTGAACTGGACATTGACCTATTAATAGATTTTCAGTTAGGAGATAACCAGCTTGAGACCAGAGGAAAAGATGAAAGGAGAGCACATAAAAACCTGAGCTGGGTCAGAAATAAGGTGCAGCTGTCCTGGAGTCCAGCAGGAGATGCCTCTGCAGGAGGAGCAGACAAACAGAGCATGGATGTAGTGAAAACTCCCCAGGCCAGTCTCCCAGCTCCTGGTGGCCTGTGGTGAAGAGATTTCCTGAGCCAGGAATGGTATCTCTCTGTTTAATGGGAAGCCAAAGACGCTGTGAGAGGCAGAGGAAATTGCCAAGCTGCTTAAATCATGGGCTGCAGCAGAGTTTTGGGCCAGGAAGCAGACACTGGTGAGAAGTTGGTCAGTCACCAGAAGTCCTGTCAGTGCAGCTCTGTGGCTTCCACGGAGAGAAGAAAAGAGAACTTCCAATTTCAGAGAGAGCAACACATAACCTCCTGGATGTGTGACCCTAGAGTGACCAACAAGCTATTCCATTTCACACACCTCATATTTGGGATAAAACTGAGGGTCAGTCCCTGTAAACCTTACACTTAGCTTGGGCCTTGGGGTCTCTGTAGAAAGCCTAAGCCCCAAGCAAGGCAGGTGTGTGGTTAAGCTAGTTAGCACCTAATTTAACAGCCAATACTAAAAGGAGAGGTTTGGGCTTCTCCTATCCCTGAAAGTTGAGCACCTGAGTCCTGTGGGGTGGTGGACTGGGAACTCTCCTGGTGAGGAGCAGAAGCCTAGGTCTGCTGTTACTGGACTCTGTCTGATCTTCCTTGGATCTCAACCAAGACTTCCAGGATCCAGCCCCTGAGCCTGATTCCCATGGGCTGCTGAGTCCTTCTGCCACAGGATCAGTGGTAAGGGTGATGTAGTTGCCATCAAGGGGGAGTTTGGGTGTGGGATTGGTTTTGTATATATTTGTGTATATTTCATCTTCTTGTTATTATTTTCATCAAAGTAGTTTAAGTTTTCATTTCCCTGAGTGATGGGAAAGGTCTGAAACCTACCTGGAGACCTAGGGCCTTCAAAAGACTCTTACCTGACAGGTCAATTAGCTCTGGTGGATGTGAAAGAGAAATGATCTCCATCTGTACTTGCTGGATGTCTTCCAGCAGCAGCAACCAGGAACAAGCAAAACAACCTTCCCATTAAGACTTTCCCTGGAAAGTCTCTATCTCTGGAGAGATTCCAGGCCCACCTGGACCCCATCCTGTGCAAGCTGCTCTAGGTGATGCTGCTCTGGCAGGGGGGTTGGACTAGATGAGCTCCAGAGGTCCCTTCCAACCCCTAACAGTCTGTGATTCTATGGGGAAAATTCCTTTCTCATCAAAGTTGGATCTGGCAGTGTCATGATGGCTTTAGGGCCATGATCCAGCTACTCTGGAGAGACTGGTGGGGAAGGTAGGGCATGGCACACCCCAACAGGAGGCCTTGGATGGCCTCAGCCTTCCAAGAGGTCTGTTGTGCTTAGGCTATTTTTGGGTGCACGCTGAGACCTTTGAACAAGAAAGGTAGGTGCAGTTACACGTGGCTTCTGCTCAGGTCAAGGTTGACAGCTTGTAACTGCTCCCAAAGGAAAGGGAAGTTGCTCCAAAAGCAGGAGCACCTTGTGTCTGTCACCCAGCTGGGGGTGGGGGATTTCCACTGCCAAAACCCAAACTGAGCCTGCGTGGAGCTGTCAGGTGCAGGCTGGGGAGGACTCTGCCCCTCTTACAGAAGCTTTGCTAACATTGCACAACCTAGCAGGGGCAATGTGACAGAGGGGACAGCATGGTGGTGGCCAACAGGATGAGAATGAGCAGTGTCAAGCAGGGCAGTTCTTGCCAAGGGGTTAAGTGGAGTGCTCAGTTTGGTTGTCATTTGGCACACGAGGAGGAGGAGGAATAACATGGTAAGGGGAGACCTGGGAATAGGTCACTTTGTGGGGAGAGGAATCCCAAATGGAATTTGCCCAAGTCTTAAGGAAAATGGCAATTTTGTAACAGCATGATGAACACCTCCTCTAGGCATAAATGGAGCAGTGGTGATGTCTGGTCCAGAGCACAGCAATGGCATGGATGAGGTGGTTCTTCAGGGAGATGAGTGCAGAGAAAACACTTGGCTTCATCTCTGAAAACCTGTTGATGTCCAAGTGCTTCTAGTTCACTGAGGAAGGGAGTGTGGGCTCCTGAACCGGTCTGTGCATCACAGACACAATCCCAGTAGGATACAACTAGAAGATGAGCTGGGAAGCTCAACTGTCCTGGCATGAGGCATACTTTTAGAGCAAAGTGGTGTGGCTCTTTGGAGTAGCAAGGGAAAAGCCTTCTGGTCATGGTGATAAAGTTTGGAGTTCAAGGTGGAATAGTTCCTAGAAGTTAGTGTGTAGAAACTGCTGGGTGATGTCTGGAGTAGGGAGTTCTTAAATGGTTATTTTAGACCTGACAAATGTTTTGAAGCATACTAGGTTTTTAAACACTTCCAAAAAGCCTTAGGGATAAATCCTAATGAGTAAGATTCAGGAAGGATGTAGGAAAATGTGTGCAGAAGATGAATGCTCCTCTTGCAAGTAATGGTCCCCCAGAAACACACCATGAAATGATGTCTGCCAGAGTCATTTTATTAATGGGCTGCGTTGCCTGAGCTTCTCCTTGGCTTTCTGTCTGGAGCAGGTTCTGGGAGCTGCAGACTATTTCACAAAATGCCCTGCAGCTTGTCTGCTAGGACACCAGTGCCAGATGGCCAAGTGAAAGATGTTGTCTCCCTCCAAGTCCTAGGGAGGTATGGGAGGATTGCACAAAGCTCAAGGGAGAGAAACACTGAATCCAGAAGATGTCAGCAGATCTGGGAGGGGGTTGGGAGCCCTAAAACATCTCCATATGACTACAGCCTGAGGGCTTGACTCTTCCAGTCAACTGCTTTGCTCCTCAGAACTGCATTGAGTGGGAACACCCAGCAGATTCCCATCCTTTGGAGGACCTCAGGAGGAGCAAAGCACTTCCTCACCATTTTGGTGGAAACCTAAGGCATGCCTTCTGATGGAGTTTTGGGAAAAGAACAAAGAGTTTTCAATCATACAGAGAAGCACACATTCCTTTTTGGTTTATTTTAAGAAGAAATCTGGGATATTTTACAGTCTTGCAATGAGTGAGAATCTAGGAAAAACCGAGAGCAACACTTGGGCACACAGGACTGACCTGGACAGTGATGATTTTTTATGGATGTTATAGCCAAGTCCTCCTAAAGCAAGGGTGCAGGAGAGGCAGGACAGTTGCCCTTCTCCATCAAAGAGCAACCACCTCAATCCTGGCACTTGCCTGCAAACAGGTAAGTGCAGAGAAGCTGGGAGAGAGAAAAAGCCCATTTTGGGGTACAAGTGCAACTTGAAGCAGGCTGGCTCTGAGCAAAAGACCCAGGCTCCTGTCATATGAGTCCTCCTGGGTTCAGGGAAGAAGCCTTGAGGTCCTTATGAATGAAGGCTCTGGTGATAGAGCCTCTAAATTCAACACCAGTTTCTTCTCAGAGCTGGGGTCATCTTCAAGAACCCACATTTTTGCTTGGCCTTTAGAAGTAGAAGACCAAGTAGTGTTTTCTCTCTCTTTCATCATAGACATTCTGCTTAAAACTGCCCTCAGGCCACCCTGCCTGTCTTCTTGCTCCATGACAAGGATGCACAAGGGACTGTAGG
The DNA here is from genome assembly GCA_013396975.1 of Bucco capensis. Taxonomy (NCBI): domain Eukaryota; kingdom Metazoa; phylum Chordata; class Aves; order Piciformes; family Bucconidae; genus Bucco; species Bucco capensis. The sequence continues at coordinate 51,630 of VWZO01014393.1, forward strand.
CCTGGAAGTGTTGGAGCTTTTTAGCTAGAAGGCCAGGAGGAGAAATCAGAGAAGATCTGTTGGTTCCTGTCTGTTTCTGTTACCACCCTAGATTTACCTGGAGTATGTCAGCAAGGACATGTCCCCTGCAAGTTGAATTATTCCCTGCTGACCTAGGACTGGTACCAGCTACAGTCCAGCCCCTGAACATAAGCAGGACAGTACAGAGCTAGCCACAGACACTCAAGAGAAAGGACAAGGCACATTTGATGACCACTCAAACCCTGTTGTACTAGAAGAACAGCCCTTAGACCCATCCTAGCTTGCCAGGAATTATCCAGTGTCCCTCTGGACCTTGTATCAACTAGGAAACAACCTTGCTCAACCATTGTACTTGAATTCCCTGCTCCCTCTGAGGTGCTCTTTGCTCCTGGACCAGATGGCAGGAATGGTCACCTGTGCTGCCAGAGCTCCCTGGGGATGTGTCCTATAGTGGATGGAGCTCGGAAGCTCTTCAAATGCTGCTTGGCAGAGGTCATTTGCCTGCAGCCCAGACTGGCTGTGTGTGAGCAGTGCTGGTGGCAGGCATGGCAAGCCTCCCTGCTTCCCAAAGAGTCTCTCTCCCCTTGGATGAGCAGGTTTCCAGACAGCTCCCTCTTATGAGGCTGGATTTCAGGAAGGCTCTAAGAACCCAGTTACATTCCACTCATCTCCCAGCCTTGTGCTCTGTGTCCTGCTGGGAAGGTATTGCCTGCAAGCCCTTGGAGCTGTCTGCAGCCAGGCTTTTGACATGGCACGGAGACCAAGCTGTGTCTGGGCAAATGTTTGCTTTCTGTGGTCAGCAAGCAGGGCTGGGCAAAGGCACCATGCCTGAGGCACATCCTGACAATGAGCTCCTGCCCACCCTGGCTCTGGATCTCCCACACTGACAGTGAGGAGGAGGGGGAGCAGAGATCTTGGCTCTTCCCCAGGGGCAGCACTTTTTCTCCTGGAGAAGAGCAGGGACACTCCTTTCTGGGGAGGAGCAGGGTGGAGATGCCACTAAGAGAGCCTGGAGTGGGTAGGTGGGGATGGGGATGTGCTTGTGCCACCCACCCAAGCCCACTTCTGAGGTGTGCTGGCACTCAGGGTTGCTGTTGGCTTCACTCAGTGTTGATGTCCAGCTCGTGCACCTCAGCATGGTCCCTGGGCACCCCTCTTCTCAGGCAGGCAGTGCTGAGGTTGCAGTTGCATCCCACCATGAGGAAGGTCTGAATCCTCTTCTCTTCAGTGTCCCAAGTCCCTGAGCCTAGATCTGCCATGCCTGCTGGTGGCTTGGCAACAGGAGAGACTGAAGTCACCAAACCCAAGACTAAGCTTTGGTATGTACCCATTAAAGCTCAGGAATTTATTGTTTGGGGTTGGAGAAGGAAGACCCATGGCATTGAAACCTAGAATGGTTTGGGTTGGAAGGGACCTCTGGAGGTCATCTAGTCCAACCCCCCTGCAGTGGCCAGGGACATCCCCAACTAGAGCAGCTTGCCCAGAGCCCTGGCAAGCCTCAACTGGAATGCCTCCAGGGATGGGAACTTAACCATCTCCCTGGGCAACCTGGGCCAGTGTTCCACTACCCTCGTGGGGAGGTACTTCTATCTAATATCCAGTCTAAATCTACTCTTCTCCAATTTAAAGCCATTGCCCCTTGTCCTTTCACTGCAGGCCTTTGCAAACAGGCCCTCTGCAGCCTTCTTGCAAGTTCCCTTTAGGTCCTGGAAGGTCACTAGTAGGTCCCCTGAAGCCTTCTCTTCTCCAGGCTGAACAATCCCAGCTCCCTCAGCCTGTCCTCAGAGCAGAGGTGTTCCAGCCCCTGAGCATTCTCGTGGCCTCCTCTGCACCTGCTCCATCAGCTCCATGTCCTTTCTGTGTTGAGGGCTCCAGAGCTGGTCACAGTATTGCAGATGAAGGAGGCCCAAAGGTTTTTCTTAGCAGAGCATCACACGAATTGAAGAGCTTCATGTCCTTCATAGTGCTGCTAGCAGGTGCCACTGCCTAATGTTGGCAATGGGCTCCTAAGCAGTGCTTTCAAGTGTAGTAAGTTATGTGATATTTACTGTGTAGCCTGGTGCCCAGAGTCCCCTTTTGTAACAGCCCTGGGAAGGCAAACCTCTTCCAGCTCCCAACAGCACCCTTGAGTCCCCACTTAATGTGGAGAGCACTAAAGCTGGTGTGGAGAGAGCTGCTTTGGTGGCCTGGCCTTGAGAGCAAAGGCAGGTAGGCAGGCTCCTGTCCCGCTCACGGATGGTGCCTCTTCCCTCTGCAAGGGGGAAGCTCACACACAGGGCAGGAAGCCACCATGGAACAGCCAGCTCAGGAAGAAGCTGTGGCCAAGAGTTTGTTTTTAACCTGTTTCTTGTTTATTTAAAGCCTGTGAGGAAGGGGAATAAAAGCAGCCACCGAGGGAGGCTGTGTTGCAATTAGAGCCATGGCTGGGAGTAAAGGCAGCTTGTGGGTGACCTTGTCAGCCCCCACAGACCCACCAGCATCTTGCAGAGAAGCCAGAGTGCTCCAAGCAGCTATCCTGCAAATTTGCTGATGACACAAAACTGGGAGGAGTGGCTGACACCCACCAGGCTGTGCTTCCAGCCAGCCAGACCTGGACAGGCTGAGAGCTGCGCAGAGAAAAACCTCGTGAAGCAAGAAGAGTGTGGCCAGCAGGGAGAGGGAGCTTCTCCTCCCCCTCTACTCTGCCCTGGGGAGGCCACAGCTGCAGTCCTGGCTCCAGTTCTGGGCTCTCCTGTTCCAGAAGGACAGGGAACTNGAAGGAAGAGTATTGCTCTTAGGGTTCACAGCATCTGTAACACTCCTGAAAGCTCTAATGACTTCAAACATCTCCAGTTCAGTGGCAAAAAGCAACAAAATATTGCGGGCTATCAACACAGCACAACACAACCTACATGAAACTCCAGGCCAGTGAGATGGAGAAGAAAGGAGCAACAGATATTCCTTTTAAACCAGTTTTGGAAGAGGAACTGAATTGACATAGGTTAATTCCATCCTGGCACTCCTAAACCTTTTGCTATTTCATCATGGGGCTGAAATGGTTTCTAACACAACTTGCTGGAAGTAGTTTTCCAAGTTACAGAAAGAGAGAATTCCCATGGTCCCACATCATCCTGACACTCTCAACCTGAGAGGCAGCAGGCAGAGGTCAGACAACATCAGGGACTGGCAGCAAGCAGCAGGGAGCTGATGGAGACACAGAGCCTTTTCCAGATGGGAGGTGATGGAAAGATTCATGGCAAATCAAATCCCTGCTCCAAAGCATGCTCAAGCTGTTCAGCAAGAAAAGGTCACCAGAAGCACTTTAGCCTAGTGGAAAAACAACTTCTTCTGCATCTGCCTCTGACATTTTGTTCTTGGTGCCAGCCTGTTTGGCTGGACCTTTCCCTCCAAGAAGTCAGAGGCAGCATGGAAAAAATCACCTCCAAATGTTTGACAAAGCTTTAGTTGACTGGGAATGGGGCTGGATAACGGGATGTCTTGAGTCACTTGACAAGCAAGCATCCCTACCAGCACTGCCTCCAGTCCAGGTGACTGTACAAGGTGTAGAAAGGACATTTTTTAGTGGCTTTGCAACTGCAGTGTGTTCACTCACCCTAATAATGATGGTTTCTGGCTGTCATCCCCCTCCAGCCAGCACAGCACAGTCATGGGCAGTCATGCCCTTGGACATCCTCTGCTCCAGGAGGATCAAACCTTGAGCAGAAGGAAAAACAACCTTTTGGTCTCATAAGCAACCTAATGGGTAGCAAGAAGTCCTCCTCTGCAGTGGTGTTCTCTGGCAGCTCTGACAGAGCTCTGCACAGTGTTTAGAGACCAGGAGGTCTCGCCTGGGCAGCTACGGCCCAAAGCTGACCTGGGGACACTTGGTGATCTTCTTTATGCTTTCCTAGGAACCTTTCAAAGGGATGCTGGCAATCAAACCCTCACTCCCAGTGCTCTTCCTGTGCCACAGTACCATGTCCATGCTAGATTTTGGTGGTGGTATTATCCCTCTGAGAGCTGTAATTGCTCTTAAAATCCCTCACCTACCCTGATTCCTCTTTTTCCAGCATGGTTGAGAGCAGACTGCCTGCTGCTCACCTTCTGGCTCACAACCAGGGATTCTCAGGCTACCTTTATCTCCTGGTGAGAGAAGGATGCCTAGGAAGGTAGGGCCAAAGAGAGTCCTAGGAGCTCAAGATGATGGGAAAGCTCTTGTGCAAAGGTGGACCAGAGGCTGGAAGGGAATATGAATAAAGGTGATGCTCACTGACTGATCTAGAGAGCAGAAAGCAAAACTCCAGACAGGCTGGCAGAAGAATGTCCAGGGGATTGTTCAGCAGAAGAGAATGGGAATGTTTGAGTTGATTTGAAACCTGAGCAGTGAATGGCCAGAGGATTGGGGATGTGTTTAGCAGCAAGCTTGGGATTCAGTGCCACAGGAGATTGTCAAGATGAGGAGCTCAGGAGCTCTGAAAAAAAATGCATGGGCATTTGTAAAGGTTGTGGCTATCTCTGGGTGGCACTTGGGTACCTTCAGAGACAAAGCCAAGGGAGTAGAGGAGCTGGGAGCTGGGTGCAAGGCAGCAACCTCTCTGCTCCTGCATCCTGCTGCCTGAGAAAGCATCTGAGGAATGATAATTCCCTTGGGACATGTGACCCAGACTGTAGAGGGAATTGGCATTCCTGGTGCCTGCTTCCTTCCATTTCACATCCACACAGTAACACCTGCAAGAGGCTTGAGCACCTGTGCTGAGAGCATGAGCTCTACAACCTTTGCAGAGAGACCAAGAGCATCTACAAAGGAAACTAAAAAGCAGAGTCAAAGTTGGCTCAAGGCAATGTAAAACCTTACCCAGGCAGCACCAACTGGCTAGAAGAGAAGTCAACTGTCACTCTAAAAGCTGTCATCAAGTTTCCCACATGGCAGCTCTTCATCAGGAGTAAGGCTTGAAGAGAAACCAAGAGAATTTGGGATGAAAAGGCAGGACAGTGGAGCAGGAGGCTCTCAGTGGCATGACAAGATGGCTGAGAATGAGAATGACAGGAGTTTAGCCTGAAGTGACTCCCCAAAACATGGTTGCTGGGGTTTTTTCTTTGGTCAGATGGATTTTTGTCATGTCTTCCTTTACTTTGGAAGCAAACTTGGAAGGAGATTTACAAATAGATTAGGGCATGTCCATCTCTTCCCTTCAGGGGCACAGGGTGATTCCAGAATTCATCCCTTAGAGCTCTTGGAGATT
>VWZO01014393.1:73815-90709 GCA_013396975.1 Bucco capensis
AGAGAGAGAGAGAGAAAGAAGAGAGAGAGAGAGAAAGAAGAGAGAGAGAGAGAGAAAGAAGAGAGAGAGAGAAAGAAGAATTTGGTTTGATATTTTAGGTATCAGCTCACAAAAGAAATGTTTCACCATTGCTGCCTAAAAGGACATTTAGGCATTTTTCACTGCAGGTCAAGCAGTTCCCCTATAGAGATGGAAATTTGGGAGTTAGCAGCACTGCCAAAGGGGAAATTAACAGAGAGGGTTGTGGATTAGAAATGAAACTTAAACTACTTTAATGAAAATAATAAGAAGGAAATTAAGTATGTGTATATATCTCAGCATGGCTAGGCCATATATATATACACCATATATATATGGTATATATGGTATGGTATATATGTATATACATACATACATATATATATATATATATATATATATATATACCAAACCAATAGCACAGCCAAGCCCCCTTGATGGCAACTGACATCACCACTGATGCTGTAGCAGAAGGATTCAGCAGCAGATGAGAATCAGACTCAGGAGCTGGATCCTGGAAATGGATTCAGGAACTCTTGGATTGAGATGGAAGGCAGAACAGACAGAGCCCTGTAGGAATAGAGCTGAGCTGCTGATCCTCACAAGGCTCAGGTGCTTATTCTTTAGGGAGGGCAGAAACCTAAAACCTCTCCTTTTTTTGTATTGGCTGTTAATTAGGTGCTAAATAGCTTCATCCTGCACCTGTTTTGTTTGGCTCTTAGGCTTTATGTGACAGACCCTAAGTGCTAAGCTAGGTGTCAAAGTTTCAAGGACTGAATATGACCTCTATGGCATGGAATGCCTTGTTTTGACTCAAAGTAGGACAGGAGGGCAAGACTTGCTCCTGGCCCTGTCTGAAGACAAGACCTCTGAAAGCACACTGGCTGCTGTTAGCTTAGGTCCCCACTAAGGCTTATCATACTTGGACCTTTCTTAAAGGTGTGATGTGAAGCAGCATTTCAAAACCCACCTATGCCGTTCACTCACCTCTTTGTCCAAGGCAACCCCAACACTCATAGATGTCTCCAAGAGTAGCTCCAGCCACCAGCAATGCCCTCTCCTTCTGTGGGCACAGTCAGGACTCCTCTCATTGCCTGATCCAGCTCTGGCAGCCCCATGGTGGGCCAGGGAGCCCTCACTGAGTGCTAGGGACCCTTGTTCAGGTAGGAGGAAAGCTGGCAGCAAGCAGCAGTCTCGTGGCTCCTGTGTCCTCTTATGAGGTCTGCTCCCTGGTGCTTCAAAACCATGAAAGATGAAGGCACTTGACTGAAGTGGTTAGCATCATGGGAGGCCCAAACAACACTACTTTAACAAAGGGAATTGTATTTATTGGGCTAGCTTCTCAGAGTAGGATCTTATCCTAGAATCCTAGACTGGTTTGGGTTGGAAGGGACCTCTGGAGCTCATCTAGTCCAACCCCCCTGCAGTGGCCAGGGACATCCCCAACTAGAGCAGCTTGCCCAGAGCCCTGGCAAGCCTCACCTGCAATGCCTCCAGGCATGGGAACTCAACCACCTCCCTGGGCAACCTGGGCCAGTGTTCCACCACCCTCGTGGGGAGGAACTTCTTTCTAATGTCCAGTTTAAATCTACTGCTCTCCAATTTAATGAATGTAATGAAGTGCACCAATACTCTCCCATAACTGCCACAGGGCTAAAGTGCAGGCTTAGATTGCAGGAGAGAGAGATCTTTGCTCAGGTGTCCACTCAAGGAGAGGTTGAAAGCTTCTGCCCTGAAGCCTGCTGCTTCCTAGCCAGTGGCAGCTATGCTTACTGGTTTACAACCTCTGCTGGTGACATCAAAACCCTCTCAGTAGCTGGTGGGATGGTGTTCTGGGGGGGTTTCAAGCCCAACTTCATAAGCCTTCTGCTCCTTTTTGGTAGTTACATGGGCAAACACATCCTGCAGGCTCTTGTGAGGCTCTTGCCTCCAGCACAGCATGTTAGCGGTTGGAAGAGACCTCTGGAGATCATCTAGTCTAACTTCCCCCTGCAAAAGCAGGATCACCTAGAGCAGGTCTGATTGAAAAAGCCTCTCTGAGTAAGGTTGTTGTGCCTTGGTGTCTGTAAAGTGAAGGTCCAAGCTCTTCCCTCCTCCCAAGTGCATCCACAGGCAGGAGGCCCTTGCATGCATGGCTGCAGCTCCTGCTCAAACCACTTCACTTACACACTGCTCCTGCACTTACAGCCCTGCCAATAGAGAAGAAGGTATTACCTGGAAACAAATTGTTCCTTTGGTGGGATTTTTTTTAGTCTTTCTTTGACATATTTTCCCTCTCTTGCCTTGCAGGTCTGTGTGGTGTCCTTGGTGGGCTTTGTTATGCTGTGTGTTTCATACCAAGCTGATGAGAAGACCTGTGTGCAGTTCACTGTAAAGGTATCTTGGCCTCTTTTTTTTTTCTTCTCATGTTGTTCAATGCAATCAGAAAAGTTGGTCCTGGGGTGGTTTTTAAGCCCACATGAAAAGAAGTGAAAATGCCAGAAGGCTTTTCTGGTGTTTCCCAAGCAGCTAAGCAAGAAACTGTAGTTTATGAAGGGGAAAATCTTCATAGCAAACATTTCCAGGCAGAGCAAGATAACTTTTTCATTTGCCATGTTTTAAGAATATCAATGAGATTGAGAACAACAGAGCTGGAATAATTTGGGAAGTGTTCAGTGAAAGGCTGAGGGTCCATAGAGAGCTGGGTAAGCAGCAGGGGAACAGAAAATGGATCCACTTAAATCCACTTGTAATCTTTACTGTGAGCTAGGAAGCATCTCAGCATCTTGCCAGCAGTTCCTCCATGAACTAAGAAACTGCAGGGGGACAGGCAAAGGAAAAAGGGTGGCTGGCAAGCTCTCCCTGCCCACTTCCATGACTGGGGAGATGGAAGCTGTACCTCAGCACACCAGCAGCTGGGTCTCAGCACCAAGTGCCTTGACACAAAGTGTCATGGTCAGGTATGAGCAGACATTAGCAAGCCATGAGGACCAGCATCCTTCCCCAAAGCAAATTCCCCCCTGAGCACTGCAAAGGAGAGGCAGAAGCAGTGCACCATGCCTCACCTCCAGTCCCAAACTAGACTGGTAAGCAACCAGAAAAGAAAGGCTCAGAATGCTCGTCCCAGATGAGACACTATTAACACCACTTTCCTGGGCTGTTTTTCTTTTATTATTGTCATTTTCGGGGCTCTTCATACTTAAAAATAACATAGCAGCAATGCAAGCAACACAGAATAACACAGAGACAGGCAGAAGGAAATCTAACATAAAGAAATCTTCCATTCACCCTCCCTTAAGAATAAGACTCTAGTGAGTCTTTTGTGCCTCTCTCCAGCTTCTCCCATGCTTACATCAAGGAAGGGAGAAGAAGATCCATTGTTTCTGCCCTTTGATTGCCTTCCCATTCTCTTCCAGTCACCTTTACATCCTTCAGTAAGCATTAGGACTGCCCCAGGGAGCTGCTGGGCCTGGGTGGTAGCTGCCACACCAGGGTTTTTATTGCTTAGCCTGCAGCATGACACTGAACTTGGCATCCAAGCAGGAAGGGAGTCATCCCTGGTGGTGGCAATGGCAGCTCAGATATCTCTGCCACCTTTAGCAATACTACCCAGCCTGGCAGTGAGAAATGTGAGCCATGGCTCCCACAAAGAAAATAAACTCTTTAAAATGTCTTGTTCCTCATCGCCCTGCAGAATTAGAGCAAAAGCCTCCCTTTAAAGACTTGAGCTCACTCAACAGTCCATGGACTGTTACAGAATCACAGCATGTTGGGGGTNCTCCTGCCCCAAATTCCCCTTCCTGACCTTTCCTATTGCAGCATGCCCTAAAACTCCATCCTTTCCAGGCTGTTCCCTTCTGCCCCACATTCCCCACAGTGCCTCCCCTCCTCACTGCCTCTGCAGACCAACAGCTCCTGGCTGCAGGTCAATGTGAAACAAAGCAGGAGCTAAGTGTCTCCTCCAGGGCTTTGATCACACAGGACCCCTCTAAATCTCCAATATCCCTTCTCAGATCTTTAAATATCAGTTCAAGGCTGTCTCTGAACTTTGGCTATTTGGCAGCAAGGCTGAGGATGCAAAATTGCAATTACCAGACAAACCAAGCAATTTGAGTCCTTCTCTCCTCCTCATGGGCCTGATGCTTGTCCAGCACTGCAGTTGGCTTCAGCTTTATCTATCTACCCCAACTTCCCAGACCAGCCCCTGCCCTCACACTGATAGCTGGTGCACATTAAGGCTGCACAGGGCTGCTGAGCATTGTTCTATGAGGAAAATCTTGGCCAGGCTTCCCTGGAGTGCAATAAGCACCCCAGGTTCCTTTACATAGCCCAAGCATCACCTTGGGAGGAGGTTCACACACACAGAGGCCTGGGGGATTTTAGTCAAGCCCCTAGATGACCTTGTGACTACTGTGAGTGATTCTCTGGGGGTGGGAAATGGGAGCAGACCCAAGATCCTCCCTCTTGACCACTGCTTATTTCACTTTGTTTGCATGAGCCTTGGCTCCTGTTAAAGAAGGAGGTGTTAGAACTGCTTTTAATAGAAGACCCTTCATGAGACTACCACAGCACCCTGAGAAAGGGAGACCACCACCCAAAAGGAGGGTGGCTTTGGCCTTTGGGGGTAGAAGTTCTTCCCCATCTCTGGGTCTGCAGCATGGCCAAGCAGGGAGCCCACTGCTAGGGGTAGATTTCAAAGGGGAGATTATTTTGTTTCTAGGGGAAAAAAAAACAAACCCAAACACCAGAAAGACCACCTAGGAGATCTCCTGTGGATTTCCTGGGCTATCTGCTAAGAGTTGCCAGCTGCCTGCCTGTGGTCCCCCTGGTAGCATGACTCCCTCTCCTCCTGCCCACCCAACCCTCAGTGACACACACTGAGCTTCCTCTTTCTGTGGCCACCACCACCTTCCACAGGGCTCCTGTGTGGATCCAGAGCTGCAAACCCTTCTGCTTTCTCCTCTGCTAACTAGGAGAAGCCTTTTCCATGAGAAACTCAATCCAACTTAGGTTATTTTTTGTTGTTGTTGTTATCTTTTTGGCACAGAGCAAAAGTCTTGCCAGTAAATCTTGCTCAAAGATTTCCTCCTCGTAAGAGGAAGCCCAAGCTGCCATGCTCTGAGCTCATGGTGTGATGTCTCTCCACCACTTCCCTTTTCTCCTTCTATTTAAACAGCAATCACAGTGTCTTATCTCTCTGAGGCTGGTAAACCCCCCATGTTTTCCAGTGGCAAGTTCTGGTTCCTGGGCAGAGCTCTCTAGGAGGTTGTGTTTGTGCTATTGAAGTTGCCTGCAGGTCTGGCATGTGATTAATCTGCTGATAGGATCTCAGCACTCCCTGTCTTGTGCTCCCTTCACAGGGACTCTTTGCATCTACCTCACCTTTGATATTTGGGAATGGGCTCATTTTCAGCAGCTCTGCAAACAGCTTGGGAGAATAATAAGCTCTTTGGAAATTGCCCCTGATGTCCACACACATCTCTGCTTGCCTCTGAGGGTTGCTGTCAGAGCTGCCCACGTGCTTGGATCCTGAGGTTTTCTTCCCTTTAGGGATACAACAGGCAAATTCCTGCTGACTCTACTTGCAGTGTAGCTTAGGCTGTGTATTTTGTGCTGCTTGGTTGTGACTGTGAGTAGAAATTGGCAATTCAAGTGCCTGCCCAGGGAGAATCAGGCACATCCTGTAGTTTGTGGTTTCACAGAATCATTAAGGTTGGAAAACACCTCTAAGCTCATCAAGTCCAACCATACCTAGCACTCCCATGCCACTAAACCATGGCCCTAAGGAGAGCATCTAAATGTTTCTTAAACCCCTCCAGGATATCAACCACCACATCTCTCTTTGGAGGGATCCATCAATCAGATGAGCTAGTGTCCCCAATTTCCAGCTTCACCTTTCCCATGAACCTTTCCCTTTGAGAGCTGCTGGGGATCAAACAATTGCATTTCACAGGAGTCACCTTCATTTTGAAGGTTAGAGGCTGCAGGGGAACTAATGATATTTAATAGCAGCCAAGTCTTGGAAACAAAGATCTTGCTGTAATCATTTGGTGCCATGGTGGAGAAAATGTATATAGTGCTTTAAGATCTGCAATAAGCCCAGGGTTGGGTTGGTTTTAAGGTGGTTTTCCCATTTTTTTCAAGCTGGCAACTGAATAGGAAGATTGATCCACACTGTAGGTAAAAGACAAATACACCAGGAGTGTGAATTGTATCCTGACATGCATGCTTGTTGTTTCAAGGTCATAAAAAGTGCTTTTATATTGATAGTTTGCTTGCAGGATTGAGGTTAAGAGAGAGAGAGAGAGAGACAGAGAGAGAGAGAGAGTTTGTTAAACTAACAGATTCCCAGCCATGCCATGTGTCTGTCAGATAAGATGCCAAGGGAAACAAAAATGTGCTGAACCGAACCAAAAATCCTATTTTGGCTAAACACAGGCTGTGATTTTAGCAGACATTCAGCCCTATTCTGTATGTAGCATGGTAACTCCCAGTCCCAGCCACCAAAAGCAAGAGAATTCCATCTTTGCTGGTATCCAAATGTCTCAGGGGCAGCCTGGAGTGAGGAAGGCTCTGGCTTGCTGCTGGTTTCTGTGCCTTGGTGGGGGTGGGCTCTGCATAAAACCCACCCTGTTTTAAAGCTGCTCCTGGTGTTGAAGGACTAGCAAGGTGCCAGGCAGAGCCTTGTCCTTCTCAGGCCATAGCCCTGCAAAAGGAAAGATGCTGGCTGCTTTTTCACACCTTGGAAAGACTTCTCTTCCATCTCTATAGGGCAAGGTTAGGAAGGCAATGGAGCACTCACTTTCTCCTGAAGATTTGGCATTCCTGCTCCCCAGAAAGAGCTGGGAAGCAAGCAGGCTGGCTGTATCCACAGGGCCACAAGCCACCTCACTGCCTGACTTGCAAGTGTAAATCAGATTTGTTTGGGCATGTAAACCAAGAGGCAGCAAGCAACGTTTCCAGAGCACCTACTTCTCAGCACAGCCTGGGAGATGTCAGCCCAAGGCTCTGTCTGCTCAGCTCTGCCTCAAGACAACAGCACTAATTGAGCTCAGCTGATGACTGTGAGTCTTAGCAGGTACAACAGAAGAGGAAGATGCTCACTCTCCTCTCTATAAAGCTTCTGGCTAGATAGAGACACAGAATTCTTTGCAAAGGCCTGCAGTGAAAGGACAAGGGGCAATGGTTTTAAACTGGAGAAGAGTAGATTTAAACTGGACATTAGAAAGAAGTTCCTCCCCACGAGGGTGGTGGAACACTGGCCCAGGTTGCCCAGGGAGGTGGTTGAGTTCCCATCCCTGGAGGCATTGCAGGTGAGGCTTGCCAGGGCTCTGGGCAAGCTGCTCTAGTTGGGGATGTCCCTGGCCACTGCAGGGGGGTTGGACTAGATGAGCTCCAGAGGTCCCTTCCAACCCAAACCATTCTAGGATTCTTCATAGTCTCATCAGGTCTGCAGGGCAATCCTCATACCAAATATGCAAGGCAGGATTACTAGTCCTTGAGATGATCTGCTGAACTTCTCCATCACCAGGGATGTCTTGCAAGTTGTGAAGCATACAACATCCAGATAGTACATGGGATGCATGCATTCTCTGTGAAGTACAGGTACATACATTCCTTCTGTGTGCCTCATGCTTCCTGTGGCTGGAAAAAGAGTAGTTTATTCCTTTTTTTTCTTCCTTTCTTTCAGCTGATGTATTTTCTCCTGAGTGCTCTGGCTCTGGTTGCCTGTGTGTTGGCAGTGGCTTTTGTTGCACACCATTATCTGCAGATGACAAGATTCACCTGTGACACCATCGCTGAGTCCTGCCAGTGCAAACTGGACACTGAAGACCCCCTTGGCAGGACCTTTGTGTACCAGGATGCAGCTGACTGTGACAGCCTCACCAGCATGCTCCACCTGTACTTGCTTCTGCAGATGGTCCTCAACCTGCTCACAGCCCTGGTGTGTCTGTCAGCATGCTTTGTGATGTGGAAGCACAGATACCAGGTCTTCTACGTGGGCACTCGCTTCTACCCTTTAACTGCTGCTGAAGGCCAGCAACAGAAAGTCTAAGGTCTGGGCTGGGGGGAAGGTTGTAGCTAGGGAATGGAAACTGCCACCATGGATTGATGAGTGCTTAGAATGATTTTTGACAAGGAATGACTATATATTTCAATCATTTAAGAGCATTTCACCTTGCAAAAGGTCTCTTCTGAGATCACGTAGAGGCCAGCATGTCCTAAAGATGCAGCTCTACCAATAATCACCAAAGAGGAGCATTGATAGCCATAGACAAAATGAGAGCTTAAAAAATTCACTGGGAACTTACCTGCAGGGCTACAGCCATGAAGAAATAGGGTCCATTTCCCTTGCTGTTCTTGCCTTCAGAGGAGCTATACTGATTACTACTGCTTAATTAGAATGATGCTCATCATGCTTAAGGAATACATTCACTCTCAGATGCTCTGGGTATAATCCATGCTAACTCAAAGGGGTTTTACCACAGGGAAAAGTACTAAGGGATGCTAAGACCTCTTCAAATGCAAGCTTAGACCAACAGCAGAGTGAATGTATTGACACCTGCCACATAAAATAGACATAAGACTTTGCAGAGCGACTCGTGGTCTAGATTCCTTAAGCCAATGACTAACAAACACCACTGTGGGTGGGTTGACTCGTGGTGATTTGGTGCTTGAGGCCCCCAGACAGATTTCTGAAGTGACAGTGCTGGGCACTTGGTGAGAAAAGAGTCCTTTAAGCAAGCTGGAGTGGTGCTGCTGAAGTGGAGGAAACTAAGTCCCCAGTGATGTTGCAGCAGATGTTGCCATTGCTGGGCTTCAGGCTCCCAACCCTAGCGTCTCACCCATGCCACCAATTCTACTCCAAGCACAAAAGGCCAAATACATTCTGTTCTCTGGTGTAACTCCTCTCTGAAGACAATCAGCCTTACCCACCAGCAGTGGAGTTGGGCCAGCAGCCCTGAGAGATATCATCCCTGCAACAATGAGTGGTTTGAAAAGGGGGTGGAGGGAGGGAAGCGAGAAGAGACTGCCAGTCTCCCAAAGAGAGATGAGGGCAAAAGACTAATGACTGCTTAAGAAGCATCACAGAATAACCAACTGCACTCTAACAGTCCTTTTTACCCTGAAAGGGTGGCTCTAGAAGTGCTTATTAGCCTTCTAGAGAGACAAGTCTCTTGGTTTGTCCCTTGCACTGTCATTTCCACTTGCACAGCCTGGACTTGTAAATGTAGGAGCAATTCTCAGCTGTCTGCCAAAATGTATCTGTGCAAGGTCAAGGCAAGCTGGTGCTCACACCCCACCATGCCTGGGAATTTCCTGATCCCAGCCAGAGCAAGGGTGTTTCTGAGGTGGGGTGGAGCAACCACATGCCAGAAAAACTGTGCCATAATCATTAGCAAGGAGGAAGCAACCAAGATTTCCATAAGGCTTCCAAGAAGCAAAAACTTTCTGTTTCTGCAGCAAAAAATAGCCACCAGGAAGCCAAAAACCCAAGCTGGCAAAAAGCTAGTTACCTAAGTAGCTGTAATCCTACCCCTAAAGTGATCACACATCATCCCAGGGCTAGACTAGCATACCTTCAGGTGCTATCACAGATCACAGAGTAGTTAAGTCTCCTGTGGTCCATCTAGAGCTCCAGTGGTGTAGGTGCTCAAGGTTTTGTCATGGAAAGTGCTTCTAGAGCAGACATAGCCTCACCAAAGTGCTCTCTGCCAAGCTGCCAAGTGAGGAGTTTCAGAAAATGAAGGTTTTTTTGAGACCAGCTTCCAAATGACCTCAAGCCAACAGTCAGTAGTAAGCATGGCTGCAGGGCACGTTTGCAGGGATGCCATGTGTCACCACCCATCTGAAGTCCCAAGCCTGGCTCCAAGGCATGCTCAGAGCAAGTTGAGACAGCAGTGGAGTTTGAAGGGCAGCTTGGTGATGGAAGTTCCCACCACCAGCACCAGCAGGGCCATCCTAGGGCACATGCTCCACTCCTTTCAGGATCTTGCTGGCCCTGTGCTGGACTCTCTCCAGCAGCTCCCTATCCTTCTGGAGCTGAGGGGCCCACAATTGGACACAGGATTCCAGGGGAGGCCTCCCCAGGGCAGAGGAGAGGGGAGAAGAACCTCTCTGGCTCTGCTGGCCACGCTCCTCTTAATGCATCCTAGGATGCCATTGGCCTCTTGGCCATAAGGGCACATTGCTGCCTCATGGGCATCCTCCTAGCCAGATGGAGCTGGGCTCACCTTGCCTGGTCCCTGCCTAGTCACCCCTGCTGGGACTCCTCTAGATGTGACAGTGATGATCATGGAGCTGCTGCAAATGCCTCCAGTGGGGAAGAGGATGGAGCTCTGGATGAGAGATCCTCCTCACTTGGCAAGCTCTGCACCTCCACAACAGTGCACCCTCCACTGGGACCTCAGTTCACGCACCCTTTGCTCTGGAAGAAAGCAATATTCATCATCTACTCTGTTCTGTTGCTGTTTCAATGCTTAATGAATAAATATGGGGCTTTTTGATCTAGCAAAGGCTAACTTCTGTATTTCGTCTTTAGATCTTTCAAGAGCATGAAAATCAAAACAGGAAAGACAGGGAAATGAATCATAGAATCACAGAGTGTTAGGGGTTGGAAGGGACCTCTGGAGATCATCTAGTCCAACCTCTCTGCAAGAGCAGCATCACCCAGAGCAGCTTGCACAGGACACAGCAGTGTTTGGAACCAGTTTGCCCCTGAACATGGTTTGCCACTTGTGTTTTCCTGGGAGAAAGACATTCAGAAAGTACTCATTAAAGGCTTTTCACCTACCACAGCAAATCCAGGCAGCTCCCAGCTTTTTTTTTTATCTGGTGTCAGAGTCCACACAGACTGCACCAGGAGACAGCTTGGGACTAAAAGGCTTGGAAAGGACAGAGGTCTTGAAGAAAAAAACCTTTTTTTGTTGTTGTTTGGTTGGTTTTTTTCAGTCCTGGAAACATATTCTCTGGGTGAATTCTGCAGGAAAAGGTGAGCTTAAACCACCATGGACACACAGAATTTGACAAGTGCTCGATGCCATTTACTCCCCCAAATCCAGGTGTGATTCTCATTTGCACCCAGGCCACTGCACACTGTTTTCCCAGGGCAAAAGGGGTTGTAAAGAAGGCATCAATCATTTCTACACCCACTTTATGGCCATCCTTACACAGCTCAAAGGGCCCTTTGTGTAAAGGAGAACTCAAGCCCTAGAGAATTTAATAGAGAGGAGATCCTTTCTATATAAACTGTGCTGGACCCTCTCAGAGGGTCTATTACTGGGATATAACTCACTGTAGGATTTTATTGCTTAGCTTCAAGATCATCAGTCTTGCTATGGCTGGACTTGATGATCTTAGAGGTCTCTTCCAACCTTAATGATTCTGTGATTCTGTCATTAAATTCAGCTCTGCAAAGCTTTTCCAAAGGCCATAACCCCTGAGTGACATAGCTGCTCCTCCAGCCTGGGCACACACAGGCACTCATGCTGTTGCATGGATAACTGCTTGCTTTTTCTTCAAAGGAGAAGCAGCAGCTTCCACTCTTCTCTGGCTCTGAGGCATGGTGAAGTTGTGCTATGCAAATGCCAGAGGGACAATAATGGCAACACAAAAAAGGAACTGAGAGCCAGCACCAAAATGTCACCTTGTGAACCCCACCAGACAGCCAGGTGGCACTCACTCCTGATAGGGATGGGGGGGGACCCTGCACCTTCCACCCCTCTCTCTCCCTCCCTGCTGCTGTTGCTGGAAGGACAGGGAGTGGTGGGCAAAGGGGAAGCATCTCCAGCTGCCAGCTCCATGCCAGGGGATTGCCACCAGCCCACTGCTTCCACCAGCACCACCTTCACGTGATAGCCATCTGCGCCTCTGCGTGGGCACCCTTTGGAGCCTTGCCTAAAAAACAGCTCTGAGCAAGAGAGCTGGCAACTGTCAGCAACTCACAGGACTAGGGGTTTGGGTTGTTTTTTTTTTTCCCCTTTTTTCTCTTTTCCTTTTTTGTTTTTCACTCTAGCAGCCAGGGCAATATTAGCTCTGGGTGGGGGGAGCCTTTCGAAACAGAAAGCTAGCGTGTGAGAGAAGCCACGCTTCAGGCCCTCTATATTTAGAAAGCCAGGATGTCAGATGTCCCCTTGAAATGTTCAGATTCCCCTGCACCCCACCCACCCACACACACATATACACACTCTGCTTTGCTGTTTTTTTGGTCTTAGCAAAAGGGTGTTGGCTTAGGGGGGGATTTGAGGGAAGTGCAGAGGAACAACAGCAGCTCAGCCCTCAGCATGAAGCTCCAAACCTCCTTAAGGCACTGGGTGGTAGAGCAGGCAGTGGGGCTCAGAGCTCAATCCTCTAGTCAGCCTGGAACAGAAAGCCCAAGGCAGGACCAAGTTTTGCTGAGGTGTGTGGAAGCCCTGTGCCCTCCAGCCCACCACATCTTCCTGAGCTGCTTTTGAGGTGGTCACTCCTGGACTGTAGCACCTGGAAGCAAGGACTCCAAGAAGATGCATTTTGGTGCTGGCTCATCTCAGGTCTCTGCATTCCCTCCTACCAGGGATTTTTGCTGTCTGCTCTGCTGCTGCCTCCTGTTAGCACTAATCAGTACCATTTATCCTCTGCTAAACTGGCTCTGTAGGCATATATAAATGCTGAGGACATCTACAAAGCTTTTGGGTTTGGTACTTGATTTCCACGCCTTTGTCCATTCAAACATTTAAAGGACTCATCTAACCTTCAAGCTTGCTTTAGGGGGGCTGGGTATTTCTTCATTCTTTTTGGGTTTTGGGGGGGTCAATAAATGTTACCACAAAGCTCTCCCACCCCATGAAGCCATCTGCACATCAGAGCAGAGCCATTCAGGTCCATCCTAGAGCGACTGACTACAGACAGAGTGTGGGGCTGAGACCAACCAAAGCTCAACAATGACTCCCTGCTTCAGCCAGCTATTCCTGCCTGGCATGGCTGTCCAAGAGCCAGCTGCCAAATGCAAATGGGAGGCCAGCCTGAGCTGAAAGGATCATCTGCAGGGATTGATTTGGGGACACACACACACTCAGAGACCTGTCTTTCAGTCAGATGTATGTTGAATGACAAGCACTGAGCTGACCTCAAGTTGTGGGAGATATAGAGAGTGACACTGATGAAGGCAGCCCTTGGCATTAAGAGCCAGGATTGTCCTGGAAATGAGACATTTAAGTGAGGTAGGAAAGGAGGATTTTAACTCCATTTCACTCTCTGTGTCCATGTAAAGATAACTGTTTTTAAATGGCCCAAAGCAGACTGAAAATGGGTTTCTTCTCACTTCAGTGTAGCCTTTCACCAGAAGTATGATAAGAGAAAGCCTCTGCCTGATCTGTCCTCTGTCAGGATGGCTGGTGTGGAAGCCACCCTCATGTCTTTTTTGGGACATTTTCTTCCAGCATCACAACTGCCAGTGCTGCCCCAGGGAGGGCAAAGGGCAGCTGATGGTCCAGATGTATAATGTGCTCAAGACAACCTAGCCCTACAGCAATCCCCATTTGTACTGCCTGTACTGGTCACAGGAGATTTGGTGGGAGAGTTT
Organism: Bucco capensis; assembly: GCA_013396975.1. NCBI lineage: Eukaryota > Metazoa > Chordata > Aves > Piciformes > Bucconidae > Bucco > Bucco capensis. The sequence goes on from VWZO01014393.1 coordinate 87,374, forward strand.
AGGGAACAGTCAGGATGAAAAGAAGAGAAAAGAGACATTCACACTTTCCCTTCCACCTTGTGAATCCAAGCAGGGGTGCAGCATGCACAGGAGGGAAACAATGGGGAGCTGAGGGAAAAGTGAAAGGCTCCTGTTCCATTTCAGTGCCCCAGCCTGCCAACCTGCTGAGAAACCTGTCAGCACCATGCCACTAATCCATCTCACTAAGTATCACAACTACACCTGTTTTGAACCTCTCCAGGGATGGTGACTCCACCACCCCTCTGGGCAGCCTGGGACAAGACTTAATAACCCTTGCAGGGAAGAAATTCCTCCTGACAGCCAACCTAAACCTCCCCTGCTGCAACTTGAGGCCATTTCCTCCTGTCCTCTCCCTGTTAACCCTGCAGAAGAGACCTACCCCCAGCTCACTGCAACCTCCTTGCAGGGAGTTGCAGAGAGAGCTAAGGTCTCTCCTGAGTCTCCTCTTCTCCACACTAACCAAGCCCAGTGCCCTCAGCTGCTCCTCAGCACACTTGTGCTCTAAATCCTTCATCAGCTCCATCACCCTTCTTTGGACACAGTCCAGCCTGGCCAGATCCCTCTGTAGAGCTTCCCTACCCTCCAGTGTGTCAAAACATCAAGCCTGGTGGCATGCATAATTTCAGTCCACCTCCTCCCAAATTATTGCAATATCCCACATTTCTAAACAGCTTGGAAGCCTTGTCCACTCTTTAAAAGCAGCCTGAGAGAGATGTGTCATAGAATCATAGAATGGCCAGGTTGGAAGGGACCCTAAAGATAATCTAGTTCCAACCTCCCCGCACTGACCCACCCTCACCTCTGCTCTCAAGCACAGCAATGTCCTCTGCTCCCACCAGGGCTTGGTGCCAGGCTTGCTCTGCTCCTCACTGCTTTGGGGCCTCAAATCTGCCCCCCACGAGGAAAAAAAAAGCAGCTAGAGTAGAAAGGGAATAAAGATGTGCTTGATTTGTCTTTGTCTGAGCGTGGCACATCTTACTGTGAGGTTTTTCCCACCAAAAGGAATCCTAGAATCCTAGACTGGTTTGAGGTTGGAAGGGACCTCTGGAGCTCATCTAGTCCAACCCCCCTGCAGTGGCCAGGGACATCCCCAACTAGAGCAGCTTGCCCAGAGCCCTGGCAAGCCTCACCTGCAATGCCTCCAGGCATGGGAACTCAACCACCTCCCTGGGCAACCTGGGCCAGTGTTCCACCACCCTCGTGGGGAGGAACTTCTTTCTAATGTCCAGTTTAAATCTACTCTTCTCCAATTTAAAACCATTGCCCCTTGTCCTTTCCCTGCAGGCCTTTGCAAACAGGCCCTCTGCAGCCTGCTTGGAAGTTCCCTTTAGGTCCTGGAAGGTCACTAGTAGTTCCCCTGAAGCCTTCTCTTCTCCAGGCTGAACAATCCCAGCTCCCTCAGCCTGTCCTCAGAGCAGAGGTGTTCCAGCCCCTGAGCATTCTCGTGGCCTCCTCTGCACCTGCTCCATCAGCTCCATGTCCTTTCTGTGTTGAGGGCTCCAGAACTGGACCCAGTATTGCAGAGGAGGTGTGAGCAGAGCAGAGTGCAGTGGCAGAATCACCTCTCTGGCTCTGCTGGCCACGCTTCTCTTGCTGCAGCCCAGGATGCCATTGTGCTTCTGGGCTGCCAGCGTGCACTGTTTGCTCATGGCCAGCTTCTCAGCCACCAGCACCCCAAGGCCTTTTCTGCAGGGCTGCTCTCCATCATCTCATCCCCTAGCCTGGATTGATAGTGGGGATTGTTCTGACCCAGGGGCAGGACCCTGCACTTGGTCTTGTTGAAGCTCCTGAGGTTCCCCTGGGCCCACCTCTCCAGCTTGTCCAGGTCCTTCTGGATGACATCCTGCCCCTCCAACTTATCCCCAGCACCCCATAGCTTGGTGTCATCTGCACACTTGCTGCTGGTGCACTCAATGCTGCTGCCCATAGCATTTATACAAATATTAAACAGTCCAGGCCCCAGCACAGAGCCCTGAGGGACACCACTTGGAATGTGGGGCTGGTGTGGAGTTTGATGGGTTGGGATTTTATTCTTGTGGTGGCTGTAAGGACCTGATCCAAGGCCACTGAAATAGATGAAAAAATTTTGTTTGTCTTGTTTGGTTTGGACCATCTGAAATAGCCCAGGCTGGTGTACCTGGCAGCAGTATATATGGACTGATTCAAGAGCTCAGCTCTGACCCAAAGCCAATGGAAGTCAACACCTTGACTTCCCCAAGCATGCCCCATAGGAATCACTCTGTACTTGGGAAGATATGTTGCAGCTAAAGAGATTGGTCTAGGCTAAGGATATAAATCAGCTCTTCTAGGCCTTGCTTAAGGAAAATGTACTGACATTGTCACTGTCAAATCCACATGGAGACAAAGGGAAAAGATGGGGATTGTAACTAAGGGCTAGAACACCTTGAGTTTCTCTTGCTTCTCCATTTCCCAACCTGGTGAGACTTGTCCTGGCACATCCTCCAGCAGCCATGAACAAAAATCAAGCAGCTGAAGGAGAAGCTGAGCAGTCAAGGGGCAATGCACCCAGTTCCAACCAAGTCCCTCAGCCCAGAGGGTTTGCACAGCACGCTGAGGAGCTGGAAGAAGAAGAGAAGAAGGATAGCAGGAAGCCAGCACCTCACTTTTTCACAATCCTCAAAAACATCACAGCCAGTGTGAGAAGGAAAAAAAAATTAGGTAGCTTTAGACCTGTCTGGAGACATCTGGCATAGACTAAACTTGGCTTTACCCCCCCACCTTTCTCCCCTCTTTCCACTCCTCTGCTCTTTGCTAGCATTATCCGGGCTGCTTGGCCCTCAGCAAACATCCAGTTAGCCAAAATATGGGCAGGATTCTTGCCATAACCAAACCAGCCAATGCACGAAACAGGGCACTTGTTTGCTGGAGGAAAGGGGGGAGGATTTGAACACTTGTCTGTGGTGTTGGAAACCCACCTTGAGCAGCAGCAGTTCCTCAGCTGCCTCAAACCACCAGTGCTCCTTTGACGTCAATTGGCAGCCAGCTGCTTTGCACCATCCCAGGGGCTGGCTGCAAAGCAAACAAACAGCTCAACCTGGCACTCAGAAGGGATGGTGAGGAGCTAGTTGAGGTCCTGCACTCCTTCCCTCCATATCACTGCTCTTCATCTTCACCCTACAGCATTGTTTGCAGGTGCTTAAGGGAGCAGAGCAGTCCCTGCAAGCATGGAATCATAGAATCATAGAACAGCTACAGCTGGAAGAGACCTTGGAGATCATCAGTGCAGCCTTTGTCCTAGCCCTAGCAACCTGCTAAATGATGCCTCCCAAGGCAACATCCACCTGGCTCTGAAAC
>VWZO01014393.1:93944-125883 GCA_013396975.1 Bucco capensis
ATCCAACCTGTGCAAGTCCCTGTGCAGAGCCTCCCTGCCCTCCAGCACATCAACACTCCCACACAATTGGGTGTCATCTGCAAACTTACTGAGGGTGCTCTGAGGATGAGGCATTTTCAACTGGAAAGCACACTCCCTGCTGCACATGTGCCTGTTGGTGCTTCTTGCAGTGCTGGACCATGGTGAGATGCCACCAGCAGCAGCAGCAGGGACTCTCCTGTGGCTCTGCTTGCCTCTCATCAGCTGGGCACCTCTTAGGGCTGTGCTTTCAGCTCCTCCAGTTGAGGAGCAGTAAGTCACCATTGCAATGCTGAAGCTCTTTTTGGAGCCTTTTGGAGCCCTGGTGCCTGTGCCAGCTGCTTGTGGGAGGCTGGGCTGTGGCTGCTGGCCCCAAGGGCCAGGCTCACTTTCTCTAGCAGCTCTGCACATCCTCAGCCAGGCCAAGAGCTAATTCCCTGGCCACAGTCTGGCAGTGGTGCTTGCTGGGGAGCTTTTGCCAGTTGGTTGTTAAATGCCAGGGCTGTTTGTGCCAGAGGGAGGGCTGGAGAGGTGAAATGCACAGCAGAAGTCATGGAGCCAGGTTCTGCTCAGGGGGCTGCTGAGCCTTGGGCAGGATCTCTTCTTGGGGCTGACTTGCATCCTCAGCTCACTCAGCCTCTGCCTCTGCCAGCTCTATGGCTCCCACCCTACACGTAGCAGAGGGAGAGGAGACCTCTGGGGCTGTGCTCTTGCATCTAGCAGATCAGGAAGCACTAGAATGCTGAAGCTCCTTCTTCTGCTTTACCCTTTGGTGTCCACACCACTCACAGCATCACAGCATGTTAGGGGTTGGAAGGGACCTCTGGAGCTCATCTAGTCCAACCCCCCTGCCAGAGCAGGACAACTCATCTCACTCCACCTAGGGCAACCAACTCAAAGCTGCAGCAGTGGAGAACTATAGATCACAGGAGCAAATGGTGCCGGTTTGGTTCCTAGGACATCCTCAAGCTTCTGGGCAGTGTGGAGCTGTGCTCTGAAGCATCACAGGAGGTCAAAACCCACCTGGAGCCCATCCTGTGCAAGCTGCTCTAGTGATGCTGCTCTGGCAGGGAGGTTGGGTTAGATGAGCTCCAGAGGTCCCTTCCAACCCCTAACAGGCTGTGATGCTGTGATCACCTCTCCTGCCCTGGTGCCAATGGTGAGGACAGCCACATTCCCCAGTGGTGTTGGTGTACCTGTCCTTAACAGAGAGAGAGAGAGGCTGCAGGTCCTCCAGGGATCTCAGGAGTGGTTCAAATCATGCAGGAAAGCATAGGAGCAGATGTGGCTCCTTGTAGCGCTTCTGCCAAGGCTCTGCTGCACAGACATCAGCTGGGGAGAAAGGTTTTCAAGTGAGCTGCAGTGCCTTCTGCCTGGAGTTTGCAGGTAAAGAGCTTCTAAAAGCAGGAGGAGTAGTGTGGAGCTCTTGGAGACGCTACCGGATGCTTCTCCTTGCCTGACATCTTCCCTTCTTGAAACAACATCACTTTGTTGAAGTTTGTGGCTTTTTTTTAAATTTTTTTCTATGTGGAACAACATGAGCTCATCCAAGTCTGTGGTTGATTTGAAACTGAAATTCCAGGAAGCTTTTGTACCATCTGGCAAGGTCCAAAGCAAAGCAAGGCTCGCAAGAAACCTCTCTGCACATGTGTGGACCAACACATACACACCAGAAACAGGAGCAGCATCCTCAGCAGCAAGCACAGGGAGCTTGGCATTGGAATCAGCAGCTCATCTTCCAGCCATATATACCTTCTGTGGGGCTTGGCTTCTTCCAGCAGAGGGCATTTGCTTTTGCAGGCTGTCCCTCCTGCACTGCTTCTACCCCTTCCTTTGGTGGAAAAGCCTTGGAGGTGAACTTCCAAGTAGCTCCAGATGTAGCTCCAACACAGATGGGTGAGCTGTGTCAAATTCACAGCTGCTGGCAGGTCATCACACTGCTTGCAAAGGAGACACTCTGTTGAGGACCTGGCTAGACATGGTGAGAAAGGACTGAAGCATACAGGAGAGGTTTAGAGTCAGGGGGATGGCTTCTTGGGTGCTCCATGCAAGAGTTGAAGTGGTTCATTAGGTGGGACCAAGCCTGGATTCCCTCCTAGCAACTCTGGTCCAAGCAGGTCATGGGACACAGTATCACAGAATCCCAGAATGTTAGGGGNAGGAGAGGGGAGAAGAACCTCTCTGGCTCTGCTGGCCACGCTCCTCTTAATGCATCCTAGGATGCCATTGGCCTCTTGGCCACAAGGGCACATTGCTGCCTCATGGGCATCCTCCTAGCCACCAGCACTCCTAGAGCTTTTTCCCCAGGGCTGTTCTCCAACAGATCAGTTCCCAGTCTGTACTGATCCATGGACTTGTTCTTTTCCACATGCAGTACTTTACACTTCCCCTTGTTAAATTGCATTAAGTTTCTATGGACAGCTTTTCCATCCCTTGCCCTGTTTCTCTTCTCTTCCTCGTCCCACATCTCTCCACACAGAAGCCTGCAACCTGGCAAAGCTGAAAGGAGAGAAAATGTATCCACTACTCAGGTAGACAGGAGATCACCAAGCATCCATCTGTCATTCCCTTGCTGCAAGAGATCTTGCTGAGCTCTTCTCCCTGGTATCCAGTGACAGGAGTCATGGGAGTGGATCAAAGCTGGGCCAGAGGAGGTTTAGACTGGACATTAGGAAGCATTTTTTATTGAGAGAGTGGTCAAGCACTGGTGGCAAATACCCCAAGCCTGTCAGTTGGACATTGCCCCAAACAACAGTTTTTAGCTGTTGGTTAGGCTGTTGGACAAGATGATTGCTGTAGGTCCCTTCCAACTGGAACAATCTACTCTAGACTAAGAGTTTTGCCTAATTTCTCTCCCTCTTCTTCCACACTCAGCTGCTCACAGACCTGGCTGAAGTCTGCCTGAAGGTTGGGGCAAGGGAAAAGCAATGGGAGAGACCATGAGGAGCTGTAGGACAGCTAAGTGGGAGAGCCAAAGTTGCCAGGAGCCATGGAGGTCCTAGACACTGCCCTGGGCAAGGGGACCAGCACAGGTAAGGTTGGGAGAGACCTCTAAGATCATCAAGTCCAACCATCAACCTCTCCACACCATGCCACTAAACCATGGCCTAAGCACCACATCTATATGCATTTAAAACTTGTGCATGTCTCCTGAGAAGAATCTTCTCCTGAGCTGGATGTGAAGAGGAATCAGTGAGCTCAAGGAAGGCAGAGGAAGGTCAGATAGATGCCTGCAGCCTTAGCCTGGCCAGTGAGTCCTGACTCCTTCTTCCACCCCAAGTCACTGACACAATAAAATAAAAGCAGAAATTTGGTTCACCTGAGAACATCTCTTAATTTCCTGACTGGAAAAAACCCAATGAAATCCAATCAATAATCCATCAGCAAAGGCATTTAGCTGAGGAAGTGCTTCAAGGTGGCCCCAAAGTGAGGCACTGCAGCAGCAAGGCTGTGGGTGGGAAGCTGACCTGCTGTGATAATCCTGCTCTAATTCTTTTTTTGACAAGGATTTGGGGATTATTTTAAATAGAGATGTATCTAGTTTTGCCTCTGGCACATGCTGTACTAGTGCAGCAGCTCTTCGAGCACCATGTTTTCCACTTTATGTGTGAGTGACAGCACCCAAAACCAGCAGCTTGGCCTATAAATAAGGCTGGTGCTTCCCCTGTGAGCACAGTGATGACAACCCTGTCCCAGACAGAGGATGACAAAGTGAGGGACAACCCTCAGGGCAGCCTCAATCACCAGCAACCTCCTCTCCACCTCACCCCATCCATCACAGCCCTTCACCTCCCCAGGGGCAGAGGCTGCTGCAGCCATGCTCTTCATCACCAGCAGCACTCCCTTGTCACTGCTGTCCTGCAACACAGCAAATGGGTAAAAATAAAGCACAAGCAGCCTAAAAAAAAAAAAAAAAAGAGGAATTTGGGGCATCTCATGGTTATTTTGCTGATGCTGTGCCTAAGGATTGAGGTAGTTGTTGATTGAGAGTGAGGGATGCTGTATCTTGCTGAGCTGCTTGGTTGTTTGGCTTGAGCAGGAGATGGCCAATGAAGGAGCAAGAAGCCAGATTTGACACCTTTGGAATGAAGACACAAAGCTCTGATCTGTGCTGCTTGTAAATTTGCTGTATCTCAGCATGCAAATACTCCTGAATAATTTAGGCTTTCTGTAAGAAAAACCTGCAATATACCCAGGCAAAGATTAATATTCAACAGACATCCATCCTCTAAGTAAACACTATTTTTTTTCCCCCTAAAAAAAGTATTGAGTCCTCACAAATTCCCTTGATGGGACAGAAGCCATCCTGGCTCTTGGCCATGAGGTTTGTCTCTTGGCCTCAGTTTATTTATTTGGGAAGCAAACCTTGCCTGCATAAGGCTTAAAATTGTTTGACCCCCCCGGAAAGGACATGAGGAGATGTTTTCCAAATCCTTCCCCAGCTCCAATAGAAAATAAAGAGGACAGCAGGAGAAAAGCTGGGATCACAGGTTGTGTTTGGAGTTGTAGGAAGAGGAGATGGCCTCACCACTGGGGTTATAAAATAAGCATCAGCTTTGCACTGGGTGTCTCTGTTCATAAACCAAGAATTTCTGCTTGGAGAAAGCTGCAGTGAGCTGGGGGTAGGTCTCTTCTGCAGGGTTAGCAGTGAGAGGACAAGAGGAAATGGCCTCAAGTTGCAGCAGGGGAGGTTTAGATTGGATATCAGGAGGAATTTGTTCCCTGCAAGGGTTGTTAAGTGTTGTCCCAGGCTGCCCAGGGAGGTGCTGGAGTCACCATCCCTGGAGAGGTTGAAGAAACACACAGATGCTCTCCTCAGGCCCATGGTTTAGTGGCATGGGAGTGATAGGTATGGTTGGACTTGATGAGCTTAGAGGTCTCTTCCAACCTTAATGATTCTGTATGCCTTATCTTGACCTTCCCATGTGGTACAAAGCTGCCTAAAGCCCTTGAGTCTTTAGAAGCCCTGAGCATGGCTATTCTTCATGGCTGTAGTTAGCAGTCAACAGATGGAAAACTCTCCCTGAGCCACCACCAAAGGAGGTTTAAAGAAAGAAGTGTCTCTATAAACCAGGGTTTGAAATGTCAGTGGAATGCTGTGCCTGAGAGGATGGATGTAAACACAATCACAGAAGACATCCCAATGCCTAGCCCCTTCACTGAAACTGCAAAGCTGCTAAGAGTGTTTCTTTCAATCAAGAGGCAAGGAAGCATCTTCAACTAAGTGACAGCTCACTCCCAGGCTGTAATTAAAGCTGAAGCTCAATTACTGCTGTGTAAGTCAATGGCACAGGCAGGAATATTACAGGAAAATCCCCTGTCTCAAGATTGGTACAGAGAGGGGAAAAGGAGATTGCAACTTTTAGGGATGTACTGTGCAACCCAGGCCAGGTCCTGCTGATGCTGGACTGTGCTGGTCCTGCTGGTGCTGGGCTGCAGCCCTCCAGGCATGCATCAGTCATGGTATTGCTCAAATAGAATCCTAGAGCAGTTCCAGCTGGAAAAGACCTTGAAGATCATCAGTGCAGCCTTTGTCCTAGCCCTAGCAACCTGCTAAATGATGCCTCCCAATGCAACATCCACCTGGCTCTGAAACACCTCCAGGGATGGGGACTCAAGCACCTCCCTGGGCAGCCTGGTCCAATGGCTCACAACCCTTGCAGCAAAGAAATTCCTCCTCATGTCTAGCCTGAACCTCCCCTGGTGCAATTTCCATCCATTTCCCCTTGTCCTATCACTCTCCACCAGGGAGAACAGACCAGTCCCTGCCTCTCTACAACCTCCCTTCAGGTAGTTCTAGAGAGTCAGGAGGTCTCCCCTCAATCTCCTCTTTTCCAGCCTAAACAGGCCTGGATCCCTCTGTCTTTCCTCCTCAGGCTTATGTTCTAAGCCCTTTAGCAGCTTGGTAGCCCACCTCTGTACCAAATCATCCTGTCTTCTCCCTGCAAAGGTGCATGCAAGCAGGTGTTAGCCCTGAGACAAGTCCATGGACACCAGCAGTGTTCCCTGCTCCATCTCTGCCTTGTGCCCTTACCTGGTCACCCTTGGAAGTGTGGCTGGGAGCTGCCAGGAGGCTGTAGCTGCTGGTGGTGACCCCAACAGTAATGTGCACTTGCAAGGTATTAGCTTCTCACCCTGCTGGCTTGCTGAGCACCTCTGTCCCCTCCCCAGCAGCACAGCTTCTCCAGCTGCAGGAAGGAACACACAAGAAGAGGCAAATCCCTGGCACCAGCAGGGCTGGAGGGCCTCCCATGGTGAAGGACCACCCCTCCTCATCGCTCCATGAGGACAGGGGTTGACATGTCTGCTGGTGTCCAGCTTGCAGCTGTTTTCCCTCAGCTCAGCTCTAGTTACTGCCTGAGAGCTTTGGCTTCATCCTTGAAGCTTCCAAGTCTTTCAGCTGTTTGTTCTGAAGGAAAAGGGACCAAACTGTCTGCTCCTACTCCAAGGGATGAGTAAGAAGGATCATCATCTTGATTTGGCTTGTATTTCATGAAATAACACTTTACCTCAAGTACTGGAGAACCTGGGTGGTAAGGCTGAAGTGGGGGGTTCAGAGGGTGCTCTGCTGGGATGCTGCAGCAACCATAGCCAGCTCAAAGCCTCAGTGCAGCAGAAGCTCAGGGCACTTGTGGCCATGCTGCAATTCTGGGTGGAAAGTGGGGATGCTTGGGTTTTGGGGCTTGGGTGTTTTTTTTCCCTATTTGAATTTGTTGCTGAAGTTCAAAAGAAAAAGCTGCCACTCGAGAAGTCTGAGATAATGAATATTCTTTGTCATCCATACTGATGGAATTCCTGCTCACACACACAGTGCAATCCAGACATGAGATGACAATTTCCTTTCTTCACCCCTCCATGCTAAGCTCTGTTCCATGATGAGGTCTCTTGCCCCTTCTAGCTGCTCAAGTGTCATAGCTTCATGCTTACATTTCTTTCCAGCTCTGCAAGAAGCCAATGCCACGACTGCTCAAAGCAATAGATTTTCACATGCCCTTTACCCTCCTGCCCTTAGGTTTCCAGCCTGGAAAACAAGCCTGATACTTCAGGGTTTCAGTGGGAGTCATGGATTTGACCAGCTGCCCATCACCAGCCAATGTGACCACAAGGCTTAACACTGCTGGTGCTTGGTGGCCAGCAACAGGGATATAAGGAGAACTTTCTTAGCTATAAGGAGGAATTTGTTCCCTGCAAGGGTTGTTAAGTGTTGTCCCAGGCTGCCCAGGGAGGTGCTGGAGTCACCATCTCTGGAGGGGTTGAAGAAACATTTAGCTGTGGTCCTCAGGGCCATGGTTTAGTGGCCTGGGAGTGCTAGGTATGGTTGGACTTGATGAGCTTAGAGGTCTCTTCCAACCTTTGTGATTCTATGGTGTGCTCCATGACCTGCTTGCTCTTCCCACGTGCCAGAGGATGCACAACAATGTCCCTCAGTGCTGGCCACACAGCCTATGGTTGTAGGCTTAGGCTTCAAAAGGTCTTCTCTTCTGTGAGCAGCAGCAACTGCTGCAGCTTCTCCTTCCTGCCCTGTCAATAAGCTTTGGTCTCAAGTGCTGAAGATCACCTCCAGGCAAGCAGAAAGCAGCCCAGGCTCCATTGTCTCCTCTGCACTTCATCCAATGCCAAGGAAAGTGGCAATGAGTGCCAGCTGGGCTGCTCCTTGCCTGGATCCAGCTCCTCTCTCCTGTGTTTTTCTGCACAGTGTCTGGCTTTCCTGAGTCTGCCCAGTGATGTCCAGGGATTTCTTCAGAAATAAATAAATAATGATTTAAAAAAATCCTTATTCAGAGAGCTTGGTGTTGGGAGCTCTGTTTTATTTCACGGGTTGGAAATAGAAGAGCTTCTGATAAAGTCATATGAAATAATGGGGTAATATCTTCCCATACTAGGAGGATGCTGAGGAGCCAGAGCAGCCTAGCTTGGGGATTTGCAAGGAGGCTGGTGAGGGGTCTAGAGAGTAAGTTTGATAAGGAGTTGCTGAGGGCACTGGGGTTGGTTAGTGTGGAGAAGAAGAGGCTCAGGGGAGACCTTAGCTCTCTCTCCAACTCCCTGCAAGGAGGTTGCAGTGAGATGGGGGGAGGGCTCTTCTGCAGGGTTAACAGGGAGAGGACAAGAGGAAATGGCCTCAAATTGCAGCAGGGGAGGTTTAGATTGGATGTCAGGAGGAATTTGTTCCCTGCAAGGGTTGTTAAATGTTGTCCCAGGCTGCCCAGGGAGGTGCTGGAGTCACCATCCCTGGAGGGGCTGAAGAAACCCCTGTGATCCCATGGTCACTTTCCGAGTCCAGCACAACTGGCAGAAGAAAATCAATAGGCATCTCAAACATGTAAATACTTCTGAGTTTCAGATGCTTGCCAGAGTCAGGATGCCACCAGAGTAAGTCTCTGAGATGTCCCTAAACAGCAGCAGCATTTCCCAGCACAGGTTAGCTGCTTTAGCCATCATTCCCAAATGATGGCATGGACCTTTGCTGCCTTGAAGCCATCCCATGGGACTGAGCTGGTGAACACGTGCCCATCCTCCCACCACTGGGGTGCTGCTGAGGGGTGTGCAGGTCTGTCTGAGCCTGATGTCCTCCTGTGAGATGTCACTCTCAGCCTTTAGCTGTATTGAGCTGCATTTTGGCACCAGGACACCATGAGCCTCCTTGGACAGAATAGGATTTGGGTGAGCTGGGCAGAGAGAAACCTGATGAAGTTCAAGAAGGGCAAGTGTAGGTAATGCACCTAGGGAGGAATAACCTCATGGAGCAGGACAGGTTAGGAGCTGATCTTATGGAAAGCAGCTCTGTGGAACAAGCCCTGGGTGTGCTGGTATATAGCAGGAGGACTATGGGCCAGCAATGTGTCCTTGGGGCCAAGAAGGCTAATCACCTTCCCTAACCTGTCAGTAGTTCCCTGGTGCCAGTTAGGCTCTTCTAGGTCCATAAACCTCATGTGGAAAACACCTTGGGCACTCACTTAGCCCTAGGGTGTTTGCAATGCCTAGCTTTCTTCCTTGGAAGCCTCCAAAGTCATTAAGCAGCCTTGCAAAGGTTTAGGAGGCAGGAAACACTGGGATGAGTTAATTTGCTCACCCACTGGTGACCTGAGCAAAGTCAGTTGACCTCCTTATGCCTTGGGCTGTGAGACTGGCCAAGAGGAGCCAGCTCCTGAGCAGAAGGCAGGGGCTTGCTTGGCTAGGGCCCAGAGCAAGCAGCTAGCCCTGGCAGCAATGGGCAAGGCAGGGCCTGTGTGTCCCAGAGCCAAGGAGCCTGCACTGGTTCAGGGTCTCTTGGTGGGGCTGCCAGCACCAAGCCCTTTGAAAGCTTCTAGAGGTTTGAGTGTGCTTCAGATGGGGACTTGCTCTCTTCCCTCCAGCATCTGTCTGGCTTTTGAATAGCTAGCACAGAAAGTTATAAATGACAATTAAACATAAAATGAGGAGGGGACCAGAGAGCTCCAGGCAACATTTAAAAATACCAAGCCTATTTCTAAATGCAGATCACCAGATCCAAAGCAGCCCATGGCAGACTTAGCTGAAGGTTCTTTGCTGGCCTGGCTGAAAGGATGTGTGGTCTCCATCACTTCTCAGAAGACACTGTTAAAATGACATTTACTGGCAAAGGCAGGAGGGATGCCCAGGACTTGGGCAGTCCTGAGGACACAGAGCTTCACTCTTCTCTTTTAAGAGGGTTGCTGAAGGCTGTTGGGTGAGCAGTGACAAAGGCAGGCTACAGTTCCACACTGAGGAAGGGGATGTGTTGTGCTGGAGGTGGAATCAGGGGAGTGGAGCTGTGTGGTGTCTTGACTTTCCCAACCACCTTCTGCCAAGAACGTGGCTGCTGACATTGCTGTGGACACCTACCAGCAGCAGTGACAGGGATTTGCTCCTTTCCCTGCCACCTGAGCTGACATAACTTGTGTCTCCACAAATGGGGAAAGAAAAGATCACAGGGACCCCAGCTGCCACCAGGACAACCAAAAGGCATTCCCAGAAACAAAGGAGGTGATGTGGCACCACAGCACCTGCCCAGGTTCAGTGTCAGGGCAGCCCAAGAGACAACTTGATGCACGTGCTCCTCAGCTGGGAGGTGGTGTGGCCATGGCTGTGCCTCCCCAGCTCTGGGGCAGCCACTCCAGCCAGCACACAAGGGCAGCTGCTGGCAGCCGGAACCTGCTCTTGGGATGTCTGTGCTGCAAAGCAAGCCTAGGCTGCATCCCACTCTCCTGCAGAGATGGGAACCAGCATGGCCCATGGGGAGTCAGCTTCCTGTGACCTGAATGCAGCACTTGGGCTGAAGTTGGAGCCAGAGGAGAACCAGCTAGCAGATACACCTCAGACCTTTACTCAGATGAAGACTTCCAAGCCAGGTTAGCTATGTTTTCCAGCTGTATGCTGCAACTTGGGAAGAAGCAGCTGTAAAAAGCCCTACAGGATGTTCCAGTAGATGATCACAATGGCCACTTCCATCCTTATAATGAACACTTCTATTGTGCCATGTTAAAAATAAGCTTGAGGATCACTTGCTCTTGCTTTTCTTTTTCCTCTCTTGTACTTGCTTCCACGTCCTGCTCTCAGCTGAGCCTGGAAGAAGTATCAGGTTACTCTGAAAGAAGCTGGGTTTGTGGTATTTCCATCCCATCCTGGGCCAGGAAACACAGGCAGATCTGCAAGACAGCTTGTCCTCAGTAAATTTCCAGCTCAGTTTCTAGCCCTGTGTGTTTATTTAGCTTTGTGTTAACTACCTAAACCAACACTCATCCCAAGTGAGGGGCTGTGGACAAACTGCCCATAAACCAGATTCCCTTGACCAAAGACCCTGAGCTTTTCACTGGTAGCTTATGGCCAAGTCCTGTGCTCTGAAAAGATTGACTGAGGCATGGACAATCAACTTCTGATAGCAGTAACTGCTCACAAGACACAAAAGTAAACTTTTAGTCAACACCCTCATTTCTGACAACACTTTTCTGTACCTTTGAGACCTTCCCTTGACCTTTCCTTCCTTCCTTTTCTTTTCCTGCATGATAAACTGTGTCTGCAGCAGATTGTGTCAACAGCTCTCACAGTTAGGTGCATGACACTCACTGCTTTGCATCTTCCCCTGGCCCAGCTGAGCTACCAGGGCCCTGGGCAGATAGTTATGCTTGCATGGGATGAGCACCACAGCCCCAGAAACCAACCTCTCCTCACTTGACTCTTCTTCAGCATGAAAATCCTACCACAGGCAGAAAAATCTGGGAGAGCAGCTCCGCTCTACAAATGGGCCTGAACCAACCTCAAAGCCAGCAGAAGCTCAGCTGAAAAAAATAACCCCAAAACCAAACTCTGAGCCAACTGCCAGCATCCAACATCAACTCAAGAGTGAGGAAAAGTGTGTTTTGAACCTTGCCTCCAAGTTTCCCTGTGCTCTGCTGAAGACAACTGCAACAGTGCCTGAGCTAACACAGTTCAGCGTGGTTCATGCTGCAGTGCCAGTGAGGTGAAGAAGAGCGAGCAAGGGAACACACACACATACATTGGGGAGGAGAGAAAATGCTCCTAGGAGAGGATCCTGGAATTCAGGTTGATCTAGCACAGTTGAAGGCCATTGAACAAAACAATGTCAACATGCCAGAGCCCATGGGGTCCTGGATGTGCTGGTGGCCAGCAGCATGCCCATGAGCCAGCAATGTGCCCTTGGGGCCAAGAAGGCTAATGGCATCCTGGGCTGCAGTAAGGAGAGTGTGGCCAGCAGGGAGAGGGAGGTTCTCCTCCCCCTCTACTCGGCCCTGGGGAGGCCACAGCTGCAGTCCTGACTCCAGTTCTGGGCTCTCCTGTTCCAGAAGGACAGGGAACTTGTGCAGAGGGTGCAGAGAAGGGCTACTGAAATGCTGAGGGGACTTGAACACCTCTGTGCTGGGGAGAGGCTGAGAGAGCTGGGGCTGCTTAGGCTGGAGCAGAGCAGCCTGAGGGGAGAGCTGAGCAATGCTTCTCAAGCCTTGCAGGGTGGGGGGCAGGAGGCTGGGGCCAGGCTTGGTTCTGGGGTGCCCAGGGACAGCACTAGAGGCAATGGGCACAAACTAGCAGCCAGGCACTTCCAGCTGAACAGCAGGAGGAACTTCTTTCCTTGGAGGGTGCTGGAGCAGTGGCCCAGGCTGCCCAGGGAGGTGCTGGAGTCTCCATGTCTGGAGAGATTCCCAAGCCAGCTGGAGCCCATCGTGTGCAAGCTGCTCTAGTGATGCTGCTCTGGCAGGGGGGTTGCACTAGATGAGCTCCACAGGTCCCTTCCAACCCCTAACAGTCTGGGATGCTGTGACTTTTTAAAAGAGACTTGAGCTTCTGGGATTTGAACACCCTCAGCTGCAGATGGTTCTGTCCCAGCAGCAGTTGATGGTGGGAACAGAGGAGCTGAATTCACTGGTTGGCCCCAGCAGCATGAGGCTGCTGATGCTGAAGGAGAGGTTTGCTTCCTCAAACAGCTCCTCAGTTAAAATGTACCTTTGGGGAGAACATGGTTAAAGAGAGCAGCTTTTGTATGAAGTTCTTTGCTCAGTGTGCAAAACTTCTCTCATTTGGATTTAGGAGCTTAATTCTGGATTGGGGGCTTGTTGGTTTTCAATCTGGCTGTAAGCTTAGGTTGAAGGTTTGCTGTGTCAAGCCTCATTTTCTCTTAGGATATCCTATTTTTTTTTTTTGCAGAAGCTAGCAGTGAACAAGCTCCTTTTTATTTAACCTTAAAGTCATGCCAGAGATGAGAAAATGAAGTGAATTGTCCTCCTCAGCCTCAGCAGGTTGGTAGAAGAGGTGCAGAGAAGCAACAGCATGCTCTGTTGAATAGGATTTTTCTCTAATTCATTATTTAGCAGGCTTTTTTTCTCCCTAAGAAAAGGCCTCATGCTTTTCCTCATAAATATTGACTTTTTGCAGTAAACACAGGTGAGGGGGGAGGAAATAGAAAAAAACATTGGTATGCTGTAGCTCTCCTGCCACAGGTTTGCAGGCTGCTTCCTTTCCTCCCAAGGCCACAGATTTCCTTCACCTTGAGCTGTTTCAGTTGAGAGAGTGGATTTGGGCTGGTTTTCCTCAATCCTTTCACCTAGAAGAGAGGGGAAATCCCCTGGTTTCTCTCTCAGTGTGCCACTTGAAGAAGCTACAAGGAGAACATTATAAAAACAAAATCAAGCAAACCCAAATGCCCTCAAAACCTCCCACAGAGGAGCTGTACATAGTAAGAGGAGTCACATCAAGCCTTCAACCTCTGCATTTCACAGCCTCATGAAGGTTGNCAGTAAAAGGAGTCACATCAAGCCCTCAAGCCTTTAACCTCTGCATTTCACAGCCTCATGAAGGTTGGAAGAGTCACAGGATGGGATGTGTCCCCTCCATCCATTCAGGACATCACTGATGCCATCTGCTTGCTTGCTTAGGAGAAACAGAGCTAACACCTCCACATCCCAGGCAAGAGAACCAACTTGGAGTTCCTCAGCAGCAGGTATCTCCCTGCTCTTCAGCACCAAGAATAAGGGAGGCAGAGGTGTATCAAATGTCACACTTTTATTCAGTTCCACTCAGCAGCAATGGACACATTTATTGAAGGAGATTTGAACTGTCAAGGAGCTTGGAATTAGAAATCCCTCTAAGGCACTCAAAGCTCTGAGATGCTTGCACTTCTTTGCAATCATTTCATAGAAATAGGTAAGGTACATGATGCTTGCCCAAGAAGAGGACAGCCCCCAGCTGCATGAAACAGAGTTACATATAAATATATGTATAAAACCAAGGATTTTTGATACAAAACCTCATTGCTGGGGATGTTTCACAACCTTGGAGCCCTGCAACTCCTTTTTCCCTTCGGAAGTCTCCTGTTTCAGTCACCCCAGGCAAGTGGAGAGATTGTTCAGGCAGGGGAGAGCAGGGCAGGGCTTCAGTTTGTACAGAATCAGTAACAATGGCCAAAGGCTGAGCAAAGCACATTTACACTCTCTCAGAAGCTATCCACAGCAGAAAGGCACAGTGGCCAACACTAGCTGCCATCTGCTAGCTCTTGGGCTTTGACCTTGTAGCTCTCCCAGTGGTTGGGCTCTTGAGCCTCAGGAACATCATTTGGGGTGCAAGATAAAGAGACAATCAGCAGCACACAACTCAGTGTTGGCCAACTGCCCACCCTCCAGTTAACAGCCATCATTTCATTCACCTGATCATCACCTGCTTTGTCTTTTCATGTTTCTAATAAGCACCTGGGTGAGGGAGAGGAAATTGCTGTTCAAACAGAAGCTGTGCCTACACCTGATGAGCTGCAGGAACTCATCTGAATGAATACAGCTGCAGGGTCTGATTCTCTACCATCTCCTGGCTTCACCTTTGTGGGCTTGGTGATGGGCACCAGGTCCTTGGAGTGGAAAAGGTAACTCCAAGGCTCAGAAACAAACGCAGAGTCATTGAGAAGCTCAACACAGCTCCTGTTGCCTCACAGCATCCCAGAGAGTTAGGGGTTGGAAGGGACCTCTGGAGCTCATCTAGTGCAACCCCCCTGCCAGAGCAGCATCACTAGAGCAGCTTGCACAGGATGGGCTCCAGCTGGCTTGGGAATCTCTCCAGACATGGAGACTCCAGCACCTCCCTGGGCAGCCTGGGCCAGTGCCCCACCACCCTCCAAGGAAAGAAGTTCCTCCTGCTGTTCAGCTGGAAGTGCCTGGCTGCTAGTTTGTGCCCATTGCCTCTAGTGCTGTCCCTGGGCACCCCAGAACCAAGCCTGGCCCCAGCCTCCTGCCCCCCACCCTGCAAGGCTTGAGAAGCATTGCTCAGCTCTCCCCTCAGGCTGCTCTGCTCCAGCCTAAGCAGCCCCAGCTCTCTCAGCCTCTCCCCAGCACAGAGGTGTTCAAGTCCCCTCAGCATTTCAGTAGCCCTTCTCTGCACCCTCTGCACAAGTTCCCTGTCCTTCTGGAACAGGAGAGCCCAGAACTGGAGCCAGGACTGCAGCTGTGGCCTCCCCAGGGCAGAGTAGAGGGGGAGGAGAAGCTCCCTCTCCCTGCTGGCCACACTCTTCTTGCTGCAGCCCAGGATGCCATTAGCCTTCTTGGCCCCAAGGGCACATTGCTGGCTCATGGGCATCCTGCTGGCCACCAGCACACCCAGGGCTTGTTCCTCTCCACACACTCCCTCTGCTTGGGAAGTAGTTGATGTCCAGCTGTGGCAAGGCTCTGAGGCCAACACTCGCAGAGCTGTGGGAAATTTAGTCTCCAACCACTCCCTTGAGCCATTTCTGGTCACTATCACTTGCTCTTTGCCTCACCATGTGGAGGCAGAGCCTCTGAGAAGAAGCTAACCAGACCCTAAGCTGGAAATGGTCACGACATCTCACCACTGGGATGTTCTATGGACTGAAGGAAATTCAACACAAAGAGATTTTCTGTCCATAAAACAGACAAACCTCTCCTTCCCACACAATCTTTGCAAAGGACACAATGGAAGCCAATGGGAAATGTTTGAATGGTAGGAGAATCAGACCCTGAAGTAGATTATTTTTATCTCAGCCACGTCACAGGCACAGAAAAAAAGAGATGGTTTCCAAGAACAGTTTTGAATGTGGAATGAAGAGAGGGAAATGCCCCTTCCTTCCTTCCCTTTCCTCTGTTGGTTTGAATTGTGCCTTAACTAAGACACCAGCATTTCTTCAGGGAGAAGGTAGAACCAGTGAAGTCACTAATATTTTCCCCCTTTGATCAAAATGGCTTTTAGAACAAAAGGGAAATGTTACAGGAGGGAAACAACTGCAAAATCAGTTGTAAAATCAACTGCCACAGAGCTGCTCTGTCAAATGCAGCCCAAACCCACTGAAACTAAAAGTGAATGGGGACCACAACACCCAATTGTGCCCCCAAAAAATCATCTTCTACAAGAAAGAAGAGAAAGCTCTATGGAAACCCCTGTGGACTTTTCATTTCAAGCCATCCTAAGCAACACAGGAGACAGCAGAACCCCATGCAGCTGAGTGGGCTGACACCTTTTAGAGAGCCTAGGGCTGGAAGGGGCAGCTCCAGCATCCCTCCCTGTCCCCCAGCAGCCAGGCCAGTCCTCCAAGCTCCTGACAGCAGGATTCCAAGCAAAGCCCTCAGCCCACCACCTCCAGCTCAGAAGAAAGCTAGCAGGCTATGGTGCTTATTGACTCAAGGCAGCTCTCGCTGAAGAGGAGTTTATGGAAGGTAATGACACCATTACAGCTCCATCCAGAAAGCACATTTCTAAGCTTTGTAAGAAAAATAAAATCCCATGTATATGCTTCAAATTACAGGGAGATATATATTATTTTCTCCTCCTGAATCCTCCATTGGCACTTGAACTGCAAACAGAGTTTATCTCCTCGGCGTGTGAAATCTCAGGGCCACGTTAACTGAGAACATCTGAAGGCAGGAGAAAGCAATCACTTCCAGTTATGTTGTCAGTGTTAGGTGCATAACATTCCCCCAGCTGCAGATCCATTCTGCTCCAGGTTATAAATAAGGAATTGCATGGTGACAGCTAAAAAGTCAAAAAAGCATTAATGTTTCTCTTTGCAAATCTTCTTCTAGTTCTTTCCTTCTGTTTTTTTCTTTGTTTTTCCTTTTTTTGTGTGTTTTTTTTGTTGGTTGGGTTTTTTTGCTTTGTTTTGTAGCTTTTTGTTCCCCCCCCCCCAGTCTTTTGAGGTTTCTCCCCTTCTCTTCCTAGTAGAAGTTCCCTGAAGCAACATTCTTGCTTCCCCAACCAACATTACTTACAGCAATTAAAACATAGCACGTGCCAAGCAAATAGGACTAATGCTGCTATTCAGCAAACAAGCCAGAAGAGACTTCTGAACCAGGCTGTCTCATTTCCATTCATAAACATCTCTCCTCCTTCTGCTCCTCTTGGTTAAGGAGGTGCTTTAGGGAAGAAGTGTGCAGGCAGCTCCACACACTGCCCCTGGCTTGCACCGAAGCCATCGCATCGCAGAGAGCAGAGGAGCACAAACCTTCCATGGTCCCTTCCAACCAGGATAAACAGCTACAAATCCACTAGCCATCTCTGGGGCTGGGTTGTTTGGAACTGTCTAACAATAGGCACTGTTGGCTCCTCTGCAATCTCTCAGTTTTTTTCCTTTCCCTCTCCAATAAAGCAGGAAGGCTGATGAAAGGCTAGTCACGGCTTCTCCCCGTGGTATCAGGGTGGTGGCATGTGATGATTCACATGGGGTGTGTTTGATCCAAGAAAGCCCAGCCTCTGCTTATTCTTCCTTTGTTCTGTCATCTAAGGTGGAAAGGCAGAGAGAGATGAGTTGAAATACCATTTTTTCCCCTCTTTTTTCCTTCTTTTTACTATTATTTAGCAGTCAGAGAGTACGATAGACATACATAAAACAACAGGGAGTGGAATTCTTCTCTTCAGCATTGAAAATTACAACTAAGAGCTGCCTTTGAAGTGGCAGATCTGTTTCCTGCAAAGCATGGACATTTTCTTCTCATTTGGACATTATTCTTCCCCAGCACAAGGTCTCACAGTTGTTGTCTTGTCCTGCACAGGGTCAGCATTTGCACTTGGGGCTGGTCCCAGAGAGACCGTCAGAGAGTTTGACCTTGAAGCCAGGAGAGAACAGATTTGGCCAGAGGGGGATGGAAAAACCCCACCAGGATGGTATGGATAAGCACAGTAAGCAGTGGTCTCAAGCACATCCAGCCTAAACCTTTGCCCAGTGTTTCACAGGGAAAGAGAGCTTTAAGGAGGGATTTGAAGAGGGACAATTAGGTAACTCTGTTGGTGCCACTGAAGTGCTTCCCCTAAAGAAAATACAAAGAGGTTTTTCTGAAAGGGTAATGAGCAAACCAGGGGTGTTAGCAAAAAAATAAAGGAGCTGGGCTTTTGATCCTGAAGGGAGAGAAAAGAGGGAAGGTAGTTAAGGCAGGGGCAGGGCTTTAAGGGAAGCTTGTGCTCCATCCAGGAGAGATGGGGGAGCTGGGAGAGGACCACCAAGACAAGGGACACACAAAGCAAGAGAAAAAATCCTAGTGTTGGGTTCAGAAAGCTTTTCTTCTACTTCCTATCACAGAATCACAAAGGTTGGAAGAGACCTCTAAGCTCCTCAAGTCCAACCATACCTAGCACTGCCATGCCACTAAACCATGGCCATAAGTTACACATCTATGTTTCCTCAACCCCTCCAGGGTTGGTGACTCCAGCACCTCCCTGGGCAGCCTGGGACAACACTTAACAACCCTTGCAGGGAACAAATTATTCATTCCAAACCCAGATCAGTCTTACCTACTCCAAAAGCTTACTGGAGGGAAAGACAAAACCTTTCCAAGCCAGAAGGCTCTTTTGCAACACCATGCAGACTGTGCAGCATGTTCACCCACACGTGCTCCCCTTGCTAGCCCACTGCAGCACACTCACCTGTTCCTTCAGCTCAGCAAGCTGACTGGAAAGCTGTTTGACCAGGCTCATGGTTGACTCCAGCCTCTCCTGCAGGTTCCTGATTTCATTTTGCTCACTGTCACCTTCATTGCTAACCAGGGACATGGCTCTCATTCGAGGGAACCAGTCCAAATTCTTCTCCTGTATGGAGAAAAAAAGACATCAGGCCTGTTAGGAAGGGTTTCTGCAGGGCTACTGAGCTGAGAGTAGAGAAGGAAAACTCAGAAAGACCTCTCAGGGGATGACAAGCAGTGAGTGAGCCTCAGCAGCAGAACATTCAGATAGCATTCCATACAAGCTTTTTTATTCTTGGTTCTCCTTAGCTACAAAGAAGGCACCAAGTGGGAAATGTTGGTTCCTCACAGCTGCACCTGGACTGCAGCATGGGCACATTCATCTGTGGCTCTCAGAAATGCCTGCTGGATCAGCTCTGGGGACACTTCTCTGACACAGCAGCAGCAGCAGGAAAGCCCAAAGTGATCCCCATGCTTTGCTCTTAAGGACACATTTCTCCAGTGTCTCTTCAGCTTGGCTGGCCTCCATCTAGTTCAGCTGTCCTTGCAGCAATGTCACTGAGCCAACATGAGGAAAACAAGAGGAGCCAGAGTCCTCTCCAGACTGGCCTGGAGCATGGTACTGCAGGAGCAGAGGGACCTTGGATTCAGCAGCCACAGCAGAAGATTTGGGGTCCTGGACTGTCTCCCTTATGGATCTGCAAGCACATCACCATGGCCAAGGGCTTACCTGCTAAGGACCAAGCACTACATGGAGCAGCACTCAGTTGGGTGTTCCATGGCCTCAGGCTCTGCATTTAACCACCACAGGAAGACTGCCAACAGGTAAAATGAGTCAGCAAGGTGCTGACAGGAGCCTGAACTGTCTCTGTGGCTTCTAGGGCACAGCTCTTTGTGTGCAAAGCCTATGAGCCAGAGGACACTGAGGGGTGCAAGCCTAAGAGGAATGGCAACCATGTGGCAAGCAACTGGATCCTGCCTTAAGGCAAGAGACAAAGGAAATAGGTCCTGTAGCTGGCAATGCCTGACATCAATGGATGCCTGCCCTCCCCACCTTGGGGGGTGGAAGGATGTGGTTAGATCACATGCATGGTGTTTTGCAATGGACATGAGCACTTGAGAACTTTAGAAGGGAGAGAGAATGAGTTGGAGTGAGTTTCTTCCAACCTTCTACACTGTGAAAGGCTCCACACTGGATCCAAAGGAAAAGGAGGAAAGAAAAAAGAGTTCTTTCCAGAAGTCCAGCTCCAAGACTCTTGGCAGACAAGAGTTGTGCCACTTACACTGGCCAGGCTTGGTAGCTGATGAAGTTTTAGGTGCAATGAACTTGCTGTAGCCTCAGACTTTGCCTCACCATCAGAACAGAAAAGCCAGGGATCACTTCTCATGTGGGCAAGCCAGGGCACCCTGAGCAGGGTCCACAGGGGTTGGCCTTGCAGTGCTGGGAGCCTGAGGTGCACCAAGAGAACACAGCTTCCAGAGAGAGCTGCTTTCAGTTATGTAGGGCTCTGCCCTGACCACCAAATCCTTCCCTCCTACAGCAACATGCTTTAGAAACCACCACATTAACCCTTGACAAGCATGGAATCATCCATGGCATTGCTGGTTTTTCACTCTTTGCCTTAGCCCAGTCCCCTCGTTCCCCCTGGATCAGAGGAAATGCAAAGCCATAAGCATTTTGGATCCTTTTCATCTTCTTCTTTTAACTCAAAACTCCTCACAGGTTTTTGTCTGGCTATGTAACCCCTGATCCTGTCCCTAAACTGACAAGATGTTCAGGGACTAAGGTTGCATTTTGGAGCCCAGGGCTCAGCCAGCCGTGTGCTCTGATGGAATGAGGCCTCTTGCCTTGCTGCCCACTTGTTTTTTTGGGAGCCTCGTGATCTCATTATGACAATTTGCCGCCGTTGCGCGTGATGCCCTTTGCAATGGGTCACAACTCATTCCAATCAAAACCTGCTCTCACCAGCCTCACTGAAAAGGAGCACATGTGACCCTTTCCCTGCTGGATATTTCCCCAGTGGACACTCCGAGGGGCAGGCTCCTATTCCTGCTCCACTTACAAGAGCAGCATTCATCCTCCACGAGGACGCTCGGCTGTATAGTTGGCATTTATTTTGGCTAGGCTGGAGCAGAACACTCATCACGTGCCTAGCATTAAGCACAGGTGTACTCATTTAGACTAAGCTTAGTCTGTGCCTTTCTGGATCAATGCCTTTGGGTTTTTAACTCTTTTTTCTTTTTTTTTGCAACATGTTTGCCAGCAAATTTGTCTGCCACCACAGGCACAGAAAGGGAATTATTCTGAGGAGCTACAGGAACAGAGCTGCACTTGTATCCAAAGGTTTCCTGGAAAGCTCTGCTATCTGCACTCATTACAGCTGCTCCTGCTTGAAGCACCTGAAGATAGCCAACACAAGAAGGCCATGTGGCCACAGGAGTTCTTTCTGGCAAGGCTCACCACAAGGCCAAAGCTTCTAAAGCCAGAGAGAGCAATCCCAGACTCCATTGCTGTGCTGCTGCTTGTGTGCTGCTGCCAGGATTGTGAAATGCACTTTGCTAGTTTTGTTTTTCCATCTGCCACTCCCTTGCTCCTCTCCAGGATGCAAGGCAGAGACCACCAGCTGCTTTGGAAAGGGTTTTTTGTGGCCTGACCCTCAAACCATGCTGCAGCAGCCAGAGGAACACCACACAACTTGATTGATGTGGACACCAGACATCCTGGCTCAGTGCGCTTGTGTCTCTCTTGAAGCTCCAAGTGTCACCTGCTTCCCTCCTCTCTGTCACATCATACTGGGAAGAATGACCAGGAGCAGGTGAACATAGATGCAGGGCACACAGCACCTTGCCCACTGCTACATGACACTGTGGTGATGATGCTACCTCCTCAGCTGAACCATGTGCCAGCTCATCTCAGCCACCACAAGCCCCAGAGCCATGGGAGGCTCAAGGATAGACTCCACTCATCTCCCAGCTTTCCTTTCCCAGCAATACTGTGATGATCTCTCCCAAGAAAGAAACCTAGCTGTGCTTTAGTTACAGACCAAGAAGATCTGAGCATAAAATGTTCTGGAGGATCAAGCAAGGACTGGCTCCAACTTATTAGAGAAGTTGATGGCTTTGCATGGACTGCAAACGTCATGAAAAGATGCTACTGACTTCTATAGCTCTTCCTGGCAGCAGAAAGGGGACAGGGTCAAAGAGATGACCACAGGTCTCTCTCTGGGGTGGGTGCAGGCAGGCTTCTTGCTTCCCAACTGCATATACAACTAACAAAATCCAATCCAGCTGTCTACATCTGTCATCCAAAGGGGTCAAAATTCAGCAGGTGAGGAGGAAACACATTACAGAATCACAGAGTGTTAGGGGTTGGAAGGGACCTCTAGAGCTCATCTAGTGCAACCCCCCTGCCAGAGCAGCATCACTAGAGCAGCTTGCACAGGATGGGCTCCAGCTGGCTTGGGAATCTCTCCAGACATGGAGACTCCAGCACCTCCCTGGGCAGCCTGGGCCACTGCTCCAGCACCCTCCAAGGAAAGAAGTTCCTCCTGCTGTTCAGCTGGAAGTGCCTGGCTGCTAGTTTGTGCCCATTGCCTCTAGTCCTGTCCCTGGGCACCCCAGAACCAAGCCTGGCCCCAGCCTCCTGCCCCCCACCCTGCAAGGCTTGAGAAGCATTGCTCAGCTCTCCCCTCAGGCTGCTCTGCTCCAGCCTAAGCAGCCCCAGCTCTCTCAGCCTCTCCCCAGCACAGAGGTGTTCAAGTCCCCTCAGCATTTCAGTAGCCCTTCTCTGCACCCTCTGCACAAGTTCCCTGTCCTTCTGGAACAGGAGAGCCCAGAACTGGAGCCAGGACTGCAGCTGTGGCCTCCCCAGGGCAGAGTACAGGGGGAGGAGAAGCTCCCTCTCCCTGCTGGCCACACTCTTCTTGCTGCACCCCAGGATGCCATTAGCCTTCTTGGCCCCAAGGGCACATTGCTGGCTCATGGGCATCATGCTGGCCACCAGCACACCCAGGGCTTGTTCCACAGAGCTGCTTTCCAGCAGATCAAGCCCCAGTTCTAGCCTGCCAACCTGTCTTTAAGTTAAAAACACTTCTCTAGCTTTCAGAGCTGGTTCCATTCTAGTGCACACTGTAGGTCTATTCCCTTGCTGAGCTGCATGCTTGTGCTGGTCAGTATTATCTTCTTTAATTGTCACTGCATTAAGAACTTCATTAAAGGGTAGCAGGAAAATGAGCTCTGGCACACAGCCCCATTTGCTGAGTCTATACCAGAAACAAACAGCAATTGGTGCAGAGGACAAAAAACTTAAAATCACTAACCTGCCAGGATCCAGAAGGCAAATTGGACAAAATTTGCTGAAAATCTTAGTGATCTGTAAGTGTTTGGGGTGTGGGGGACACAGACACAGGCACTCTGTGACTGCTCAGCTATGGGAAAGCTATTTTTACTTCAAGGTAATTGCTTGCCAATTAACTGGAGGTAGCTAACATGTTTGTACAACCCCGAAGGTTTGTTCTGGGACTGCAAAGTCTATGGGCTCAGTCCAGGGATCACCTTGACCAACTCAAGGTGTAATGTGTCTCCTTTTCATTTCATCTGCCACACCTCAGTTACAACTCCTAGAAATCCAACTACTCTGCCCAGGGTAGCATTCACTCAGACATTTTGAATCCTATCTGGAACTGAGTGGCAGTCTGGAGGAGGGAGGCAGGCAGGCTGCTGGCAGGGAGCAGGGCAAACTTCTGCACACAGCTGTCACAGCACTCAGTCAACAAGCACCAGGTTAGTGTGAGGTGACAGAACTCCAGCAGAAAGAGGCTCACAGAGGGTGAGCTCTGTAGATGGGGCACTGGAAAACAAACTAGCTGTCTCAGTCCAAGAAGGAGCCAGAGGCATTGGAGTGTGTGCAGAGAAGGGCAAGGAGGCTAGGGAGGGCTCTGGAGCACAAGTGTGCTGAGGAGCAGCTGAGGGCACTGGGCTTGGTTAGTGTGGAGAAGAGGAGGCTCAGGGGAGACCTTAGCTCTCTCTGCAACTCCCTGCAAGGAGGTTGCAGTGAGATGGGGGTAGGTCTCTTCTCCTGGGTTAACAGGGAGAGGACATGAGGAAATGGCCTCAAGTTGCAGCAGGGGAGGTTTAGATTAGATATAAGGAGCAATTTCTTCCCTGCAAGGGTTGTTAAGTGTTGTCCCAGGCTGCCCAGGGAGGTGCTGGAGTCACCATCCCTGGAGGGGTTGAAGAAACACATAGATGCTCTCCTTAGGGCCATGGTTTAGTGGCATGGGAGTGATAGATATGGTTGGACTTGACCTTAGAGGTCTCTTCCACCCTTAATGTTTCTGTGATTCTGTGATGCAGAAATAATTGTTAAAATGGACTGAAATTTTCCTCAACAAGCAGGGTTGAACTCCAGTCTGTTGTTCCTGTTATTTGCCTTGCACAGGAGAGCAGCTCTCTGCAGCCCACCTAGGGATCACAGCATCCTCCTGCTCTGCAAGCATCAACGTGTGCATTGCAAAACTCAGATTTAAATAGACATCTGTGTCCAGGGCAGAGAGTCAGCCAGGCAGGAAGGCTGAAGGGACAACAGAAAGGAGACACAGCCTCCTCTCTGTCAGCTCAACAAAAAAAGGCAGGTGATCCTTGCCAAAAGGCTGTGGGCCAAAGAGACTGCACACAAGCAGAGCAGACATTTCATGTGGTGATCCAGCATGCTTGTTCCCTCCTCAGCTGGAAGAACTCCAGTGGGAAGCACAGCTGAGCTGGAGTGAAGAACACCTCTCTGCAAGGTACCCTGGGTGCACATGCCTGAGAAATCCCAGCCCTTAGAGGATTTGCTGCTTGTGTCTGCTGAGAAACCTCCAACTCTTCTTCTCAGAGAGGCATGCTCACAGCACAGGTCAGTGTTTACCTCCTGGAGTGCTCTTTCTCCTTCCCTTCCCTGGGCTTTCTAGGGGGAAGGCAGAGCCACAGGCTAAGTCTCCCTTTGGTAAAACAATGCCCATTTTTTCTGACTTTGCTAGCTTTGCTTGATCATGGATGGAGAAGAGAGTGAAGAAATTTGTTTTCTATACTTTGCCCAAGTCTCTCTTGAGCCATCCATCCCCTGTCCTGTTGGCACAGCCAAGTAGCTTCAATCGAGCTCCCACGCTGAGCTGAATCCATGCCTGTGGAGGAACTGGCAGAGGGAGCTTTCTTGAGGAGGTGCTGCTTTTGCAGGCTAGCTGGGAGATGGATCAGCTACAAGCAGCAGGAAAGGCTGGGCTGAGCCTTGGAAAAATAAATTGCTAGGGAACAATGAGAGAAAACAGGTTAAAGAGGAGGATGAAGAAGAGGAGCAAAGGTAACTCAGTGCACACTTTCCGCCTGTACCGCTGCCGCGGGCTCAGAGGTACCATCCACCATCAGCTCTACCAGACTTCCACTTCTCCATCAGACTCTGATCACAGAATCATTAAGGTCAGAAGAGACCTCTAAGATCATCAAGTCCAACCATCTGTTATCACCACCACGCAAATAAAATCCAGGCCCTACATAGAACATCTATGTGTTTCTTCAACCCCTCCAGGGATGGTGACTCCAGCACCTCCCTGGGCAGCCTGGGACAAGACTTGACAAGCCTTTCAGGGAAGAAATTCATCCTGGCATCCAATCTAAACCTCCCCTGCTGCAACTTGAGGCCATTTCCTCTTGTCCTCTCACTGTTAACCCTGCAGAAGAGACCTACCCCCAGCTCACTGCAACCTCCTTGCAGGGAGTTGTAGAGAGAGCTAAGGTCTGCCCTGAGCCTCCTCTTCTCCACACTAACCAACCCCAGTGCCCTCAGCCAAATGGAGTGACTCTGAGTCCTTTCTACCCTGTGACCCCTTATTGCAACACAAACCCAAGCTTATTTCAGGACTTCTATCTGTTCAAAAAGAAAAGTGGTGATGACTGCTCATGACTCCTCCTGGGTTGTGACCTCCCCAGCTGTGCTCAGGAGCTGGGGCTGTGCCTCCTCCAGCCCACCATCTCCCTTGGTGACTCAGCGAGGAGAGTGGCCATTGGGAGCGAGAGGTGTTACCTAACAGCACGGCTGAGAACAGAGGGATGCTTAAAGACCTCTTGGCTCCTCAGCTAGATGGTCACTGAAAGGTGCAGAAGAGAAGCAGGAATATCACGATGAAGGTTTGCTGCTGGCACCCTGGTGGGCTGGGCTGTTTGTGGGATCTCACCCTGCAAAACATGTTCATCACAGAATCACAGAGTATTAGGGGTTGGAAGGGACCTCTGGAGCTCATCTAGTGCAACCCCCCTNAGAGATGTGCAACAGAACAGCAACCAGCACCATGGAGCCACAAAGCCTCCTGCAGCTGTAGGGAGCCCTCCCAGCTCTCAAGCGCCCACAGTGGGCTGGGAAAGCTCTGCTGCAGCAGCACTGAGGGAGCCACTGCTGCTCCCCTGCTGGCTTCCACACCTGAGCTGGGAGGCAGGGCACAGCTTCACCCTTCTCTGCCCTGGAAGACAAACAAAGGGTGAGCATTGCTGCTCTGTGGCAGGTAGCTCATGACCTTCCAGGCAGGAGAACCAACAGGTCTGAGCCACCACTCTGAATAAATACTGCAGCACTGGGTACAAAGAGATCTATTTACTTAGAAATGATTCTGTATGGCTGCAGTGTAAATAAGTCCATCCATTCCCTTCATTGCAAGAGTGATCAGTCTAAATGACTTTTTAAAAGCTATTCTTTTTCTGCCTGAGGCCAGAAAAAAGCCTGGTCCTAAAAGTTCTGTGGCTCCTATATCCACCTTAAGAAGGGATGTTCAAGGTTTCACCTATCCTGTGCTTTAGATGCCACAGGGCAATAACCACTTTGTGATTTAATCAGAGCCAATAATAATTTGCTTCAGTGCATGATTCAGCTAATCCACAATTTGATCAACCTTCATCCCAAGCTACAAACCCAACCAGCTCCCTGCAAACCCTGTTTGACACTTTCATGTCAAGGCTGGATGTGATAAGCAATCTGGGCTGGAGCAGAATACAGGGAGGGGGAAATTAGGACTTTTTATGCATCTATATGCATCCACCACAGCTATTGAAGGAAAAGAAAAACAAACCTTGGCAATTACAGAGAAATCCTTATACCACAAGAAAACTCCTAAGTCTGGCTGGAACTCTGCTGGCTTAATATATGCTCCAGCTTCCACAGCTCATGGAAAAAGAGAGGAAACTGAAAAAAGGTTGGAAGTCTAATCCAGATCCACTGCCTGCTACAGCAGCATCATGGAGGCATTTTCATTGTCACTTGGCTGAATGCTTTTTGAGGGCTCAAAGAGAATTTATCACTGCAATTCTGAATAACTCTGAGCTCTTCGAGACTAATAATCCAGGTGAGTCAGTGATAAGTGTCTCAGTGTTTCAGCATAAGCATTCCTGCTCCTGATATTCCCTCAAAAATTATGTCAAGGGATGGCAGCAGACCTCAAAGTGCAAAGATTTCCCTCTGATGCTGGATGTGGCAGTTTCAACACTCAGCTGGAGCACTCTACCCAGGACTCTGCTCCTCCAAGAACAAGCACCCCAAATTTTCTGCTTATGAAACACACCTAAAGGACTTGGCATTTACCTCCAAGCCATGGAAACAATGATGCCAACAGCTTGTATCCCAGCCCAGCACCACTCTCTTTGCTTCTCAGCTTCTCCCTTCCCTGCAGCACATGTTCATTCCTCAACTCTTCATTTCTTCTGCTGTTTCAGTTGCTTCTCTGCCACCTTCTCTCTACCATAACCCTGAACCATAAACCATAAACCATTCCTGGATGTGTTTAAGGGTCATTTAGCTGTGGTGTTGGGGAGTATGGTTTAAGGGTGAACTTTGTAGACTAGGGTTCATGGTTGGACTCAATGATCCCAAGGCTCTTTGCCAACCTGATTCTCTAATGGATATTCTCCCTCTACAAATCCCTGAGAATCCCAACACTATCCTCTGAAGCAAGGATTTGGTGCTGAATGTTTCTGTGCCCTGAAACCAGAGATAATTCTAGATTTGTGCAAAACATCCATTTATTTCTCCACCTTCCTCTGCTTTTGTGTTGTTAGTGGTTACAGGACATGCCTTAGAAAAAAAAACCCCACACTGCAGATTATGCCTTTAAAATAATTCAATTATTTCTGATTTAATCCCTGGATCTTGTGCAGAACAAAACATCTGGGACAGAGATTAGCAAAAGAAATGTTCTTGGCTTCATTTTTTTTTCTTCTTCTTTTACTTTTGTTCAAACAGCTGTTGTTGATCCAAAAAAGCAGCCCTGTAAATCATGGTGCTGCATGTGGACACAGACTGTCACTACTGAGCAGAAATTTACTGGGTCTAGAGAGGGATTGCAAACAGCAATGAATCACTCGGCTTGCTAACTTTATTCACGTGGGGATGGTTTCAATATTCTGACATTAAGTGCACACATGGCCTTAAAAAAATGAGGCAGAAAAAGACCCTTGTAATGGCAGCATGGGAGGCTCTGCTTTGGTTCCAGCTGTCTCAGGGAGGGGAGCAGTGTGTCATGCAGAAGCACAGTTTCTACACCAAGATTTCCTTAGGAGATTTACAGAATCATTAATGTTGGAAGAGATCTCCAAGATCATCAAGTCTAACCATCAACCCATCACTAACATGCCACTAAACTCTGGGCAGCCTCTCATTTCTTTGTCCCTCTTCTTTCCCCTGCTGCTCCCAACATCATCATCACAGAATAATTAAGGTTGGAAGAGAGCTCTAAGATCATCAAGCCCAACTATCTACCTCTTTTGGCAATGGAAGTTTTGGGTTGATCCAGTGGATCAGGGCTTAAGTCTATGGTTAATCTCCAAACCATGACCTCTACTTCATCCCTCTTGGAGCATTCAGGCACATACTTTCTGAAATGTATAGCTTGTTGGGGTTTTTTCTTCACATTTAGCTTGAATTCTCTGGTCCTGTCACCTTGCATTTTGCAAGTACTGTCCATTTCCCAGCTTTAGCTTCAATCTGGTGTAACAGAATCTTTGGGAAATACAAAGACTCAGCTGGAGACTCATTTTTCAGAGGCTCAGGACTTGACCTTGTTCTCAGCTTTAGAGAGGCAGAGCTCTGCTGATTGCAGCAGGATTGTTCTGGGGTAGGACACTGCCAGAGTTGAGGCATGCTGAATCCTGACCTGAACATTCCTGGTTTGGGCTTGTTTTGACTCTCTGATGTATTTTGCACAAGGTGCAGGATGAAAGGACAATGTGAAGAGCAACATCTTCTTTTAAGAGGAGCAAGAATCATCTCCTACCCCCACTGGGCTCCAGAGACCTCCTGTTGCCAGCAATGAGGTGATCATGCATATCCCATGCACTTGAGTGCATGGTGACTAGTGGTGTGCCCCAGGGCTCAGTGCTGGGGCCAGGACTGTTCAATACATTCACCAACGATCTGCATGAAGGGGTAGAGTGTTCCCTCAGCAAATCTGCAGATGATCCCAAGCTTGGAGCAGTGGCTGGCACACCTGGAGCTGTGCTGCCATCCAGAGTGACCTGGACAGGCTAGAGACATGGGCAGGGAGAGACTTAATGAAATTTAACAAGGGGAAGTGTAAGGTACTGCATGTGGGAAAGAACAAGCCCATGGATCAGTACAGACTGGGAACTGATCTGTTGGAGAACAGCCCTGGGGAAAAAGCTCTAGGAGTGCTGGTGGCTAGGAGGATGCCCATGAGGCAGCAATGTGCCCTTGTGGCCAAGAGGCCAATGGCATCCTAGGATGCATGAAGAGGAGCGTGGCCAGCAGAGCCAGAGAGGTTCTTCTCCCCTCTCCTGTGCCCTGGGGAGGCCTCCCCTGGAATGCTGTGTCCAGTTGTGGGCCCCTCAGCTCCAGAAGGCTAGGGAGCTGCTGGAGAGAGTCCAGCACAGGGCCAGCAAGATCCTGAAAGGAGTGGAGCATGTGCCCTAGGAGGACAGGCTGAGAGAGCTGGGTCTCTTCAGCCTGGACAAGAGGAGACTGAGAGGAGACCTCAGCAATGCTTAGAAATATGTGAAGGGTGAGTGTGAGGAGGAGAGAGCCAGGCTCTGCTCAATGGCATCCAATGGTAGGACAAGAGGGAATGGGAGCAAGTTGGACCACAGGAGGTTTAGTATTAAGCTGAGGAGGAACTTGTTTGCAGTTCAGGTGCCAGAGCACTGGCCCAGGCTGCCCAGGAGGCTGTGGAGTCTCCTTGTCTGGAGCCATTGCAGAGCTGCCTGGACACATTGCTGTGTGAGCTGGTCTAGGTGATCCTGCTGTGGCAGGGGGGTTGCACTAGATGATCTTTCTAGGGCCCTTCCAACCCCTAACATTCTGTGATTCTGTGAGTGTCAGCAGAGGAGAGGACAAAGCTCTCTGTTGCCCTTGGCAGTGTCTCCTCACCAAATACCACCTCTCAGTGACCATCTCTCAGCCTTTTGGGCCTGAATGCTACCAACCTGCTTTCCAAATCACTTGCTCTGTTCAAAGGCTTCCCCATGGGTTTTGTGCCTTCCTGTGCCCATGCAGACACAAGGGCTAAGGGGAACCTCCTTGGCAGCTCTGGCTGTGCCTGGGTGAGCAGCAGAGCCCCAAAGGTGTCTACCTGGCAAGCACTGAGCACTTCTCTCCCCTCAGTGAAATGCACCCAGCAAAAGCAGGCCCTCAAGGTGGGAAATCTCTTTGTTCAGGTTCCTGTTTGCAGAGGCTGCAGGCATAGATCAGTAAAAGAAAAGCCTACCCTGGTACTTTGGGAACCTCCATCTGCCTATATGACATTTTCCTTTAGTGCTCTTCCTCCACTTGCTAGGAAAACAGTGAAACAGATCCTCTGTACAGATCTGCTTTTTCTTTCTTGTTGTGTTTTCAAGGCCAGCATTTCAAATATGGTTTGCTCTGTTCAATTAAAATGCCTTTTAGAAAGGTAGAGATGTTCTGGTTAGTGCCATGGTTAAGTGACAGGATGATCTTAGAGGTCTCTTCCAACCTTAATGATTCTGTGTGAGTGTCTCTTGAGGACAAGCAGCTGATTTGGCTTCACAAACCTGGAGTTACTCCTTTCTGTCAGCAGCACCCAGCAAAATGAAGAACAGGAGACAAGCCATTTTAATCAGGGGTGTATAAAACACACAAGAGTTCATTCAAGATGCTGTGGAGACTCTTTTTTTTTTCCCCCCAGACTTCCAGCAGTGTCAAGTCATTCCTGCTCTAGGGAGTTCTGTAGGAGAGCTGGAGTTGGTTCCATTCTCTCTACATCAGATGCAGCCCATTTACAACCTCCAATATAGACTTTTATCTCCAAAATGCCCTGGGAGGCAATTGTGTAAAAGCACTTTATCAGGAATTGTTGTTGGGAATATTGCAAGATTTCATCAAGTAAAAAAAAACACATCAATGTCATTGAAATTGAACAAAATGGTTCCCATTTTGGTTTTTAACCATCTTCTCAACAAATGTCTTCAATAAATACAGCATGAAACAAACATTTTGCACTTTGTCCAACAGATGCAATTTGCCAAGCTGATTGATTTCTTTCCCCACAACTAATCTGATTTCTTTAGGCTATGTATCTTCTCTTTTATTAAGGATGATGCAGTCTTAGCTTTTTATCATACACACATTCACCACACTAAATAAAAAAGAGAGAGGATGCCATGAACTAGCCTTGCAACCAAAGAGCAAAACCTGACACAAAGCTGAACCTTGGCTGTGGGCAATTCTGGGGTCTCTTTCCCATGCAAGAAGCTCAGCATCACTGTCACACAAAGAACAGTAATTGTTCTCAAGTGTTGCAACAATATTCTCCAACAGGATCAAAGTGTTTTGTGCTTGTGGCATCTCCCATAGTGCAAAAATCACATAAATTCAGTTTCGATGCTCTGGGATCTGCTCCTCACATTGCTCCTCTGGGACTGAACTTCTGATCACTCTCTGTGACCCTCAGTAAGGTCTAGCTTTCATCAGGCAAATCACAGAATCAGAAGCTAGAGGTGGATAAACTGAGCTGTTTTACCTTGCTCTATGAAAGCTGGGCTCCCTGATGCCCAGGGTGGTGCTGGAGTCACCATCCCTGCAGGGGTTGAAGAAACATTGAGCTGTGGTACTTAGGAGCATGGTTTATTTAGTATGGTTGGACTTGATGAGCTTAGAGGTCTCTTCCAACCTTTGTGATTCTGTGATCCTTTCCAAGGAGGCAGGCTCAGCTCCCTGCTCTCCTGTTGATGCAGCAAGAGGATCATTCATTTTGCCTCTCTGTCTAGAATGTCTGTCAATTTAAAGCCTCTGGGCTGGACCATCTCTGGCAGATGAGCAGCCCCTGAAGCAGAGCAGAAGATGCTCAGCTCTCCTGTACAACAGGAGCTTGGGGCAAAGATGCAAAGTCCTCAGGTGATGCTGACTTCTCACACACAAACCAGCAGGAACTCAGCTAATTAGGTATGTTAGTGTAATTGCACAGTTTCTGAGGTGGAGAGGGAGGTGTTTAGCACTTGTGTAAGATGATGGTATGGTATGGTATGGCTAGGCTTGGCGA
>VWZO01014395.1:8991-21605 GCA_013396975.1 Bucco capensis
TCCCTCAGTCTTTCCTCCTCAGGCTTATGTTCTAAGCCCTTTAGCAGCTTGGCAGCCTCTGTCCCCTCTCCAGCACCTCCATGTCCCTCTTGGAGTGAGGAGCCCAAAACTGGATGCAGTACTGGAGGTGAGGCCTCCCCAAAGCTGAGCAAAGGGGCAGGATCACCTCCCTGCTCATGTTGGCTCATGGTGAATTTATCCCCCAGCACTCCCAGCTCCTTCTCTATGGAGCTGCTTTCCAGCAGGGTTGATTTTTCCACTTAACAAATCACACACTGCTCTCTGTTGGCCCTGGATAAGCCTAATGAGTTTGGTAGATTCAATGTCTAAACATGCAAAGCATAACATCCTCCTCCTTTTGTGTCTCTCCTCTTTTCCTTTCCCCTGCTGCCACAGGGGCTGCCACCCGAAAACCAGACCCAGAGCCTGAGAAGCAGACAGACCACACTGTCAAGAT
The DNA here is from genome assembly GCA_013396975.1 of Bucco capensis. NCBI lineage: Eukaryota > Metazoa > Chordata > Aves > Piciformes > Bucconidae > Bucco > Bucco capensis. The sequence goes on from VWZO01014395.1 coordinate 9,449, forward strand.
TGCTGGAGTCATTGCAGGCATCTTGCTGTTTGTCATCATCTTCCTGGGAGTTGTGCTGGTCATGAAGAAAAGGTGAGAGCCATTAATCCATGTTTTCCATGTCCCTAGCACAGCACCTCTTCCACTTCTCAGTTGGACACTGGCAGAAGCCTCCAGCACCTTCCTGCCCTTCTGCCACAGGGCTGAAGAGGTGGATCTGTCTCATGCCACTGTGTTTGCCATGGATTAAGGTTTGTTAGAGAAGGGAAAAACAGCTCAGAGGTGAATGGTTCTGGCACTTCATGCATTAGTCCTGCAGGATGCACTCCAATCATGGGAGAGGATCTCTGTCCTGAGAACCTCCTCCCTGCTCCAGTGAGATGGACTTGCCTTCCTGAATGTGCACCACATCCTCAGTCACACAGCACCTAGAGCTGAGGGAATGTGTGCTAGGGACAGGCTCTGCTTTGTTCTACATCCTCTTCAGAAACAGATGACCATGCTGAAGGTTCTCAGGTGCTGGTTCAAGACACACACACACATTGAGACTGTTTGGCTTTGCACATCACTTGAAAAACTGCTCCAACATCAGAAGGATAAGGAGTTTGATCCTTTCTCAAAGCTCTGTGAAAGGAAAAAGAGCTAAGGGAAAATATCTCATGGCATGGGTAAGAAAACCAACCCATGAGATGAGAGAAGCTAAGTCTAGCTTGGGAGAGGTTGAAAAGCTTGTGGGTCCTATCCTGAGGGATGGGCAGCTGTAGGGAATGTGGGAGAGCTCTGCCAAGCATCTCTCCTTCCACCTCTAGCATAGCCTTCTTCCTGTGCCATAACCCCTCAGCTCCTTGCCACTCACCCTCTGCCTTTTGGAGAGCAATGCTGGCCTGCTTTTGCTCATCCCCACACTAGGGGATTTCATTGTCTGCTTTGGCAGCTCTGGGATAGTCCAAACCCAAGGCTGAGGGCTAGGTCATGACAAGAGGTAGGCAAAACCATCACAAGCTGCTGTAGAGAAGAGATTGAGTCTGTCTGAGGCAGTGAAATTGGCCCAGAAGCTAACTAAATCTTCTCATTGAAGGACAGCAGAGTTAAAGCCCAAGATTTGCTTGCAGTACTTTATTTGCTTGTTTTTCTTCCTACTTCTGATTCCTTGCATCATTCATAGCTTCCATTTGAACAGCTGAACTCCCTAACTCCTCCCTGGGGCTAATCCCAACATTTGGCATGCAAGGAGGTAGGCTTCTTGACACAATTCCTGCCCAGCATTCCTCACCTTTCCTCTTCCCTCTGCTGAGCCTCCAAAGGTAGAGTCTACTCGGCCAAGGGAGCCAAGTTCTTCTGCATCTTGATGGCAGAGCTTCCCAAAGTGATCCAGCTCGTTTCCAAGGAAATAAGGTGTCGGGGTCCTGGTTCAATGGATGCTCCAGCAGCTCTTGATCATTGTCTGGGGAGAAGCTCTTTGATAATCTCCTTGTGAGAGGCAGGAATGCTCAGCCCCTGAGTGTTTGCATGTTAATGCAGAAAGGATGCTTGCTTCCTCCTCTCCAGCACAGCACACTGATCATTGGTATTCAGAGGCATTCTCTTGTCAGGAGCAAAGTGCATTGTGTGAGCTGCTGGGGGCTTTGGGAGGAATGTGCTGGTGATAGAGATGAAGCCCTGGGAAGCACAAGTTCAGGAGCTCTTGTTAGCACCACACACACCTCCCAGTTCTTGATGTGGTGGAGAAGGAGTGATCCCAATCACTTGGACATGTCCCAGAGTGATGCTGCAGCCTCCAACAAAACAAACTGTGACTACTAAAAGAGTCAGCATGCTTCCTCTGTGGAGGAGGATGTGACTAGGCTTTAATGAGAGAGAGAGCTTCAGGACTCAGAGCTCTGAAGCAGATGCTGTAGCCTAGAAGGTCTGGAATACAATGAGACTCCTGACTTGAGCTATTATTCACTGGGTTGTTATTGGGGCATTAATTCAGTGTGCTGCTGAGAGCTCCTGTGGCTTCCCCTTGGCTCAGTTCCTCTGCCTGCATTATGCATTGGAAGCAAATGGTAGAAGTCATTCTGCAGGGCTGCTTTGGCCATTTGAGCATCTTTTAGGGGCCACTTTGTGAAGCAACCTTCTCAGCCTGGGGTGTTGTTGGACTACAGCACTTGATCATTTCACTTCATGTGCTTTATCCTGGAGGGAAGGCCTGAAGGGAAAATAAACCAGCTCCTTGTCATTCAGTGGCATCTTTTTCCCTTCAGAACCACTTTTCCCTCTGCAGACTCTGGACCCAAAATGCTGAGTTTCACCTTGTCCTCAGCAACTTGGCTTGCATGGAGTTGCCACAGATTCTCCCAGGTCAGCCTCTTGCACTTGATTCAGTAGCCAAGAGCAGCACTGAAGGCAGAGTATGGTCACTGCCAAAGCACTTCTGCAGCTGTCAGTAGTCATTAAGCATCATTATTGAGTAGCTGATGCTCTTCTGAAGGAGTTATGACCTGGATCACAGAGAGATTAGGTAGGAACATCATGGACACTAAACCATTTTCTGTGTGGACACTCAGTCTTTGGCTAAAGTAAGCCCAGGTTTGAATGCTTGTCACCTAGGTCAGGGGGAAGATTGGTAGTGCTCTCCTGTTTTTCTCCACTTTTGGTTGTTCATCTCTTCTAGCTTGAGCCATTCAACCCTGTCCTTGCATGAAAGGTGTCATGTCATGTCATGGAGGCTAAGAAGCTACAAACTCTTTCCTGATGCCAGGATGGTCACATCAAGGAGATGTTTCTTCTCTGGGAGGTCAGAATAATGCCAGCTGAGTTGAGTTTGCTCTCGGGTGTCTCCCATCCCAGCAAGATCATGCTCAGTGTAAAAGGGGAAGCTTCTAGAAGGTTGGTTTCTTCCTGACCTTGCTCTTCTACTTTATCCTGCTCTTGAGGATTCCTCTCCCATGTCACTGGAACCACTGTAAGTTGAGGATAACTTTCTCTTGGTATCCCTTTTGTTGTTTCTTTAAACCCAGTTTCATTTCAACCCCTCGGTCTCCTTTTCTTCATCTCCCTTCTCAGCTGGGGCAGGATCATCAGGTGCTAGAGCTAAAGGGAGGATAAAAACCAGGCAGAAATGGAGAAATTGGCTTTTTTTTAGCCCAAGATTTGCTTGAAGGTGTGGAAACTTTTGGGACAGGTGTTGCTGCTGAGCTAGGAGTGCAGTGAGTGGTTATCCAAGTTGAATTACACTTGCTTTCTGCTTCAGTCCCAGAATGGAGTTTCCTAATGGTGCATTTTGTCCCTAAAAATGTGGAATTTGGGCTTTGGGGTTGTTTTTTTTTTGCCTATCTTTAGTTTGCTCTCAGCTGTCTCTGTGCCTGAGCCTTCCAGCAGTTTCTAATGGATATAGCAGTGGCATCTGCTTTACTCCAAGAGCTTGCTTCTTGGCAGTGGAGGAGGAATGCTTTTGCTGAGCTGGGAATGCCTTGGTTCCCTGGGAGCAAGTCAAGCTGTTCAGTTTTCCATCTTGGCCAAACATTTCAAGCAGTTAGGAGAAAAATGGGAGAGAATAGAGCTGCAGGACAACTCTAATCTCCTAGAGCCACCCCTGAAGCTTCTTGTCCTTTCCAAGCCAGTGGCAAAAGAGATGATGAACTAAATAACTGTGATAATGACACAAGTCCAGGAGTTTTCCTATCTAGTGGGGCTGGAATGTTGGTGAATATTATAAGTAGGACCTTCATCTACAAGTGATGTGGAAGAACTTCATGGATCTCTTCAGTCCTGAAGTATAGCAAATCACTTAATCATTGTACACAGACAGAGTTGGTGGATAGGAAATCCTCTACCTAGTAGGATGTGACTCCAGAGCCATGCACAGAAGGTGAGGTGGCCAAGGTTGGCCAAAAATCATTGGGTCACTTCAGGACTGAAGAGATCCATGGAAGCTCTAAATGAAAGTCATTCTGAGGAATAATGAGGACAGAGGCACAAAACAACCACTTGATAGTAGAGATGGAGGTTGCTAGGAGCTGCTCTTGTGTTCTTTCCTCAAGGCAGTAAGCTATGTGCTGGTGGAAGAAAACTCTACTCATGGCTCAGCTTTTCCCCATCAACTCAATCCTTAGCTAGCTCAAGTGGAGCAGTGCACATCTGGGCAGCTGTGGCCTCTCTTGAATGATTCAGCATCTAGCCTCTGGTGGTGGAACAATGCTGTTTGCATCAAGGGGGGAGAAAAATGGGAATAGAAAGTGATGGGGGGGAGATCTTTCTGACTGCATCCTCAGACAAAGGAGATGAGAGAGAAAACTTGATGAAAGCCTAGTGTTCAAAGGGCTGCCTGAAGCATGTAGCTGGAGGCAAGTTGAGGTTGGTTAGAGCCTTCTGCAAGGGCTCTTTACATGTTTCCTCTGTAGTCCAAGGGCTCTGTGTGTGTGTGTGTCTGCTGGAAGAATTCCAACTGCCTAACGTGGTTCCTTTCAGGCTTTCATCTCACAGAGGTGTGAATGCTACTTGATGTTAGGCTCAGAGATGTTTCAAGGTCTCCAGCCACTTTTTAACTGCAGTTAATATATGGAATTCATCTTTCTCTTCATGTTTTATGGTCTCTAGCCTTTTTTGGGTTGGTTTTCTTTTTTAGTTGCAGTCAAAGTATGGAATTCGTTGAGGTTGGGATTTAACCCCTTTGGGACAGTTGCTGTCCTGCTTCTGGTGGACTTAAAACTGAGAGAGATGAAGGCTCCAAAAATGCTCCAAAGCCTGGAAGCTCTCTGCTGGGAGGTCAGGCTGAGAAAGTTGGGATTGTTCAGCCTGGAGAAGAGAAGGCTCCAGGGAGACCTTAATCAGCCTTGCAGTGCTTACAGGGAGCTAGAAGGAAGATGGGGAGAGACTTTTTAGCAGGAGCTGTTGGGACAGGACAAGGAGTGATGGTTTGAACTAAAAGAGGAGAGATTTAGACTAAAGGAAGACCTTTCTTTTTACAGTGAGAGTGATGAGAGCCTGGCCCAGGTTTCCCAGAGAGGTGGGAGATGTCCCATTCATCCCTGGCACCATCCCAGCTCAGGTTGGTTGGGGTTGGGAGCATCTTGCTCTAGTTGCAGATGTCCCTGCTGACTGTAGAGGGGTTGGAATAGATGACTTTGGAAGGTCCTTTCCAAGCCAAACCATTCTCTGGAGAGCAGAAGAACATAGCTGAGAACTCCTCTAGTTTGTGCTGATGCAGAACATAGCTGGGTGGAAGACTTGGCTGAGCAAGAGCTGATGGAGGAAAGAAAGGCTTCCTGGGCCCATAGTTCTCAATTAGGTGGTCCTGGAGCTCCCAACTTATAACATTCCCATGAGGCACAAGATCACTCCTTATTCCCAATGCAGTTATCCTTGTTCCTCATGCAGTTGAGGTGTTGGATGTGTGTGATAAACACACATTGAACATCTATTATTACTGAGGTGGTAGAGGTTTGATTTCACAGTTGGAGATGCTTTCTGTGTTGTATTGCTGGAAGTTTGATGGAGGTTGGATGTATCCTCTAGCTGCTCCACACATGTTGCATGATAATGCCCAGAGAAGCATTCCATTTGTCACCACTTTTGGTCTGGGTTTCATCTTGGCTTTTGTTTTTTCCCCTTCATACATTAATATTTGGCTTTTCTTTCCTTCCATTTCATCTTCTACCACCACTGCCTAAATCCTTCCACCATCATGGCAGAAGAAGCTCTCACTCCTACACTTACTACCTGTAAGTAACTTCTTTTGTCATCAGAGAAACACTTTTTTTCCCCCCGTATTTATGCCAGTAGTGAATGCTAAGATGAGAAATCTCTGTAGAAAACCAAGAGTTGAGTGTTTTCATAAAGAAATCAGTACTAGAATGAAATCTTGAGCTTGCTAGCAAGGCCTTAGCCCTCACCCTGTGCACTTAGAGTCCTTGGAATGTTGGTGCCTAATGAATTTTCTTAATTGCAGACTCACAGGTAGCAATTTCACTGAGAAATTGTCATGTTTAAGTAATTCTTTATAGCAGTGATGCTAGTGTGGGTTTTTTTCTTGCTTGTAGTGTTGGTTAGGGAGGTGCAAGCATTTCCTTGGGTTGCTGTGTGCCTGTTACTAGTAGTTAATGAATCATAACCATGCAGAAATCTCATGAGGTGTTATTGCCTGAGGGAAAGGAGAAAACACTAAAAAATGGGAGTGAGGTGAAACATAACCTCTTAGGAAGGAATAACTGATCCTTTGGAGATGCTCCTTAATAGCAGGATTGGATCCTTGACTTACCCAAAGCCTTCCTTTGCTTCCCCAATGCCAGCAGGTGATGAGGGACAGGTTACTCAGGGAATTTAACCACAAAAAGGGGTTTTTTCTAGTCACTTTTTATTCACTTTTCAAGCATGAGATATTTAATAAATATAATTAGTTAATATAATTATGTGATTTAATTATATTAAATAATTAAATTTGATTAAATAAATTATCTAATTACTAATTAAGTTTCTCATCATAATATTAGTTTTCTTGCTTAAATGCATCTGATTTCACAACCCAAGCTACTTTAACCTTGTTGGCCAGCAGCAAAAATCAACTCTTCACTAGATCTCTCTCCTCTTTCAGGCTCAGGATGAAAAGTCATGAGGGATTAGGAGATATTTATATATAGTTTACAGAAAATTGGGTGTTTCATGAGCTGTAGTAGAAGTTTTCACGCTTATATAGTACTGGGATGCTCTTGAAAGGAACATGATTCAATAATGGTTTTATTTGACCAGCTAGTTTCCTCATATTCCTTTTTAGTTGCTCTTCAAACATTTAAATCCAATTAAAATTTGGGGGGAAAAAAATCAAATTGTTTGATAGAACTGATGCAGGAAAAAAAACCAACAGTAAATGTTTTCTGCCTTAAACTTCAAATGAATGAAAGCATCTAAAACTGAAACCTCTTAGCTGAAGGTTCACTAAGACTCCTAAATATATTAAAGCTGCTCATTTGCTTGGTAATTAAGATTTCATGTGAGATTATTTGGCACTTTCTATGTAGTGGAAGTCTTAGAAACTCTCCTTTAAAGTACTATATTTCTGTACAAGTCAGAGAAAATTATCTGGCTTTTCCATAGATTGTTTGTTTCTGCTCCCAAGAGGAAAAAAACCCCACATTTTTCCTTGAAGTAGTCCCAAACTGAATTTTTTAAGGCCTGTTTCAATATTGTACTTAAAAATGCCAAGCCTCTACTCTAGTAAATCATATATTGTTGCCAAAAGAAGGAAATATATTTCAAGAACTATTGTAATGAGATTTGGATCTCAAGGCTAAGTCAGAAACCAAAATGAAAACAAATAGAATATTGAATAAAACAGTTTTGTGATGAAAATTAATAGGATTATATCTTTTTTTACTCTCTTTTCCCCACTGATAATGGCAAAGAGAGGACTTGAAATGTTTGTGAGTTTTACAGAGGTTTTGCCCCAGCTTTGCAGTCCCAAACTAAGAGAGGATGGACTAGGATGCTCTTGGTTATTTGGATTACTCTTGGAGGTTTCAAGAAGAGATCTTGTTGTTTTGATAGTGGGATTATAAATCCAGGAAACTTGTAGTTTGGGTATGTTAACTTATCCAAAATGGTTGGGAGGAGAAGAACCTCATCAAGTTCAGCAAGGGCAAGTGTAGAGTCCTGTACCTGGGGAGGAATAACCCCATGGAGCAGGGCAGGTTAGGAAAGCAGCTCTGTGGAGAAGGACCTGGGAGTGGTCAGGGACAACAAGGTCACCAGGAGCCAGCAATGTGGCCAAGAAGGACAGTGGTGTCCTCCATTGAGTGTGAGCAGCAGGGCCAGGGAAGTGCTCTTCCCTCTCTACTTTGCCCTAGTCAGGTCACATCTGCAGTGCTGGGGCCAGTGCTGGGCTGCCCAGCTCCAGAGAGACAAGGAACTGCTGCAGAGAGGCCAGGGAGATGCTGAGGGCACTGGAGCATGTGTGGCAGGAGGAAAGGCTGAGAGCCCTGGGAATGCTGAGGCTGGAGCAGAGCAGAGCCAGAGGGGAGCTGCTCCATGCTGAGCAAGAGCTGAAGGGTGCAGGGGGCAAGAGGCTGGGGCCACACTCTGCTCAGGGGTGCCCAGGGATGGGACAACAGGCACACACTGGAAGCCAGGAGCTTGCAGCTGAGCAGGAGGAGAAGCTTGTTTGGTGTGAGGATGCCAGAGCACTGCCCAGAGAGCTTAGGGAGTCTCCTGGTGTGCAGAGATGCCAAGGGCAGCTGGAGGGGATGCTGGGCAAGCTGCTGGGGCTGAGCCTGCTGGAGCAGGGAGGATGCACTGGATGATGATCCCCAGAGCTCCCTTCCAACTCTCACCGTGCTGGGATTGTGTGAGAAGAAATTGTTCTCTTGCCCTTCTGTGGTTTTGCGTGCTGCCTTGGTGAAAGAAGAGAAGCAAGAGCCCTGAAGTGAGCAGACAGGATCAGCCTGCACTAGGAGGAAAGATTTTTTTGGCCGAAATTCTCCACCTGTTCCTCAGTGGAAATCTTAGCTCAGATGCTGCATTCATTGCAGCTTTTATTTTTAGCTGAGGAAGTTGCTGTGGATAATGGAATGCTCTATATTTTGAGCAACATAATTGGAAGTGCTCTGCCACTGCTAATTCACCACTTCTATATCCTGCAGCATCCCATCCAAGTGTCCTGATTAGTCATTGTCAATGCCATGTGCCAGCCCAGCCAGCAGCTCTCCACTGGAATAGTTCCTATTGTCCTGCTTCTTAGTAGACTGCAATCTCTGCCACTTCTAGATCCTATCCTACACTAAAATGAAGGATAAATAAAGGCAATTGGCAGGTGCCTGGAGCTGCTGCTGAGTCATCAGAGGTGGACTTCCAGCTGGGGAAGTTTTGGCAGGGAGTGATTGCCATTTTTATCCTGTGTTGAGCCAGGCAGGAGATGAATGATGGAGCAGTGATATAGAAATGATTCTTGTTGGTTTTTAATGAGCTGAAGTGCCTCTGCCAGCACCTTTCCTCCCACTCTTGCTTTCCTGAGGCCTGGTGGATTTTGTTCCTTACATTTCACCTCAGGCTGGCAGCAGTCTGGCCATAGTTAGTCCTCTCTGAGTTCTCTTGGTCTCCAGATTAGAGCAAACTGCATGGTGCTCATGAACTGTGTGGCAGTTGCTTACAGGTAGGGGAGAGAAGAATGGGGATGGTTGGTGGTGGCAGTGAAACACAAGGATGTTAAAGAACCACAGGGATGCTCTACTCTAAATACCAAGGAGAACAAGGTCTTTAGGCTGCATGTTGAGCCCTAATACAGACTCCCAGCAAGAAGAGGTTTATTTTCTCTTCTCTGAAGAGGTTACTGCACTCTAAGCTGCCTTTTGTTGGAACCCAAAGCACTCTAACCCGATTTTAGGCAGTTCTGTGCCTTGATGCAAGTGTCTTCTCCAGTTGTCTGCAGACAAAGGGTTCTACCCAACTTATTCCTTAGACCTCAAATACTGGGCTCAGCTTTGGGCTCCTCAGTGCAAGAAGGAGCCAGAGGCATTGGAATGTGTCTAGAGAAGGGCAAGGAGGCTAGGAAGGGCTCTGGAGAACAAGTGTGCTGAGGAGCAGCTGTTGGCTTGGTAAGGGTGGAGAAGAGGAGGCTAAGGACAGACCTTAGCTCTCTCTGCAGCTCCCTGCCAAGAGCTTAGAGTGAAGTGGGGGTAGGTCTCTTCTCCAGAGTTAACAGTGAGAGGAAATAGCCTCAAGTTGCAGCAGGGGAGGTTTAGCTTGGATGTCAGGAGGAATTTCTTCCCTGCAAGGCTTGTTCAGTCTTGGCCCAGGCTGCCCAGGGAGGTGCTGGAGGCACCATACCTGCAGGGGGTAGCAAACATCTAGCTGCTCTCCTTAGAGCCATGGCTTAGTGTCCTGGGGATGATAGGGATGCTTGGGCTGGATGAGCTTAGAGGTCTCTGCCAACCTTCCTGATTCTGTGATCTTAGTGTTGTCTTCCTTCCAGTTCCTTTTCCTCTGTGAACACTGAGCTCAGCTCTTCCTCCTGCAGCTGTACACCACTGCCCAATTCTTTCCATCTCTATCTTCTTCCTCTCCTCCTGCTTTCGACTTACTCCTTCCCTTTAGCCTATATTTAGTGCTATATTGTCTCTCCTATCCTCAAACATATTTCCTTTAAACTGCACCATGTTTTCTTTCTCTCCTGGAAGTAAAAGCAGGCTTCTGCGTGGTAGGCGCGTGGTAGGCGCGTGGTAGGCGCGTGGTAGGCGCGTGGTAGGCGCGTGGTAGGCGCGTGGTAGGCGCGTGGTAGGCGCGTGGTAGGCGCGTGGTAGGCGCGTGGTAGGCGCGTGGTAGGCGCGTGGTAGGCGCGTGGTAGGCGCGTGGTAGGCGCGTCCTCTTTTTGCAATTCTTTTTATTAAAGGTTTATTGCTTCAATTTCTTCTCTGGGAATGTTTTAACAGGGTAAAACTCAAGGAAAGATTGAGGCTGGGTGGTTGTTTCTTTGTCTTCCTGAGAAAACAGCAAGCTACTTTGCTTTGCTTTTTTTTTTTCCTTCTTTACCTAAAAATGGATTGATTTTTGTTGGCTAAAGGTCTGAAACTATTCCCCTCCAGGCTGAAAGGCAGCATTGCAATATTTCCCTTTCCCAGCAGGAACCATCTAAGTGATTGGAAGGGATGTGCCCATGGAAAAGTTGCACTAGAATATGAATAACCAGTGTGTTTCACCACTCCCAGCAATGTGCATTTCCTCCTGTCAAAACAAGCTGAGCCTTGGTGTATTAAACAACTTTTCCCTCTTATTCTTGGAATCCAAACCTTTAATTTAGGTGGAAACAAAAAGCCATTAAACATAGATCCTTCCTGCAAGCTTTAATTAAATCTACAAGTACAGCTTGAAAAGAACAAGAAGCAAATTAATTGCAACAAGGCCCAGGCATTAATTTCCCTGACAGGCCAGTGCAGGTTAGAGAAGAGGCAATCTGTGTCCTCTTATCTCCAGGAGGAAACTCAATCTCCCTTGTCATTAGCTTGCTTGGGCATGGTTGTGCATCTTCCAAGTGGAGTTACTCTTGACATGTTAATGACCTCCCAAGCAGAGCTTGTTCCACATGGTTTGCAAGAGGACAAGGTTGTAAAGGCATGAAGTGGAAGGAGCTGGCCTCTAGCTTTCTGCATCATTGCTTCTTGGGAGTTCCTCGAGGCTCAGCTTGGTAATTAAGCAGCAGCTTCATTAGGGTGAATTCAGGCAGGGCTAATAGAGGGGAGAGGATTTATAGCTGCTGCTGGTGGTTAGAGCATACCTGGAATGAAGCAATTCTAATGAAATGACTGACTTGAATTGGTTTTAATTAGATATTAATTAATAGGTCATTAGGAGTTGACTTCTCAATGACACAGAGTCAAAGCATCACAGAATCATGAAGGTTGGCAGAGAGCTCTGTGCTCATCAAATCCAACCACACATGCCACTAACCCATGGCCCTAAGAGGTGGTATTGCTCACCCAAAAACCTCATTCCTAGCTTCAATAAGTGAGTCTGAGTCCAGGATGATGTATTCAGATGTACAAAGTGCTGCCAGACCCATGGGGATCACAAATCCATCACAAGAAGATGCAGTAGAACATTCTGCTGTAGTTGTTTGGTGTAAAATAGTGTATAAGGGGAGATGTTTCAGATGGTAAATGTTGAGGGGGGGGATGTGTTTTCTGCTGTAGAATGTAATGAAATCAGCATGCTCCCTAAAATCATCTCCTTAAAGAAAATGTCATATTTACATCTGGCAATTTGGACTAAGCAGGGGAAAGCTTCCCTGCTTGTAATCTGGGAATGAGAAAGCCAACATCAAATGAGTACAGCTCAGCACAGCCACTTAAATGTGATTGCCTGGAACATCTAGAAGAAGGATCATTTGAGAGCCTGCTGGGGGAAGGCACTGAAGTGCTGAATGGCCTCAATTGCCAGGGATTTGGAGCCTCTGCTGCTGGAGGGGGATGGCAGTGCACATGGAGAGGTTAGGGCAGCTCTGCAGAGAAGTGCTGGGGGACAACAAGGTCACCAGGAGCCAGCAATGTGCCCAAGAAGGCCAATGGCATCCTGGGGTGCAGTGAGAAGAGTGTGAGTAGCAGGGCAAGGGAGGATCTTCTCCTCTTCTCTGCCCTAGCCAGGCCACATCTGGAGTGCTGGGGCCAGCTCTGGGCTGCCCAGCTCCAGAGAGACAAGGAACTGCTGCAGAGAG
>VWZO01014395.1:32958-49220 GCA_013396975.1 Bucco capensis
TCAGGACATTTTAGCTTGCTGTGTCCCAAAATGAGCCAGTTTAGCTTTGCTTTAGCCTCTGATGAGTGGAGAGAGAGGGTGGCTTTTTGGGTTGGTTTCTTTTTGATTATTCTTTTGTTTTTTGGTTCTTTTCTTTTCCCTGGGGAGCTGAATGCAGCAGATGGAAGCTGGCAGTGACTAATGAATTCTTGGGAAGGAATCAGGAGCCACTGGGTTCCTCCACAGGATGGATTGAGAATTTGGGTGTCATCAGTGCTTCAGTGAAGAAAAATCCCCTCAATGAATACAAATTCCTGATGTACATCCCTGAAACAGAGAAATTTTGCCCCAATGGAGAGAATTCCCCCCACTTCCATGCTTAATGAGCCAGCCTTGGGCACCCTAAAGATGCTGTTGTACACCTGAGTGATTCTCCTCAGGCACAGGGAATTGATGGAGCTGGAATTGCAGTGGAAATTAGCCCCCACCCCCCCAAAAAAAAAGCTCCATGACAGCCATGCATATCCTGGCTGTAATGGGGCATGGGAAGAGACCTTTGGAAGGTTTTACTGTTGGTTAGATCCAATCTCTCCTCTTCCTTTCTGAGGGGAATTATTCATTAGCCTTTTAACTAAGAGAGGTGAATCCAATGAGCATCCAATGCTTGCCTGGGGGGGTGGGGGGAGGCTGCAGTTTGCTGACAGCTTCAGGCAGGGTAGGAAAGGTCAAACAAGTGGAGAGCAAGGTTTAAACTCTTAGTTTCCTGTTGTTCTTGGGGGGTTTTGGAGATGGTTTTGTACCAGGAGCTCTGTGCCATATGGAAGGCTAAAAGGGAGCTAAATTGACTCGAGGAGATGGAGCTGCAGATGAGCTCCTTTAGTTTATAACTGTCTCTTAGCTGCTGGGAGTGGCTTGGAATCAACAAGAGAGGAACCAGCACACCTCTCCTTGCCAGGGCTGAAAGCAGGAGAAAGGAGAATATGATGATGGCACAAAGCAAGGAGAAGAAAGCTGAGTGGTTTCTTTCCCCTTTGACTTGCACCTCCTGCTTCTGGAGGAGTTGATTTGTGTGGTGCTGCAAGCATCATAGCCAAAAACTGTGTGAGATGAGGGTTGTGCATGCTAAATAGTCCTTGAAAGGCAATTACCCAGAGGGACTCTGCCTCTTCTTTCCTAGGACCTGGTTTGGTGGCAGGAATCCTAGAATCATCTCTAAGGTCCTTTCCAACCCAACCCATACTAGGTTGCTCATCTTTTTGGGGATGGGGACTATAGCAGTGATATTTTCAGATGCTTTTAATAGTCATAATGAACATAGAATGCTTTACTTACCCTAACTGAGCAGAAAATACACTCATTCTTCTGCTAGAACATGAGAAGAACCTCTTCAGCAGGAAAAACTCTGCTGGTTTGGAAGCATTCCATCCCAAGTGCAGGAAAATACTTGAGTAGCTTCTTGAAGAGGAGAAAATATCCACATATTCCCAAAAATCAGTGACTTAATAGTGAAACTCATGTCCTGCTAACCTCTAATTCCTCTTCCTGGCACTCCTACCCAGACCTGACCTGCACTTTGTTACAACCTTCAAGATGCTTCCCATCAAGTAGCAGCTCCCAAATCCTGCAGAGCTTGAACAGAGAGTTCTGTGCTAGAATTAAACACAGAGAAAGGTTTGTAATTAACTATTAAATTCTTCAAGGCTGTAGAATGGTTTTAATGAGACTCTTTTAGCTTAGCTTTTGGTACTGCTTTTGGGTTTGGGTTATCAACTTCTGTTGGGTTTTTCTTCTCTTTATTAAAGAAAGAGAAGCACTTTTCCTTGCAGCTGTCACAGCTTACATCCTTTCTGTGTGAATAATGAGCTGGAGAGTTCATTTGAATAATGAGTTCATTTTGGTACTACTGCATTAAATCTTAGAAGCTTCCATGTAGCTTCTTGTTATTAGAGGAGTGCAAAGGAAGAGGTTGGAGTTCGTTGGTTTTTTTTTAACACAAAAGCTCTGTTAATTCTGTTTCTGCCTTTATTTCCACTTCTCTGTGATGCTTTGGGCAGCTCTCACAGTATGGTAGGGGTTGGAAAGGACCTGGCTCAGCCCCAGCAGCTTGCCCAGCATCCCCTCCAGCTGCCCTTGGCATCTCTGCACACCAGGAGACTCCCCAAGCTCTCTGGGCAGCCTGGGCCAGGGCTCTGCACCCTCACACCAAACAACTTTCTGCAAGCTCCTGGCTTCCAGTGTGTGCCCATTGCCTCTTGGCCTGGCCCTGGGCACCCCTGAGCAGAGTGTGGCCCCAGCCTCCTGCCCCCTGCACCCTTCAGCTCTTGCTCAGCATGGAGCAGCTCCCCTCTGGCTCTGCTCTGCTCCAGCCTCAGCATTCCCAGGGCTCTCAGCCTTTCCTCCTGCCACACATGCTCCAGTGCCCTCAGCATCTCCCTGGGCTCTCTGCAGCAGTTCCTTGTCTCTCTGGAGCTGGGCAGCTCAGACCTAGCCCCAGCACTGCAGATGTGGCCTGGCTAGGGCAGAGTAGAAGAGGAAGGAAAACCTCCCTCCACCCAACATTATGAGTGAGTGAGGCTTCTGGGAGAAACTATCACCTGTCTCCATTCTAAAGAGCTCCTGAAGTTGTCCAGCCTCTGCAAGTGNACAGGAGAGGGGAGAAGAACCTCTCTGGCTCTGCTGGCCACGCTCCTCTTCATGCATCCTAGGATGCCATTGGCCTCTTGGCCACAAGGGCACATTGCTGCCTCATGGGCATCCTCCTAGCCACCAGCACTCCTAGAGCTTTTTCCCCAGGGCTCTTCTCCAACACATCAGTTCCCAGGCTGGACTGATCCATGGGCTTGTTCCTATGAGGTTTGTATGGCAAGGAAGGTTCATTTATGGTTGGACTTGCTGATCTTAAAGATCTCTTCCAACTGAACCAGTTCTTGGATTCCATGATTTAATCCACTCTAGGGATTCTCCAGAGCACCATGCAAAGGGCACAGAGCATGGTAGATTTAGGGGAGAACATTCCAGATGCAAACATTTAGATCTCTTCCTTTCTTCTTCTGGTAAATTTCAACCTATTAACACCAAAAGCTTTCTTAATTAGAAGAGGTAAGAAAGGTGTCAGCTCTAAACCTCTCTAATACAGTTTCAGCTGAATAAAATGGGGGAAAAATCAGTGTTACAGCTACAATAATAGTTGAAAAGGATGTTAATTAAATGATTGCACATAATAAGGGATTTCCACCCTGTATGAAAATCCAAAGAAATCAGGATTTATTTTTTTTTTGCCTAAAACCACATTTACCTTTAAGCCTCACACCTCTGTGGTTTTGTTTTAGTCACTGACTTTTTTTGAGGTAGATTTTTGCTTCTAAGTTGCTGATATAAAACCTTCTGCAGTTGGGTAATTTGAGCTGCTGAGGTGTAGGATGAGGAGCACAAGTGTGCTGAGGAGCAGCTGAGGGCACTGGGCTTGGTTAGGCTGGAGAGGAAGGAGCTCAAGGGAGAGTTTCTTGCTTGCTACAACTCCCTGACAGGAGCTTGGAGTGAGCTGGGGGTTGCTCTGTTCTCCAAAGGAAAAAGGACAATAGGAAACAGCCTCAAGTTGTACCAGAGGAAGACACAAATCCCCAGCTCACTGCAAGCTCCTGGCAGGGAGCTGCAGAGAGAGCTAAGGTCTGCCCTGAGCCTCCTCTTCTCCACACTAAGCAACCCAACAGCTGCTCCTCAGCACACTTGTGCTCCAGAGCCCTCCCTAGCCTCCTTGCCCTTCTCTGCACACACTGCAATGCCTCTGGCTCCTGCTTGGCCTGAGGAGCCCAAAGCTGAGCCCAGCACTCTAGGGGTGGCCTCCCCAGTGCTGAGCACAGGAGGATGCTCACTTCTCTGCTCCTGCTGCTCACACTAGCTTTGCTCCAGGCCAAGATGCTCTTAGCTTGCTTGGCCACCTGGGCACTCTGCTGCCTCCTGCTCAGTCAACTCTCAGCCAGCAGCCCCAGCTCCTTCTGTGCCAGGCACCAAGCCAAGCACTGTGCCCCAAGCCTAGAGCCTTGCCTGGCCTTCTGGGGAGCCAAGGGCAGGAGCAACAGAGCTCAGCCCATTGGCCTCAGCCCATGGCTCCA
Organism: Bucco capensis; assembly: GCA_013396975.1. Lineage (NCBI taxonomy): Eukaryota > Metazoa > Chordata > Aves > Piciformes > Bucconidae > Bucco > Bucco capensis. The sequence goes on from VWZO01014395.1 coordinate 37,050, forward strand.
GCCTCTCCAGGTGCCTCTGCAGAGCCTCCCTAGCCTCCAGCACATGGGCTTTCCCTCCTAGCTTGATGCCTGAGGCTGCACTCCATCTCCTCACCCAGAGCAGTGAGACAGAAGCAAATCTCCATCTCCTTCCCACTGCTGTTTGTGCAAGCAGAGAGCTCCTGATCACCAACAGCACTCACCACCCCTGGGAGCATGGAGCTTCTCCATACACCTGACAAGCTCTGGGCTGAGGAGGTGTTTGCTTTCATCACTAGCCAAACTTTTTCAAACTGATAATTAGTTTCAGGCAGAGAACTTTGAGAATGTGTCATGCTTGTGTTCCTCTGAAGAGCTTTCATGTTGGGCTTGTGTGGCACCGTGCGTCACACCGCTGCCTCCTCCAGAGCAGGCTCTGCTGCTGTCTGCTTAGTGCTTTATTCAGATCAGAATGGGGTGGAAAACAAAGGGAAGAAAAACTGTTGACACAAAGGGGGAAGACCTGCAGTTCAAATGGAAACTCTCTCTTTAAACAATCTGTTCTAAATATGGCATCCTTGGGCCATTTGTAGAGGCTTGAACACACTCATGTGAAGGGAGTAGCTCTCTCTGTGAGCCCCAGATGATAGAGACATCTTTCAGCCAGCTAAATTGTCCATTTAGTCTCTTAAAACTCAATTAGGTCTGTGTGTTCATTTGCATTAAAAAGAGCCTAGGTATTCTTGTTCAGTCTAGAGAGGGAAAATGGCATAGTTGCAGACAGAAGTTCAAGTTCTGCCTAAGTCTTCATGCTCTTGAGTCCATGGTTTAGTGGCATGGGAATGATAGGGATGGTTGGACTTGATGAACTTGGAGGTCTCTTCTAACCTTTGTGATTCTGTGATCTACTGTTGGCTGAGTAAATTTAATTTCTTTTTGTAGAGGGGAGGAAAAAAGGATCCTAAGGTAACTGGGAAGGTCAGGATGATCTCCAGAGGAGATCTGTGAGCCCAACACTCCAGATGTGGCCTCACCAGGACAGAGGAGAGAGGGAGGAGAACTTCCCTCAACCTGCTGTCCACATTCTTCTTCATGCAGCCCAGCAGACCATTGGCCTTCTTGGCCAGGAGGGCACATTGCTGGCTCCTGGGGAACTTGTTGTCCTTAACACTGTTCTTTAAAGAAACATCAGTTAGGAGAATGGCTGTGAACAACATGATAGCAATAGTGATCCACACCTGCAAATCCATGTGCTGAATTATATGACAGCAGCTACTCCATGGATTGGACAAAACCCCCATCCTCTGTAGGGTCCCCATCTCAAGTACCTACTGTTGCAGAGATTCTCCTTTATTTTGCAGTAAAACTTGTGTCCTTCCCAAGGAGAACTTTTGCTTGTGACACCAACAACATGAAGCTCAAGTAAGAAAATGAGCTGAAAGGAATTGCAGTAACATCTTCTCATTCCTTTCCTTTTTTGCTTTTGGTTCCATCCTGAAGCTCTAGCAGATGATTTTCATGACAGGACCAACTGGAGAGAGAGCTGCTCAGCCTGAGTCTAAATCTGGAAATAGGTCTTGTGGGAACAACTCAAGTCTGAAACAACTGTGAGAGGAGGAGAGTGATAGCAGGCAGGCTTTGGGGATGTGAGCAGAAACACCCCCTGGGCTTAGCCAAGCAAATTGCAGCTGAATAGAACTAGTCAGATATTGCTGGAGATGTTGCAGTCTCAGTAACTCACCCATGCCTTGCATCTCCCAGGCCTTGGGAGGCTCTAGCTATGGAGATAGAAGAATGTTATAAAACTGTGGTACTTCACAGCATCCTACAGTCAGTTTTGGTTGGAAGAGACCCTCACACCTCAGCACTAACCATGTCCCTCAGCTCCAGGGCTTTGCATCCCCTCCAGGGATGGAGACTCCAGCACTGCCCTAGGCAGCCTGGCACAGGCCTGGATAACCCTTTTGGGGAAGAAATTGTTTCTCATGTCCAACCTAAACCTCTCCTGGTGCAATTGGAGGCTGTTTCCACTTGGGCAGCCTGGGCCAATGCTTGATAACCCTCTGGCGGGGGAAAGAAATACCTAATATATAAGCTGAGCCTCCCCTTTGTACCCAAGTAGTTCCCTTTAGTTCAGTGGTGGTCCCCAAGGATTGATGTGCTCTTCACCCTCAGGCAACTATCCCTAGATGATCAGCTGCTGAAATCCCTTGATGAGCTCTTAATTCCCCACTGCTGCCTTTTAACATGGGCATGAAATCAATTTAACCTCCTAGATCTGCAGAGTAATTGTTAATCTGCTGCTTAATAACATGGTTACAAGCTACAGGAGTCATCTCCACACCATGAAGACTCTCTCTGCTCACTGAATGTTGGGTTTTTTGTCCTTATTTCCCCCCCCCCCTTAAGAAAATTGGCTAAAAAGAGGAAAGAGACCCTGAGCAGCACCCGGCAGGAGATGACAGTGATGGTGAATTCAATGGATAAAAGCTACACTGAGCAAGGCACCAACTGTGATGAAGCTTTCTCCTTCATGGACACTCACAATCTAAATGGGAGATGTAAGTTATTTTCCTTTATCTTTGCTTTTTTTTGAGGGGGGAGGGGGAAGAAAAGGTGCAAATGGTTGTGAAAGTATATTCCTCATTACTCAGCCATGGCAAAATCCATGGGCTCCCTGAGTTTCCCCTACTGTGCAGCACATTACATCTGTATTGGAAGGAGCCAAAGCAGCCAGATAGCAAGAATAGGCTGCTTTAAAATAGGATAATTGAGCTTTTTTTTCCCTGCTCATCCTCCTGCAGAAGAGCAAAGCCATTACTGGAACAGCTTTCTCCAATCTCTATCATGCTACAGATCTTCTAGCCCTCATGCTGTCCCAAGTCCTTCAGATGCTTTCTCTGCTCCTTGGGTGGTTTGTTTTGGGGGTTTTTTTGTAGGCAAAATTGATGTGTTGTAATTTAATAACCTTTCCTCTGGCACAATTTGAAGTCTTTTTCTCTTGTCCTATCACTTCTTCCTGGGGAGAAGTCAACACAACTCCTGTCAGGGAGTTGTGGGGAGTGAGATGATCTCCCTCCTGTCGAGTGTCTCTGCTTCCAACACTAAACCACAGGAACTTTTGTAGATCAGGGGAGCTACCTGAACTTCTTTTGTTGCTTTGAGCTTTTCCCTGAGGGTTTTCCAACTGATTAAATGTTTAAATACCACAGTGAGTGTTGGACTCTCTTCTCCCTCCCTGAAAACCACTGTTAAACAAAGAGTAATAGGCAAGGCATAATGGTGTCTGTGTGCACATTATCCACCTGTCTCAACTCATTAAAACACCCAAAACCAAGAGAGGAATGAACAATTTCCAGCAGAACATTTGCCTACAGTGTTTAGAGCAGCATTAAGTCAACTTACTAATTTACAGCAGCATTAAGTCAACTTACTAATGATCAAAGGCCCAGATTGGTGTTGGGATGATATCCTTATCCAAGCAGCAGATTTGTCCTCCCTGATCCAAATGATGTCTTTGAGACAATCAATCCAATCCACTTAGTTTCTTCACCAGGCACTTAATTTTCTATCCTAAATGCTGACTCCAGAGCATCAAACCCAACAAGGATGCACCTTAGACCAAGTCACTTAGATCTCTATCCTAAATGCTGACTCCAGAGCATCAAACCCAACAAGGATGCACCTTAGACCAAGTCACTTAGATCTCTATCCTAAATCCTGAGCTCTCTGCTGTCTCTAAGCACCTTTGTTTCTCTTTGCAGCTGTATCTTCACCATCTTCCTTCACAATGAAAACTAACACCCTGAGCACAACAGTGCCTAATTCTTATTACCCAGGTAACTTGATTTTTTTTTTCCCCCCTCCTTGCTTTCCATTTCATATAGACTTTCTCCATCATAAAATCAGCTCTAATGATGTTATTATCCTTCTTGTCATCCAGACATGGGCAACCTGCTGGTTGCTTTCTGAAAGGAAACTGGGGAACATTCCTCAATCATTGACTGTTCTCTCTCTTTTTGCCTTTCTCTGCCTTGACCCTGCTTGTGATGTATGACAGATCCATTTGTGCCAACTGCAATTTTAGGTGAGAACATTTCTCTTTCTCCCAAGTTTCTTGCTGGAAGTCATTTAGGAAGTTAGAGCTCTCAGGGTGCAAGCAATAGGATGGGAAAAAAAAAGCAGGAGTTGAGGTTGGGGTTGGAGGGGAGGAGGGGGTGGGAGGTTTGGCTACACTGAGGATGCTCTGGGCAGTTATCAGGCTTGATTGCTGCTGTCATAGGGCAAGGCAGGGGAGGGAAGAGAAATCATCTGAAGACGTGGATTGGGGAGGAAATGTTTCTGCATGAATTTGGAGTGACACAAAAGAATTTGATTATCACAGCAATTGAAGCAGTTTCCCTCATTTTATTTCCCTGTTTTATCTCAGAACTGAGGATGTCACTTAAAAATAACATTTCTCTCCCCCCTTTAATTAGACTATTCATGATACAGAAAAATCAGACAAAATACAGTTTGGGCCATCCCCCAGCTCTCATTTCTTCTAGCAGCACTGCCTGCTTGAAGCTTCAGAGGAAGGATGCTGTTTGGAACAGCAAAATGCTGACATGATGCTTAGGGGAGAGAGAGTTCATTATCCATCAGGTGTCACAGGAGCAACATCAAACAGGAGAACTGCAGCTTCAAACCAACCAGTTTAAGGTGTTTAAGTGTAAAACATTTCTAGTATTCATTTAGGAAGGGCTAATATCAAAAAAGAGAGTCATTTCTAACAAGCAAGAGGCATTTTCAGGGCTTGCATTCATTTCTACCTCCTTCCTCTCCTAACTTTCAACTAAGCAGGAAGCTTCTTGATTCAATAATAATTCAAAATATTGAGTGTACAAGGATTTAAACTGCCAACTTTAAGCCTGTTTACTGTTCTTTACAATGCTATTTTTACAACAAGCCATTAGTGTGCAAGAACACTGAGCTGAGAGCATCTCAGTGAGCTAAGGTGGAGAAGGAGCTTGGGTGTTTTTTAGCTATTATGTAAATAAATCTGGGAGCAGGTAATGGGAGTGACTGGAACAGGGGAAGAATCTGCATGCAAATGAAATTTGCAGTGCCTTTTAACTGCCTGAGATGTGAAGAGATTTCTTTTTGTGTCTGTCTGTGTGTGCTTTAGCATTCATTCAGTGCTTCATCCTGGAGAGGTTCTTCTTGACCTTGGGGCTTGGGCAAGGAGGAAAGTTCTCCAGACAGAAGGACAGGGCTGGTGAGGAGTTAACCCTGTGCTGGGCTCATCCCCAGCAGGGCAGGGAGGGGATTGTGCCTCAGAGCTCAGCTGCAGGGCTGGGGCAGCTCTGGAGTGCTCAGCACAGCACAGACATGGAGCTGCTGGAGCAGGGACACAGGAGCACACAGCAAGGAGCTGAGGCTGGAAGCTCTCGGAGAGAGTTCAGCTTGTGCAGCCTGGAGAGGAGAAGGCTCCAGGGAGAGCTTAGTGCAGCCTTGCAGTGCTTATAGGAGCCTAGAAGCAAGATGGGGAGAGACTTTTGAGCAGGAGCTGTTGGGACAGCACAAGGAGTGATGGTTTGAGACTAAGAGAGGGAGATATAGACTCAAGAGAAGTAAGGACTGAGGTTGGTGAGAGCCTGTGCCAGGTTGCCCAGAGAGGTGGGAGATGTCCCATTCATCCCTGGCACCATCCCAGCTCAGGTTGATTGGGGCTNCCTGTGTGCCTGGCAGCTCTGCAGCCACTGCTCCCCAAGTCAGCAGATGTCCCTGCTGCCTGCAGGAGCTTGGACTAGATGACCTGGAAAGGTCTCTTCCAACCCAAAGCATTCTGTGATTCTCTATCAGTGGCTGAATTCACACTTGCTGAGGTCCTGGAAGTTGGACAAACTTCCCATGGCATAGGAACACTGCTTCTGGAGGAGCTTACCCTTGGCACAACAGTGGCTGGAAAGCTCATGCTGCAGTGCTCCAAGGTCAAGCCACAAACTCCTAATAGATGTGGCTCCTAATGTGCCACATCAACCAAGAGTTGAAAGCTCTTTATTTAGAAGATCACTGCCAAAGAGGGAAAAATAGGGTTACTACAGCTCCAAGAGAGGAATCCCAGAATCATTGAGGTTGGAAGAGACCTCTAAGATCATCAAGGCCAAGCATACCTGTCACTAATTGAAACAAAGAGAATCATAAGGAAACTCTTGTGAGGTTGGACTAGATGATCTCCAGAAGTCCCTTCCCACCCTTCAGCAGCCTGGATTCTGGGATTAAAATGCTGCTTTTATAGCACAAGGCCTTGCTGTCTGATAACATTGCCTTCATCTTAGTTACTAACTGTGTTACATAGAGTTCTGTAGTTTGAAAACACTAAAATGGGGGGGGAGGAAAACCCCCAAACTCTCAAGTTTTCTAACCTCTCTATAAAATAGAAATAAACCACTCAGAAAACCATGCTCAGCTTCCTCCCCTTTTGTTGTTGTTTGTGCTGTAGCCACCTTGTAGTTCCCAGGTGCCATTTCCACTTCATGCCATGCATCCCAGGGTGCTTTCTGGTGCAGTTTTATCCCACATTAAGCAAGAAGTTGTCAACTATTGTGACAGGAAAAGCAGGGAAATGCCCATACTCATCCCCATCCTTTTATTTTCTCTTGTTGTCTTTGGGGTTAAGTTGGAATGCCAACACTTCAGCTGGGCTGGGTCCTCACTTGAGGACCAGCTTAGTATCTTGAGAACCTCAAATCATCCTGGATTCATGGAGCTTTGTGGCTTTAACCTCAATTTTCAGTGGGATAACTTAAGACTAGTATCTCCCTGTTGATGAGATGGGGTAGTATTTTGGGGGTGGGTTAGAATCAGGGGCCTCTGTGGAACTTCCAGCTATAAAAGAGCTAGCCTAGGAATGTGGAAATATTATCTTCATGCTGCCCCAGTTAGAATGCTACTTAGACCTTAACATTTGGGTGGGTTTGGGGTGGTTGTTTTCTTGTCAAGCCTGAACAAATCACTCCAGCTCCATCGGAAGAGGTTGCTTCCTTAGGCAGAGTGAACCTTCCCATCTGCCTGTTGACTGCTAAGGCTGAGGTTTGCCCTCAGGTGCCTCTGTGGGAATTGCCTCACACTAAGGACACTTCATTCACACTGAGAAACTGAGCTCAGGCTCTGGCCCCGTGAGGAAATCACTCAATTACAAGCAGAAAATGACCTGTAATTATTCATGCAGTACAACTGTTGCTTATGCCCTGTTTCCTTTTTCTCCTCCTCTCTCTCTCTCTCTTTTTTTTTCCTTTGTTCTCCTGATATGTATCTTCTTTAAAAGTGCCAATCAATGGTAAGTTGCCCATTTTGCCCCAGGGAAGAGATGTGGAGGGTTGGGAGAGTTGGATATATCTCATCCAGCTTTTAGAGCCAGCCCCATTGGGTTGCTCCTCTTTGTTGCCTTGCATGTCACTTGCCACACACCATTCCATGCCTAGTGATGATACACCCTGCTCCTAAAAGCATGTCCAGCAGCCAGTCAAGGCATTTTATTCTCCTGATCAGATGCTCCTTTGCCTTTATCCTCTTGTATGTAGTGTGTCTCCAGATGTTGTCTCACATCTGCCATTTCCATTGCAGTCCTAGCTTGAGGAAGCCATCAGCCATTTTTGTTTATTTTGCTCACTCCAAACATCTGCTCTTAAATTTCCAGTGTGAAACACAGCACTTGAGTTAATCAAAGAAGAGGACAAGTCCAGTTTTGGTCCCATGGGACTTGTTGAAGTTTCAGCAGGAAACTTCTCACGTGGTTTAGAAGCTGTCTGTAATCAGCTAGTGCTCTTAAAGGACCCTCTTAGAGTTTGGACTGCTCTGCAATGCTCCCATTGTAGAACCACGGGCTTTTTGCCTCATCCCAATCAGCCTTGCACTTTCCCCCTGTGTAAACTGTTCCATGGATTTCATGTTGTTCTGGTGTAGCCTTCACAGACTGAAGCGATGCCAAAGGGGTGGCAGATTGCTGGGGACTTGCTTGTGGAGTGAAAATGAGCCAGTAGCTGATGAGATGCTCTTTTTCTAGATGAAACCCACACGATGGGCAGTGACACAAGCAGCCTGGTCCAATCCCATACCTACAAGAAGAGAGATCCAGTGGATGTGCCCTACCAGACAGGACAGCTTCACCCTGCCATCCGCGTGGCTGACTTGCTGCAGCACATCACCCAGATGAAGTGTGCAGAAGGCTATGGCTTCAAAGAGGAGTATGAAGTAAGTGGCAGCTCTGAGGAGCTGATTGTTGGCTCTTCTGCACTGTTGGGTTACTCTGTCTGCTCTCTGTGCTCAGTGACTTTCTCAGTGATGTGGGGGAGGAGATGGAGTGCAGCCTCAGGCACTTTGCAGATGACACCAAGCTAGGAGGGAGAGTCCATGTGCTGGAGGCTAGGGAGGCTCTGCAGAGGCACCTGGAGAGGCTGGAGCCATGGGCTGAGGCCAATGGGCTGAGCTCTGTTGCTCCTGCCCTTGGCTCCCCAGAAGGCCAGGCAAGGCTCTAGGCTTGGGGCACAGTGCTTGGCTTGGTGCCTGGCACAGAAGGAGCTGGGGCTGCTGGCTGAGAGTTGACTGAGCAGGAGGCAGCAGAGTGCCCAGGTGGCCAAGCAAGCTAAGAGCATCTTGGGCTGGAGCAAAGCTAGTGTGAGCAGGAGGAGCAGAGCAGTGAGCATCCTCCTGTGCTCAGCACTGGGGAGGCCACCCCTAGAGTGCTGGGCTCAGCTTTGGGCTCCTCAGGCCAAGCAGGAGCCAGAGGCATTGGAGTGTGTGCAGAGAAGGGCAAGGAGCCTAGGGAGGGCTCTGGAGCACAAGTGTGCTGAGGAGCAGCTGTTGGCTTGCTTAGTGTGGAGAAGAGGAGGCTCAGGGTAGACCTTAGCTCTCTCTGCAGCTCCCTGCCAGGAGCTTGGAGTGAGCTGGGGGTAGGTCTCTTCTCCCAAGGAACAGGAAGAAATGGCTTCAAGTTTCCCCAGGGGAGGTTTAGCTTGGCTGTGAGGAGGAATTTCTTCCCTACAGTTGTTGTTCAGTCTTGGCCCAGGCTGCCCAGGGAGGTGCTGGAGTCTCCATCCCTGCAGGGGTTAGCAAACATCTAGCTGCTCTCCTTAGGGCCATGGCTTAGTTTCCTGGGGGGGATAGGGATGCTTGAAGTGGATGAGCTGAGAGGTCTTTGCCAACCTTAATGGCTTTGATTCTGTGCCACAGAACAGCCAAAAGAATTCCCTAGCCATGTAAGGGATGCTGTTGAATGGAAAGGATCATCCACAGGAGTTAGATCTTGATGATGCTCATGAGTCTCTTCCAACTCAGGGCATTCTGTGGTCTCTCTGGTGAGCAAATTTTCTGCTGAGGAGCAAGACATAAAAACTTTGCTTGTGCTTTGTCATGGCAAATCCATGTTCTAACTGATTAAATAGGTAATTGTTTCAACTAGTCCTTGTAATCTTACAATCCAAAGCCATGCTTCAGGCCACTTCCAAAGTCACTAATGACATTTATTTTTCCCCTCAAATGTAATGGAAGAATTCATTCCCAGAAGGAGCTGATCACTTGTCAACTTTCATTTGCCTGGTTGACTTTAAAGGAGTTTGGGGTTTAGTCACTGTTACTTTCCAAATGATAGAAAGGAAAATTCTTGCCTTGGCTCATCAGCTAAAACCTTTTATAGCAGCATTAAGCCTAGAGCAAAGCTACAATTAATTAATTACAAGTAAGAAAAGGCTGTAAAATGGCATTTCTGATGCAAGCAATGACATGGCTGTTTAACTCCAGGGGAGCAAATGATGCTGCTGAGAAACAATTGCCAGGAAAATCACTTTGGTTGGAGTTTACCAAGCTGATGAATGACAGTAGATCACAGAATCATTCAGGTTGGAAGAGACCTTTAAACTCCTCAAGTCCAACCATCAACCTCTCACCACCATGCCACTAAACCTTGGCCCTAAATATCACATTTATGTGTTTTTTGAACACCTCCAGGGTGTTCAGGATGCAATACTTTGGGGTGCAGTTTGTAAAGAGTGTCTGGAAAAAGTCCTCTTTGTAGGTGGAAATTGCTTATAATGAGAATGAACCATAACTAGCTATATTTTTTTTAAATGGATCTACTGCAATATTCCTTCTTTTTCCTCCAGCCCAATATTTTCTAGCCCTGGGAATCTCTTTTGTTTTCTCTGCTCTCAGACCCTTCACAAGGTTGAACCAGACAGCACAAGGTTTTGTTTTCCTCCCTAAATTACCAGGATAACTGTCCAGTTGAAGAGTTTGGCAAGGGATTTCTTTGGCATGAAGGCTCCTAAGATGATTTTTTGGCTCTTAACAAGACAGCTGGGTTAGATAGATAGGCTCACCAGGGGAAAGGGGTTGATTCAGCCAGGATTTACCCTGAGAACAGATCTGTGGAAGCAAACAGAAAGCAAACACATTTACTCATTGGCAGCACATGAGAGGAGTGCAAGAAGACAGAGTTTGAAGTGCTTTCAAGCAAAACTTAATCATTAAGACCCCAAATCTCCATCATTAGGGTGAGAGTTCACAATCTGAGTGCATCTAGGTCATTTTTAGGCCTGGTTGGCTTCATACCACGAGAGTTTGGAGTAATATAAATGACACAAAGGAGAAAGGAAGGGGAAAATAAGCTTTAAACAAGGCCAGGATGGAAAACTCATCTGCATTAGGATCACCCACTTGAGACACTGAAGTATCTTAGCTCCCAATATCCAGGGGCTTGAGGGAACTTGGAGTATCTTAGCTCCCAATATCCAGGGGCTTGAGGGAACTTGGAGTATCTTAGCTCCCAATATCCAGGGGCTTGAGGGAACACTGTCCTTGTGCCTTTTTGTTCTGCTTCTGGAAGGAGCTGAGCTACTTTGCCTCTCATCACTGAAAAGGCTTTGGTTGAATTTTCCTGTCCTGGGCCCTGGTGAGGCCACAGCTTGAGTATTGTGTTGAGTTTGGGACTATCCTCAATCCAAGAAGGACATTGAGGTGCTGGGGATTGATTGCTTATGTCCTGCCTTCATTGGAGAAATCAATGGAAGAGGAGGGTGGAAAAGATCTCTACTTTTCTCCTGACATGTTTTTGGGTTAGACTCTCTAGTTTCAGAGGTCTGGACACTGTATCCTTTCAGAAGTAGCTGTATCTGTCCCAAGAGCATAGAAATCATTGATGCAAAGAAGTGAGTTCACCTCCTTCCTAAGGAGATGGGCTAGGCTACTGGANGGCCACAGCTTGAGTATTGTGTTGAGTTTGGGACTATCCTCAATCCAAGAAGGACATTGAGGTGCTGGGGATTGATTGCTTATCTCCTGCCTTCATTGGAGAAATCAATGGAAGAGGAGGGTGGAAAAGATCTCTACTTTTCTCCTGACATGTTTTTGGGTTAGACTCTCTAGTTTCAGAGGTCTGGACACTGTATCCTTTCAGAAGTAGCTGTATCTGTCCCAAGAGCATAGAAATCATTGATGCAAAGAAGTGAGTTCACCTCCTTCCTAAGGAGATGGGCTAGGCTACTGGAGGCACCAAAGCTAGGGCAGAAAGAGAGGAATTCATCCCAATCAGCCCATTTTCAGTAAGATGTACTTGTAATTCTGTTTTTGGACCAGCAGAGGTGGGTGTCTGTTCAGTATGGGAATTGGTTCTATGCCAAGTGAAGGTTAGTTGACATAAGACAGTTCCAAATCGATTCCAGAGTGTCCACACAAGAGCTTGGACTGCTTGAATAGGATTGATTTGGACACACACCTTTCATTAAAGCACTGCACCTTGCTGGAGAGAAAGCCTTGGAAAATCAATTTCCCATTATGTTCCATGACAGGGAGTTCTGAGCTTCCATTATCTGCAACCCAGAGCTTCTTTTGAGAAGCCAAGATTCACAAAGGGTATCCTGCTCAGGTCAGGATCCTGTCAGCAGCAGGACTGGATCAATAGCAGGAGCTTCAGCTGAGCTTCCTCTCTCTGGCTTCAACTTTCAGGCCTTTCCCCCCACTGCCTCTCTTGCTGAACACATCCTTTCTGGAGCTTTTGTGGCAGTTCACTGTTTCAGTTAGGAAATGATTTCATACTAGTGTTGTCAGGAGAAACTGTACTGATTATGCCCCTTTTTATGCTCCGTGGTCTCCACTCTGAGTTGCACCAATCCCAGCATGGGGAGGGTTGGAAGGGAGCTCTGGGGATCATGCAGTGCATCCTCCCTGCTCCAGCAG
>VWZO01014395.1:60693-73582 GCA_013396975.1 Bucco capensis
CAGCCTGGACAAGAGGAGACTGAGAGGAGACCTCAGCAATGCTTAGAAATATGGGAAGGGTGAGTGTGAGGAGGAGAGAGCCAGGCTCTGCTCCATGGCATCCAATGGTAGGCCAAGAGGCAATGGGAGCAAGTTGGAGCACAGCAGGTTTAGTATTAAGCTGAGGAGGAACTTGTTTGCAGTTCAGGTGCCAGAGCACTGGCCCAGGCTGCCCAGGAGCCTGTGGAGTCTCCTTGTCTGGAGCCATTGCAGAGCTGCCTGGACACATTGCTGTGTGAGCTGCTCTAGGTGCTCCTGCTCTGGCAGGGGGGTTGCACTAGATGAGCTTTCTAGGGCCCTGCCAACCCCTGGCATTCTGGGATTCTGTAATTCCTTGTGGCTGATGCTTCTGCTGTGCTTTGGGTAGTGGCAGCACACAGGGAGTTTTGGCAATGACACTCCAGCTGTCTGCTGCAATAACTGTTTTCTCTTTTATGCTCTAATCCCTCTTCCCTCCAATGATCTTCTCATGGCAACACCTGTCTGTATCCCAAAAGGAATGATCCTAGAATGGATGTGAGTAAATTACCTCTAGTTTCCCTCAGTGACAAGGTTTGATGTCATTCCACTAGTTTATGGATAAAAACCCCAAGAAAAAGATATTTATCTGGGGGCCTTCTGGAATACATTTATAATGAAGGAAGTGAAATCCATAAGGAGTAGCTGGGAAAGGAAATAAATCAGCCTCCTGCTTTTCCTTGCTGTCTGAGGTTTGAGATAGATCTCCCAAGTACCTTTTGCCTTCTCCTTGCTTTCTCCATGAGGTAACTTGTTTTTCTTTGTATCCCTTTCTTTCCCTTTCTCTTTAGAGTTTCTTTGAAGGACAATCTGCACCCTGGGATTCAGCCAAGAAGGATGAGAACAGAATGAAAAACAGATATGGGAATATCATTGCATGTAAGTGATGATAACACCAATTGTGCTCTGTGCTGCCTTCCCTTCAGAACTGGGGGAGGATGACCACCAGCCTTGTGCTGATGCTCCTTGTCTCTAAATAAGATAAAAAGTGACAAATGATGGGGGTTTGGGGTTTTGGGGGAGAGAAAACTGTCAGATTTCATGCATTTTCTCTATCCCATCCATCTTCTCATCAATGTTTGGCTAATAGGCAATGATACCTTGAAGCAGTCCTTGGCTCTAACAGCTGCCAAACTGCTGCTGGCAGCTAAGGGAAAGAGTGTTCATGATGGTAATGGTACCTTGGGGTTGTAGGCTTGGAAAATGCTGCTAATTAAGTATTCCTTCATATCAGTGACAGTTCTCCTGATTCATTTAGGTTGGAAAAGACCTCTAAGATCATCAAGTCCAGCTGTTAGCCCAGCACTGCTAAACCATGGCCCTCAGCAGCACATCTAGAGGTCTTTTAATCCCTCTAGGGCTGGAGACTCCACCGCTGCCCTAGCCTTGACAACACTTCCAATCCCAGTATCCAATCTAAACCTCCTCTGGTGCAAGATGAGACTATTTCTTCACTGGTAAAGGAAATGAAATCTTCTAGGGAAGAGCTGGCTGGAGCTTTCTGTGGTGAGGCAAGACAGATCACCCCAAGTTCAAGGCAAGCTCTTAAAGGAGAGGCTGGAAGTGCCCCTGCTTTGTCATCTCTTAAGTACATAGATGCAAATCAGGAGGTTGCTGTTTAATTCTTTTGCTGCTTCATTGTTTTATCTGCTGGATGAAAGATTGCTGGTCTGAGATGACAGTTTGAGCAGTCCCAGCTTGTTGTATAAAGTATTTGGTGTAGCAGACAAGCATTTCACTAAATTGCCCTTTTCTACGATGTTTCAAGCCTTAAAAATACAACAGTTCAGATCCAACTGACTGTGGGCACACTGGAATGAAATGTGTGTAAAGGATTTCATGTAATCTTTTTTTTCCATCCATTTATCCTCTTGGGGAAAGTTTAACCCAAGAGACTAGTGGTACTTATGCCCCATCAGGACTCCCAAATCCTTCTCTGCAGAGCTGTTCTCCATCCCTTCATCTCCCAACCAAAGATTGCCCCAAGCCATGTGCAGAACCTTGGCCTTGTTGAACCTTCTGGATGGCTCCTGTCCCTCAGGTGTGACTGTGTCTTCTCCTAAGGAACTCAAACCAGCATGAATCTGCTCCTTTTTGATCTAAGCAACCCTCTTTCTACCATAATTACTTAGGTTTATGCATGGAGCTTGGTTAAATCTCTCCCTTTTTTCCTCAGAGGACATTTCAGCAGGGGAGGAGGAGCTCTCTCCTTTTCCCTAACTCAATATTGACTAAAGGAGAAGAGACTATTGATCAGAGCTTCTCCAAGCAGCTAAAGACACTTCTCCAAGGGTTTGATTGGCACTGAAACATGCCAAGGAAGGGTCAGTGGGCAGGCATGCTGATCACCCAGCTCCTCCTGGGGCTTGTTAGAGATCACAGCCTGGGGCTTGGCAGCTACCTGCTGCAGGAGATGTGAGGAGAAAATGCTTCAGTTCATTATCTGCTCCCACTGCCTCCAAAGGCAAGTGGATTCTAACACACTTCATCCCAAGAGCTGAAGTGCTCACTGCCAGGTTGGGTTTGATCTCCTAAATGGAAGGTTAGCAACATAACAAAGGAGCTGGAAAAGAGAGCATTGAAAAGCTACAAAAATTGGTAAGAGCAAGTGAAATAGAAAGGGGCAAACACCCTGAAAAGCTCCAGGTTTAGGGTTTAGAGAAGGCTGCTTAATAATCAACATGCAAAATATATTACTTCCAGAATGCCCTGAAACTGAGACAGCACTAGAAAGGATGTACCTGAGAGGAAAAAACAGGGCAAAAAAGGACAATATGAAGATAGAAGGATGAAGTATTATATAGACATTTAGTTTTGCATCTTATTCAGCACTAGTGTGGCAGCAGCACTAGGGCAGGGATTGTCCTCCTGGGCTGGGCACTGGGGAGGACACAGCTCCANAGTCTCCATCCCTGGAGGGATTGCCAAGACAAGGAGATGTGGTTTTGTGGTGGACTTGACTGTGCTTGGGTTTTGTCCTTAGTTCCCTGTGCTTTCTACCTTATGTTCTACCTGGGAGTTAGTGGCATGGTAGATGGTTGAATTTGATGATCTTGGAGGTCTCTTCCAACCTTAATGATTCTGTGAAGGCTAAAGGAGTTTCCTTCACATACTGTGAGGTGGCTGCTGGGTCTTCCAGAATGGCTTCAGCTTCTTTGGAGTACTGCCAGAAGCCTTTCCAAACAACTCAACCCTCCACCCATCCACCCAACACTCCCATGTTCCCACTAAACCATGGCCCCAAGCACCACATCCACATGGTTTCTGAATTCTGATGAAGGCTTTGTCTCTGTCATTAACTTTTGGGTTGTTTTCCCCCCCTCTCCATTGTTCCCCTTTCAGATGATCACTCTCGGGTGAGATTGCAGCCCATTGAAGGAGAAACAAGTTCTGATTACATCAATGGCAACTATATTGATGTAAGTATGCTGGGGTGTGGGCAGAAAGCTCAGCTACTGTTCAGGTGTTGAAGAAACATCCAGATGCTCTCCTTAGGGCCATGGTTTAGGGTATGGGAGTGGGAGGTATGCTTGAGAGGTCTCTTCCAACCTTGGTGATTCTGTGCAAAGGAAAAGAGCTCTTCCCTCCAACTGCCACCTTGCCACCACCTCTCTGTGGCTCCTTTGCCAGGGCTAGCATAATGCTTCTTCTCCCTTTCTGTCAACATTCCCCCTTCCAGAAGCAAGCTCCTTGCATATTAATGTGACAAAACTCTGTAATGCCTAACGCAGAGCTCTGCAATCTCTTGTCATCTCTGCACTTTTAAGTTGCCTTCAAAGGGTATTCTGCAGCTGTTAACCAGGCCTTCCTAATGCAAGCAAGACATGTCATTAAATATGGAGGCTGTTTAATTATTGAAGGGGGCTGCTTTGTTCCTTCTGCAGCATGTTAACTTCATGTTTTACATTGGAATACGTTCTGCAAGAGACAAGGTGGTTCTGGTTGGAAGGAGTGAAGAGAAAGTGGAACAAGGCCTGGGTGTCTGGGTGGACAACAAGATGCCCAGGAGCCAGCAATGTGCCCAAGCAGGCTGATGGCATCCTGGGCTGCAGCAAGAAGAGTGTGGCCAGCAGGGCCAGGGAGCTTCTCCTGCCCATCTACTCTGCCCTGGGGAGGCCACAGCTGGAGGATTGTGTCCAGTTCTGGGCTCCCCTGGATAAGAGAGACAGGGAATGTCTAGAGAGGCTCCAGAGAAGGGACACTGGAATGCTGAGGGGACTGGAGCACCTCTGTGATGCAGAGAGGCTGAGAGAGCTGGGGCTGCTTAGGCTGGAGCAGAGCAGCCTGAGGGGAGAGCTGAGCAATGCTTAGCAATAGTTAAAGGGTGGGGGGCAGGAGGCTGGGGCCAGGCTTTGTTCTGGGGTACCCAGGGACAGGACTAGAGGCAATGAGCACAAACTAGCAGCCAGCAAGTTCATCTGAACAGGAGGAGGAACTTTTTCAGTTTGAGGGTGGTGGAGCACTGGCCCAGGCTGCCCAGGGAGGTGCTGGAGTCTCCATCTCTGGAGAGATTCCAAACCCAACTGGACACATCCTGTGCAAGCTGCTCTAGGTTCTCCTGCTCTTGGGTTAGATGAACTCCAGAGGTCCCTTCCAACCCCTAACAGTCTGGGATTCTGTGACAAGGAGGTTCTGGTTGGAAGGAATGAACCCAAAATCAGGATTGGGCATCATTAGGAAGTCAGTAGTATCTAAAGGCAGAGATCTTGGCTAGCAAGGCTAATATCTGTGTTGTTTCCATGGAGTGCTGGAGGTGAGGCTGAGTAAAACAAGTGTTGCTGTGTAAGGGAGCTGTGTGTGCTAAAGATTTCTTGTTCAGCAGTGGCACCTCTGCAGAAGGATGTCAGGCTTGGCACTTGAGATCCCAGCAGCAGCAGGAAGCAGGGATGTGGCAGATGTTTGGCTCAGAGTGTGGAAGGGCAGGAGCTAGGCAAGGAAAGGAGGTGACATCCAATCTAAACCTCCCCTGGTGCAACTTGAAGCCATTTCCTTGTGTCCTATCTAAACCCTCTATTTAATCTTTATTACCTGGCCAGCTCAAGTTGCTCTTGTCATCAGAGAAACACAGAATTGGTTCATGCCTTTCCTATTTAGAGGTCAACAAGTGTATTCCAAGAATTTACTCTCTTTTCTTGCTGTTCTGAAGTCAAGCACAAACAAATCCCCATGGAGAGGATGAGCATGTCTCTCCCAGCCTTCTGAAGGCCAATCCAGCTGTTGGGATAGGCTCTGCACTCTGAAGGCCAATCCAGCTGTTGGGATATCTCTGCACTCTAATGCATTATCTGTCTCAGAATTTTATACTGAATAATACTCTACATGAAGTTTTAGAGCCATAAAACCAAGGTGCATATTGCTTATATCTATATTTCTTTTCATTTTAGGGTTACCACAGACCCAATCACTACATTGCCACACAAGGTAAGTGGAGCACTTCTCTTTTTGGTTGCATGAGGCTAAGAGATTTGGGTACTTTGTTTCTATTTCCCCTCCTCCCTTTTCTCCTTCTGCCTGTTCTTGGAAGGGAAATGTCACTCCATAAATCAATCTCAACCCTCTGAGGAGGCAGAGGGATTGATACTTAATTCTCCTCTCTGCCTCCTTCAGCTGCATTCAACCTATCAAGTGTCAATGAGCAAAGAGCATCATTTGCAGGGAAGAAGTGGCAAGTTTAATCCATTTGGAATAGGTAACCAATCTGCTCTTGACAGAGCTGGGAGTTGGCATCAGCATCACCTGCTGCTGGAAGTGTTTTGTCTTCCTTATCAACAGGAGTTTGATATCCAAGCTGCTGGTTTTTTTCCACCTTGGCCTTCAGAGCATCCTGCTGCTAATTTAGAGGGAAAACCATGTTTTAAGAGACTTACCTAAGGGAAGCTTTCTCAACCATCACAAAGAGGTTTTACTTCCATTTTTAAGCTTGCAATAAATAGATAGATGGATGAGAGATAGACAGAAAGATAGTTAGATAGGTGATAGATAGATGAATAGGTAGATAAATTAGATGATAGATAGATAGGTAATAGATAGACAGATAGATGATAGATAAATTTGATATAGATGATAGATAGATAAATTTGATATAGATGATAGATAGATAGATGATAGAAGATAGATGATAGATAGATGATAGATGACAGATAGGTGATAGATAAATTTGATATAGATGATAGACAGAAAGATAGACAGATGATAGATAGATGAGAGATAGATGAGAGAGAGATAGATGAGAGATAGATGAGAGAGAGATAGATGAGAGAGAGATGAGAGAGAGATAGATAGATGAGAGATAGATAGATGAGGGATAGATAGATGAGAGATAGACAGAAAGATAGACAGATGAGAGATAGATAGATAGATGAGAGATAGATAGATGAGAGATAGATAGATAAATTTGATATAGATGAGAGATAGACAGAAAGATAGTTGATAGATAGATGACAGACAGATGATAGATGATAGGTAGATTAGATGATAGATAGATATAGATAGATGATAGATAGATAGATAGATAGACAGATAGATAAATTAGATAGCTAGGAGGTGATTGAGTTCTTTACACCTGCATTACTCCTGAAGATTCCAGCTGTGTTTGCTGCTGGTCTTCACTTCATCCTCAAGCCATTAAGCAGCTGGTTGAATGCATACAAAAGGAATAGCTCCTTTCCATATGGAAGGGATCTCTCCAGGTTACATCCTGAAGCCCCATGGCTTCAGCAGAGCTCTTTTACTGCCATGTGCCACCCAAGGCTGAGGATAACCACGTGTGACTGAGCATCTTTTAGTTGGTGGTACTGTTCCTGCTGTGGAGGACAAGAGGAGGCAAGGTGGTTTAGAATCATCTAGGGGCTATCAAAGTCACATCTAGCTTGGTCTGACTAATATTTAGCTGTTGATGACCTTCACACCTAGCTTGGTCTGACTAATATTTAGTTGTTGATGACCTTCACACCTAGCTTGGTCTGACTAGTATGTCTTTGATTCTGACTCTTTCTATGAGGATGAAATGAATGTTGCCAAGTTCTCCAGCTTTAAGTAGCAAAATAGATGCTGAGGGATAGATCTCAGAGTAAGAAATGATGACAAGTTTGGGCTTTCCAGCATTCTTCTTTATGCTTTAATGTAGGCTAAATCATCTGGTGTCTTCATGTGGGTAAAGTGTTCATCTTAATGGACTTCAAGTCCCAGCAGAAGCTGAAACCATTCAGCATCTGAATATCTTACAAACATGAGCAAAGATTCCTTCACCATCAGGTCCTTGGGGAGGAATAAAAGAAACATGGAGCCAAAATGAGCTCCTAGTTTGGAGCTAGGGGATAGTGAGGATTTTATTACATCCTAATGCCTCTGATTGACTCAACATGAAAAGAGAAAGTAGAAATGAGGGAAGGCTCATTAGGTTCTTTTGTCCATTCCCTAAGGAACCTTCTAGTGAAGGAGGGGAGGGGAATAAACTGATGTGCAGCTTCCCATCCATCATCAGAATTGATTCTGCATTCCAAGTTGAGGTGAAGAACCCAATCCAACAAGGCAATTGGCTAAGATTTTTTTTCAGGAGCATGGTTTGGAGGAAATCAACTCAGTATTTGTTCATCTTGCCAAGCTCAGGTGGCTTTGTAGAGGGAGTGATTAATAGGTGTTCATATTACCATGATAAAAAAAACACACTTACTGAGAAGAATGGACAAATTAGAAACTAAATCAGCTTTCTGCCTGGAAATAAACATTGATCCAGCTAAGCTGAGGCTTCTTTGGAACTGCTGTCACCAGGACACTTCAGGTTCAAAGCATGAGCTGCTGGGCTAAGCCTCCAGGCAGAGCTGTGACCTCAGATGCAGAGCTTGTTATTTGAACTGGAATCAAGCTGGAGCTGGAGCTCAAGTGTCCCACATGACACATCTATGATTCTCCTGACCTGCTTGACTGTCATTAAGCAATTAAAATGTCTGTAGGGCAAAGAGAGAAACTACTGCACTGTTTTGTTGGGTTGAGTTTCATTTCCTGCAGTTAAGATCATGGCCAAGAAGGCCAAGAGCATCCTGGCTTGGCTCAGCACTAGTGTGGCAGCAGCACTAGGGCAGGGATTGTCCTCCTGGGCTGGACACTGGGGAGGACACAGCTCCAATGCTGGGCTCAGCTTTGGGCTCCTCACTCCCTGCCAGAAGGACATGGAGGTGCTAGAGTGTGTCCAGAGAAGGGTAAGGGAGCTGGGGACGGGTCTAGAGCACAAGTGTGCTGAGGAGCAGCTGAGGGCACTGGGCTTGGTTAGTGTGGAGAAGAGGAGGCTCAGGGCAGACCTTAGCTCTCTCTGCAGCTCCCTGACAGGAGCTTGGAGCCAGCTGNGACATGGAGATGTGGAGCTGAGGGACGTGTTAGTGGTGAGCTGGCAGGGTTAGGTCTGTGATTGAACTTGATGATCCTCAAGGTATCTTCCAACCTAACTGAGCCTCTCATTCCACCCCTGAGCAGCAATCCTATGGGCACAGCTTTCCTTGCCTTCAGCATTCCCTCCCTCTGGACCATTTCTGCTGCTGCCAGTTCCTCTCTCCTCATTCTGTGAGCAGTCAGGTGGTGTTAGAGGAAAGTGCTATTTATTCTCTGGGAAATCAGATGACATTTTCATTTTCTTGAGTTGATACAGAACAAACTGAGCTCCTCTTGGAATTTTGAGCCGTGGAGAAATGTCAATCAATATGTGTGTAACAGTTTATGAGATGGAAAGTTAGCTGCAGTGTGATAAAAAACCTGCCTTAAACAGCACCTGCCAAGGGTGCACAAATCATAAAGTCAGCTCTCTCAGCCTTTCAAAAGATATATTTAAGTGCAGTAATAACTTGTTCCTGAGCATGGTGGAAATACTAATGTGGAGCAGGGACCAGCAAGTGGCTCAGGAGGTGGAAAGAGCTGCTCTGTGTCACATCAACTCTGTTTAGTCCATTCAAACCCTGCCTTGCTCCCTGTTATCTCCCAAGGAATGTTTGGATGGGGACTGTGAGGAGCACAAACACCTTTTGTATATTCATGGGCATTTCATCTGTATATATAGTTGCAGTCCTTCCAGCAGCTCCAATGCTGGGCTCAGCTTTGGGCTCCTCACTCATTCCCAGAAGGACATGGAGGTGCTGGAGTGTGTCCAGAGAAGGGCATGGAAGCTGGGGAAGGGTCTAGAGGAGCAGCTGAGGGCACTGGGCTTGGTTAGTGTGGAGAAGAGGAGGCTCAGGGGAGATCTTAGCTCTCTCTGCAGCTCCCTAACAGGAGGATGGATGAGACCACCTTGCAGACAAAATAATGGGAGGGAGGTTTTGACTTTAGCTCCCTGTGAGACACTTACTTTCCATCAAACAATAGGCCTGTGACTCATCACTGCTGTGCCTTGTAAACAGCATGGAATCATGGAATCATTCTGGTTGGAAAAACCCTCTGAGATCATCCAGTCCCAAGCATCCACCCAACACTGCCATGCTCACCACTAAAGCATGGCCCCAAGCACCACAGCTCCATATATACTGAACACTTCCTAATATCTAATTTAAACCTCCCCTGGCANGAGGACAATCCCTGCCCTAGTGCTGCTGCCACACTCGTGCTGAGCCAAGCCAGGATGCTGGTGACATGTTTCAGGCCAAATGCTTTGCTGTTCTATTTCCATCTGGAAAGAGATGGGGAACTGACAGGTCAATCTCCTCCTTCCTTTCATCCTGGGCAAGGTCTAAGTGCTGACTCCTCTAGATAGCAGTGGGAGCTAGAGATGAAATTCCTAACTCCACCTCAGTCACTTAGCAATCTAAGCCTTGTTGAAAGCTAATGGCTCTTGAAAGCTCCTTGAACATTTCATTTGGGGAAAGGCAATTTCCCCAGGGCTTGCTGCCTGGCCAGCTTCAGGCAGGTAGGATTTCCTAGGGGCCTGAAAATCACCCAATTCCTATTGTCTCTGCTGTCCCTTCCCTGATAGGGAGAGCAAAAGGACATAGGAGAAGAGCTCCTGTGTTGCTAGTAGCAGCAGTGGGCAGGATTGATCCCCCTGAAAGCCTTTCAGCTTGCTTGATAAGCAGCATTCTCCTGCAATGTCAAGCTAACAAGCTGCAGGCAGATCTCTTGCTTATTGACAATCCATCTAGGGGGAGGAAAAGGATGGAGAAACACATTGGGAATTCATTGCTCAGCCCTGATGAAGCCACTGGAGTGGAGCTGAGGTGACTTCCCTCTGTGGCATTGTGTGGCTCTTGTGATGTTTTCTGGGGGGGGTTGGTGAGTTGTTTTGTTTTTTCCTTTCTGAGGTGGCAAACAAAGAGGTTGCAGATTGGCTATGCAGAGAATATTCTGGGTTAGGAGAAAAAAGAGAACATGTTTGTGTGAGGAATTCAGCTGTGGGAGAATTGCTTGCTTAGAGAAGCACAGAATGATGAAGGTTGGCAGAGACCTCTAAGCTCATCAAGTCCAACCATCCCTATCACCCCCATGCCACTAAGCCATGGCTCTAAATGATGTTCTTTCTTACCTGGCTGGGAGGTAATTACCTGCTGGCTCAGCTCTGGATCTACTGCCAGGGAGGAATCGTTTCCAATGAGGTTTGAAACTGAGGAGGGAGGATTTTTCCATGCCTCACAGGAGAATAGCCACAGGCTCAGGCTTCCTTCTTTGGGCTGCCTGCTAGCTTAACACACCTAAGAGGGAACCAACCTCCCTGGAAGTTCATCCACAGCTTGGTTTGGTTGTTGTGCTGATGTGCTTGAGGGTAGGAAGATCTCCAGAGGGATCTGGCCAGGTTGGATTGATGAGTGGAGACCAATGGAATGAGGTTCAGCAAGGCCAAGGCAGGTTTCTCAGGAGTTTTAGTGGCAGTTCAGTGCATGCTGCCAGAGCTGTTCCACAAGCATGTGGTCATGACTGCTCTTGACAAACCAGAGCATCAGCAACTTTTCCACTCAAAACCAGCTCCTTTGGGGAGAGTGGAGATGAGCCAGCATAGAGCTGAACTGCTGGGTGCCAGTGGCCATGCAATGACACAAAGACAACCCTGATCCTCTGGCTCTGCTCTGCTCCAGCCTCAGCAGCCCCAGGGCTCTCAGCCTTTCCTCCAGTGCCCTCAGCATCTCCCTGGACTCTCTGCAGCAGTTCCTTGTCTCTCTGGAGCTGGGCAGCCCAGAACTAGCCCCAGCACTGCAGATGTGACCTGGCTAGGGCAGAGTAGGGGAGGAGATCCTCCCTTGCCCTGCTGCTCACTCTTTGCTTCATGCACCCCAGGATGCCATTGCCCTTCTTGGCCCTGAGGGCACATTGCTGGCTGCTGGTGACCTTGTTGTCCCCCAGCACTCCCAGCTCCTTCTCCACAGAGCTGCATCCCAGCAGCTCAACCCCTAAACTGTCCTGCTCCATGAGGTTATCCCTCCCTAAGTGCAAGACTCTACACTTGCCCTGACTGAAGTCCATGAGGTTTTTCTCTGCCCAGGTCACACAGGCATAGTTGTCCTTGAGCGGTCAACTTGTGGGCAGCCACAAAATCACTTCTGATTGCTACTCAAACATGCAGGTGAGAAGCCCACTGTATAACCACCTCCTCATACAGGGTGGACACATCTTCTCCCTGAGTTCCTTGCACTCTTGGAGGTGGAATTGAACTAAATCTTGCACCTTGTCAGCTTGCTCTCTCTGTCAGCACATGCTGACATCTCCTGCTGCCCTGGGGAGCCTTTGGAGCTTCAAGGGATCTGTTCCTTTTCTGCACACTTTGTGCTATCTATCAGTGAAATTGGTCTCAGCTGGAGCAGACACTAGCTCCTGGGTCTGATGTGCTATGCTGGAAGAAAGGTTGGAGAAGCTATTTGCTCCTTCTTTAAGCTGCTTGCTTTTCTGGAAGGTGACAAATGATCTGTGGATTTAGAGGTCCCCTTAGAATAAATGCTGAGGCCATGGCAGGATTCAGCTTTGCCTTGTTTCTTTGTGTGTTGCCTTGGTTTCCAACACCTAAACACCTTTTTTTTGCCCTATATTCTGAGCTAGTTCAGCACATTGGGACCAGAGAATCATTAAGGTTGGAAGAGACCTCTAAGATCATCAAGTGCAACCATCTCCCTGCTGGCTCCCATAGCCCTGCAGCAATACTCCTGCCTACAACTGAGCCTCTCAGGGCAGGAGCAGAAAGAGAAGAGCTCTGTGGAGAGAAGCAGCTTCCTGAGGAGTTTCAACCCTTCTTAAAAGCTGTGTGATTTGGCTTTTTTTTTTTTTTCCCCCCCATTTCCTCCTAGATTTGCATTCCCAGAGCAGCAACTAAGTGCTGGTAATCCAGTTAATGGTTGTGCTGGTTTCTGTGGAGCCTTTGCAATGAGGGCACTTAATGAGCTTGGGGCTTGGAGGTTTGATTTCTTGTTCTTAGTTGCTTTTTTCCTTGTCTGCTTGCAGTATTTGGTGGGTTTCTCTTCTTTTTTATGTCTCCCAGCAGAGATCTTTGCTCCCAGCTCCTCCATGGTGTAGCTCATGGGGTGTGTGTAGCATAGCATCTTCTCCTCCAGCAATGGGACAACTGCTGAGAGCAAACTTCTTGCCTTTTGGGCCCACATCTGATGCTTAGGACAATGACAGGCACTTTGTTTTCCTCTATCCCTACCTACCACCTAGTCTCTGGAATCCAATTCATAGAATCCTAGAGTGGTTTGGGTTGGAAGGGAGCTCTGGAGCTCATCTAGTCCAACCCCCCTGCAGTGGCCAGGGACATCCCCAACTAGATCAGCTTGCCCAGAGCCCTGGCAAGCCTCACCTGCAATGCCTCCAGGGATGGGAACTCAACCACCTCCCTGGGCAACCTGGGCCAGTGTTCCACCACCCTCGTGGGGAG
>VWZO01014396.1:12030-52541 GCA_013396975.1 Bucco capensis
AACTTCCTGAGGTGCAGGTTGATGTAAAACTTCTGTTTTCTTTAAGCTAACTTCCAGCCCAAGAAGTTCAGCAGCGGCTGCAAAGCAAGACGGAAACAGAATTAACAGAGAGGCTTCCTAAAACTGACTCTGAGTAACCTCATAGCGTGCATAAAGTTTGCTGTGTAAGCTTCCAGAGCGAAACTGTGAAGACAACATGTCTAGAAATCACCAGTGTAAATCAGTTCTTACCTTCTGATGTAATTATAGGCCAACTATTTAACTCTGCCAGGTTCCTTTTCATCTTCAGGAATAACCACACCAGCTAGCAATCACTAACACAAAGGACTAGCAAGTATACAAGCCATCTATCAAAAACAACAATTTTCAAGTGTTTATGCAAAACAAATTGCTGCTCTGCTCCATCTTTAGTACCTTTCTGTTATGAAAACCACTGCCTTAAGTTGTTTTCTTAAATCACATCTTTATTATCCATCTTTTATGCCAAATTTCCTTTTTTTTTATTTGCTGATAGCTATTTATCATAGCAAAAGCAAAACAGAAGCATACTTCAATGTGGGAGTTTTATTTTTATAGTAGGAGGCTTTAGTGGAGCTGGGATTGATACATCAAAGTCTCATCCCATGATAACAGATGTATTTAAATATTTACCTTCATTTTTGTCCTCTACAGTTAATACAATATTTCCCTACCATAAGCTGCTAAATGTATTTTCCCCTTTTTTTTATTCTTTTTAAAATTGTGATTTGAAGATATATTCCTAAAGCTGTGAATAGTTATTAACATTCCTTTAAAGGCTTCAATATTTGAATGGCCAAATTCCAGCTTGAGTAATTACATTCTGCCTACTTAAATTCCCCACACAGTTTCAATTAGATAAGTTATTCTTCTACTCTTTATGTCCTCAAACTGTTCTGCAGCATTGCTGCCACTATTAAACAGCTGCTAGATTTTGCCCCAGAGGTGACTGAGCTGATCCCTATATACACAACACAATACATAAAACAAACTGCATTTTTACTGGATGAAAGTTAGTAAATACAAGTTTTATGATGCTAAGCATTATTGTTGAATGCCCACATTTAGGCTCATTTTAAGGTTAACAATAGTGAAACCTTTTCCTCCAGTGTCTTATTAACAGTGCTCTGGAAAAAAAAGGAAGATTTGTCTTCTCTACATGTTCAGAGCATTTCCAGAGACTATCACCAAGAACACTGCTCTTAAATTGTAGGCACATTGCCATATGGGCATAGGAATGACCCCACCAAAGAGATAAAAGACCTGTAGGCTAGATTTTATCCTTAGCTACTTAAAGCCTCAGAAAGGATGCCAATATCTGTGTCATGCATACTATGGAGGATTTTTCCCCATGTGCTTTTGGAAATCCTGCTAGGGCCTTTAAAAGGAAATACAACCCCAGTATCTTTAAAAGACTTTCCCTATATACTACAGCCCTAGCCTGAAACTATCCAGTTGCACATAATTTTACCTTACCAAGCAAATCAATTGCTTTCTAGTGTAGTTAAACCTGTGAGATTCCCTTCCCTGAAGAAATAGGTAAGAAAGGATCTGAAGTAGCAAAGGGCACTACCTGCATCATTTAAGAACAGTTTTAGTGTGGTCCCAGGCTGGCAGTGTGCAATGTATTAAAGATATTTTTCATAGCCAGACCTATATTTCTGTTCTTTACAAGGGACCTGTTCAGATTACAGTGGTTACTGTAACTTCAAGATAATCTGATGCTGCTGGGAGGCTGTGTAGGAAATCCCTGTATAACTGCACATCAATAATTAAGCCAAATTCCAGAACAGGCTTTTGGATTTAGGCCTTTGTAAGTGAAATCCTCCTTCCTTCCTTCATAAAAGATTTCTGTAGATAACTCTTCAAATAAGTCTATGACAGGTAGGCCCCAGGCTTATAAAAACTATATATATATATATATATATATACTGAAATTATTTCTGGAGTCAATTAAAATCTTTAAATATAGAACCTGTGGAAGCTGAAGGGATACTTAAAACATTCATAACTTTGAATACTGCTATTGCTTTTCTTGTTTTCCTTCCTCATGTTTCCTGGAGTAGGTGACACAGACTTGCCCATTTCTCTGTTTCTCTTTCTTTTTTTGCTATTCTGCCTTGCAGAAGACAACCTGCTCTCTAACAGAAAGATAAATTCTTTTCTTGTCTGCAGTATTTCTTTTTCTTGGGGGGATATAAGGCTTTTCTCTTTTCTTGATGAACTGATGAGGTTTAGGGCATCACCTAAAAGAGATTCTGCACTTTTGACATTTCTGCTTTTCTCTTTTTGCCTCTTTCTTCTGAATTCTTTTTCTCTCCTAATCTTCAATCTTTTTCTGCATTCTCTCCATATCTATGGACTCCATAGAGTCCAATCTTTTCCATAGAAAAATATTCTGTATTCTATTTCAGATAGTGAATCTCTTCTCTTGCTTATCCATCCCCATTCTGTGTCCATTTCAGTTCTTTCTCAGCCCCAGGCTTTTCCTTGCCACAGCATTCAGAGGAAAATGCTGCCTACCAATCTCTCTGATTATATTGAGCTGCACTCCAGGATACAGACCTGAGCCTGAACATTACTTGTTGCCTTCTGCTAGTCATGGAAGAGCTGAGACAAATGAGGCAACAGTTCTTAACTGTGGGTAGCTGCTAAACTGGTCTTCACAACACCATCTAAAGCACAGGTGTTGAGAATGCTATGGCACAAAATATCTGGGCTACAGAGCCTTAGTGCAACAGAAGAACTTGGAGCAAATCAACTCCCTGCAAGGAGGTTGGAGTGAGATGGGGGCAGGTCTCTTGTCCAGGGTTAAGCTGCAGCAGGGGAGGTTTAGATTAGATATAAGGAGAAATTTCTTTACTGAAACAGTTCTTAAATCTTGGAATAGGCTGATCAGGGAGAAAGTGGATTCATGATCCCTGGAGGGGTTTAAGAAACATTTAGATGCTCTACTTAGAGACAAGGTTTAGCAGTGTGGTAGTAATGGGTATGGTTGGACTTGATGACCACAGAGGTCTCTTCCAAACTTAATGATTCTGTGATTCTGTGAAATCAAGTAAGGACAGGACAGTTCACCAGCACAATATTTAGCTTGTAGTACAAATCCATCATCATCATCATCATCATGGGCAGGCTCTGTGAACGCAGCTCCAGGGAGGGCTCCATCCAGGCTCTTCCCAAGTGCTTTTTCCAAGCGCTGCTGGCTGCAAAGGCCAATTTGGGACAGACCAGAGCAGTTGCCAAAGGCACAGCACAAGGACTCCTCAGGAGCTAGAAGCTGCAAGACACGATTCTTTCTGCGCTGTCTTTTCTCCTGCAGAGTGATCCTGCGTGCCTGCTCCAAACCATGGGCGCCATTCAAACTAGTGTGTGTGCAGANTATAAAACTTCTGTTTTCTTTAAGCTAACTTGCATCCCCAGAAGCTGAGCAGTGGCTGCAAAGCAGGACGTTAAACGCTGCAGAGCTCCTTCTGTCTGGGCAACCAGGGCAGCGTCAGCAGCATAAAGCAGCTCCTGGACAAGATGCTTTATGGTCTTAGAAAACAGGCAGTGACAGACCCCATTCGTGGCCGATAGAAATGGCCAATAGAAACCCTGCTGCATGTGCACCGCCATCTTGACCGAAGAGCAGTACAAATCCACAACAAAACTAATAGCTTACTAGGACTATGTCAAGTATCAATGATCAATATTTAAAGTAAAACTCTAACCAAAGCATACCAGGATTCTTCTTAAACAAATCTGTGGAGTGTCTGTCTCTATTAATAAAACTACTCATGGCTTCTTATCATTTACACTCCCCAGAGGAAGAGCACAGAGTGTTAAATGGCCCATGGTGCTGCTGCTGCAAAGACTGACAGCTTCGGTCCCGTGTGCTTCATGTTCTGTGTTCCAAGAAAAGCTCTCCTATGGATGTGAGTTTCACTTAAAATAGCAGCATTTTTCAACATTTGTTCACTATTTTTTCCGAGTTCAAAGAGAATCTGTTCAAATTTTACAAATTTCCCTGACAAAACCCACCCAATAGCTCATTTCCACCGTGCAGTCATTGCTAAAAAAGAACATTTTCTTTGTCCATAAGGAAGAAAACACAGTTAGTAAATGTCAGTGCTAAAGGATGCTCATCATTTTTGTGAATTCTCCCACTATGTATCACATTTCTTAAAACATTACTGAAGTAACAGCTGTGTAGTTCAGCCAGCTGATACAAAATAATGCTCTCAAAGAAAGAGAGAGAAGGAAGTCTATCCAAAATGTAAGATATCTTCCTTATGCTATCTGCTCAAGATGAATTTGGAATGGAAATTTTCAAGTTAAAGAATATGGAAACTATTCAGACATTTTTCTTGTCCTCCAAATTTTCACTGTAGTTAATTTAGTTATATATAAATATAGAGTTTCACTGTGCTTTCTAATCAGTGTAATAACTGCAGTAATTGTTAGGTCAGGATTTCAAAGAAAATATCCTCAACATCACAGAAGACTCAAGCTGAAAAAAGCTGTGTTTTTTCATGTAGTAAGATAGACACTCAAAAGCATTAGTTATTATTGAACACTGAATAATTATATTTGCATTTTATATTCAATTTGATTTTTATAAATGATAATACTTCAGCACATTTACCATATGCTACTTAAGAAGCCATTATCTACAGCTTGAAATAATAGACTAGACTCTGGATTGCTTTGTATAATTTGCCAGTGTATTCTGCATTTTTCTGAAAGCCTACAAAAAAAGGCCTTTCCAGTTAGAGATTAAAGGGAGAATAGTATTCTCATGATTGGAAAGAAAGGAAGTTTTAATTTTTAAAGAAACTGCTCCAGAATCTGATCTAGTTTACATACGTACTTATCTTTTAATTATATGAGGGTGCAGACTGCTTGCTTCAAGGGGAACCAAACTCAAATTGGTCCTCTAGCATCAGATCTCCTTTCACATCCTAGTCAAGGGTGCACTGTGGTCATATTTTAATTAGTTAGAGAGACAAAGCCACAACAAGAGCCTAGACACAGGGGTACTGCTTCACCACAGGTGCTGGGCTGACCCTTATCAGGCCCCTGGCAGGCCCTGGCCCTTTGGCTGTTTTGTGTTTCTGTTAGGTTTCCCCTCAGGGCAGTTAGCACCTGCCACAATTATCATTTTCTAATTAAATGTTGGCATATATATACATGTACACACACAGGTAGGGACAGAAAGAGAGAGATATGGATGGATAGACAGATGATTGATAGCTCGATCCAGTTCTGGGAATCAACAAAACACAAGGACCTAAGCCTAAAATGCTTCAGAGTTTGAATAATCCTCAGACTATGCTCTTGTTAGTGCAGAATCAGTGATGGTGAACCTATCACTTGCACATTTCAGCTTCACAAGAACACTTGCTTGCTTATTTTCATCAAGCTTCATTCAAGTTTTACTCACCCAATACATGGCAACTGCTTATTTACCATAAAGGAAAATACTGTAAGGTTATTACTGACCTATATGCTTATTTATCTGATTTTGCATTCATGTTATTAACTAATAAGTGTAAGAAATACTTTTGGCCTACAGAACATTGGTCATTATGTAGGTGGCCAGTATGTATCAGGATGATAAACTTAATTTCACTGTTTTGTTATGATCCTCTATAGTACTTACAGACCTAGATAATCTCTTCTGAATTCACTCAGTCTGGTGGGGCCTTAGATCCATATGGTAAGACTCAAAAGTGATATTATAGGATAAACAGGAAAATGTCATTACAGCAAGAGTCAAGCCTAAGCTATAAATTGGGAGATCTAAGCTTCTTTTTAAGTATGAGGTTTCTGGTTGGCACTACTCCAGTACTGGACAGTTATGGCCATGTTTAGCATTTTGCTTACAGTTATCTCATAATTAAGTTATATCAATGCCATCTCATGCAAATTATCTCTGTAAGAAAGTAGCCATTCAAATGTATTGTAGAGCCACACATGAATTTCAAAATTAGTTAAGATAATCATGTCACATTAAATAGCATAAGGTGACAGAAGGTTCAAGTGGGAGGCTTTGGCAGTTTCAGCAGACATCCTTAAATCAACAACATAAATTTTAATCTAGTAATTTTATTACACCAAATGGATGTGTTAACAGGATACTGCTTCCAGACTATTTACACAGAATGCAAGAGAGAAGTAAAATAATATAAATACATTCAAATTTTTTTTTAACCTCTTTGTTTTTCAAATCTTCTGCAAACAATCCAGCCCAAACAAAGCTTTGTTTTTATAATCTACTCCATTTCTAAAACCCCTACTGGGTTAGACTTTCCAATTAAAATAAGATCTTTTATGCATGCTTCATAGAAAATGTTTGCTCAGATATTGTGCAGTGTTTTCTGCAATGCATGGCCTTGGCATTGCAAGAAAAGGAAAACGTACAGAATCTTGTTTAAAGCTCATTTCTATTGATGATTCACAGAAAAAAAAACTGTTACTTTGTCATATGAAGATGGGGAGACCAGCTCATTTTGTGACACTTTTTGGTGATGTAAGCAGACTAAAAATTGTCAAGATTTTCCAAGATTCCATATTTTAGGATTGTGACAAGGTGAAGGGAATTAGAGAATACTCTACTTTTTATCCAAAATCCCATGACCACCTGTCCACCTAGTCTTGGTGTTTATAATTTCTTCAGTACAATAGGACACAATTAAAGCAGCACAGTTGGTGCCAAGAACTCACTATTGATCCTCTATGTGTTTTGTGAGAGCTACTTCACACTCACCCTGTGGACTGAGCATTCTTTGATGGTTGAAGTGCAGAAGGCAAGCTTTTGCAGTCTTCCACTTTTGTTCCATCCAAAAGGAGGTATTTCTCTTAGATATCATACTGATGGAAGCCTATTTAACCTATAGACTACTGCTATTATATATACAAACACCAATAAATGTTCAAAATCAATTGTTTACATTCATGTTAAAACTAGATAATATAAAAGAGAGGTAACTGTTACGTAATTCTAGCACCTTTGAAATGTAACTATTTTCCCAGGCTACTCAGCTGTATATTCTCTGTTATACTGAGTTAGTATAGAGTGAGATTAATTGAGATCACTATGGAAATTAAGATTACATATTGATGATTATCAGGATGATATTGTGCTTCAGTGCAGCCATGGAAGTTAATACTATTTCTGGATTGCATCATTTTCTTCTCACAGTTTAAATGGAAAACTTGTGCTCTGGCATTGTTTGCAATGGCTGAAAGGAGCCTGCATGGTAAAGGATCTGACATATTTGCAAACCAGCAATTATGGCATATACCCAGTCATTTAAAATATTTCTGAATTGCTCAGCACATCCCCAAATTGCTCATGTAATGAAAGCACAGGAAAATGTTATTATCATTGTTTCTAGTTGTCTTCCACTTCCCACTGGAGACTTTTTTGTCAGCTTAATACGTTTTTGTTTGTTTTCAGCAATGGCTTTATTTGGTTTTGGTCCTGGAGTGAAAATCAGCTAATGACACCTTTTCTCAGTCTACAGAGGCTTCTGCTGTCTAGCAAGAGTGGATTAGTCACTCAGTGCATGATCTCAGAGTGAGATTGGAGCTTGCTGCTTTGTTTGTTTAGTTTTATTGTAAAGGAGAGAGATCCAGGATACAGCTGTACAGAGCAGGGTCATCTACACTATCTGAAAGCTACTAATACTCACTTCATAGCTTAAGAATAAACACAGTGAACTCTTCACTGATGTTTTTTGGTGGTTTGGGTTTTTTTTTCCCCAATTAAATGAGGAAATGCAAGAGAAATCTGAAGAACCTCTTGCCAAAGGCCCAACATACCAAGCCGTGGTGTTTTGGGGAGTCAAGAGAAGTGACTCAGAGATTAGGTATAATAGCTCTATCATTTTATCTCCTGATTTTCAGTCTGAAGCTAGGCAGGTTGGTGACAAATATTACCATAAGCATTACTTAACATCTTAGAATAGGATACAAAGGATAGTCCCAATCCCTCCACTCGTGCCCGAAATGTTGTTTTATAGACGCTTTGTGCCATGCTGGAAGCACAGAACAGCTGTAACCCATCTAAAATAGCTCTCAGATGACTTTTCTGCCTCATCTCTAAGTAGCTCAGAGTTGCTTTATTCTCTGCAGCACTGCCACCACAGCCAGGGATAAACAGGGATGGCTGCAGCATCTCCATCATCAGCTGCTGCCAAAACAATGCCTCAAACCCACAGACAGTCTCACAGAAAATGGAGTGGTCCTCAGGATGCTCTGATTCACAGGGGACCAGGCTGGCACACAATCATAAGGATTGGGAAATAAGAGAGGTTTACCTCAAAAGCAAATTAGCTACTACAAACAATTTTGATGCTAGTGCCCAAATGAGAGCTTATAAGCAATAAAAAGATGACAACTGCCATAACAAGAGAAAGCTGTTATGAGATCATTTGTCAAGGCATCACTGAGGATAAAGCAGGCATTTTGATTCTCAGCTTTTCCTTTTGTTTGACTGATACCAACCTGAATATCTAGGCTGCAGTGCTTAAAGTACAAACCTTGTAGAAGAATATCAAGCTGAGCCCATACAAATTGGAGATAGATTTACCAATGTCCCTGGTACAATTACTCAATTACCAATAAAACCTCTGCAAACAAACGTGTCTTGCAGGTTTAAAAAAGTAGTATAATAATATATATACTTTGAAATTGCAGAGTCTACCTAAGCTGAATACATCATCAGGCCACAGCAAAGAAAAGGATTATTCTTAACTCCAAACCTAATGAGGAAAAGCAATTTTTAAATATACTCTTATTAAAGGACAGAAGAAAGTGTTGACAAAAATCAGATTATGTGGATCACCAATAATTTCTTTCTGGAGTTGTACACCCTTCACAGCCCAAAGAGATCTCACCCATGCTTGAGTTTCCTGAGTATTACTGCAGTGCAAGTACAGGAAAAAAATACAAAACCATTAGCATAGACTTAAAACCAATCTGAACAATTCATATCCATAGCTGACAGAGGGAAAAATATAGATGTGTTTAAAGTGAAAATAAAGTGCAATAGAAAGTCCTGTGCTTGTTTTGCTCCTCACATAAACTCACAGACATACTGCTGGCAGAGATACCTGGTTTGAGGAAAGGGAAGAGATGATGAGAAGAAACTGCTTTCATATTATTTCCCTATTTTATGGGAATAAGAGTTACTCTGGAGAAATATTTAGTACAGTATTAACAGCAAAGTGTACAGAAGAACTGAAAACACACCTAGAGATACAACTAGCATTTCAGACATGAAGCTGTACTTACTTAGGCCTGGCACATCCTCCTTCTTTTTTCCTTTAACTCTCTTCTCTCTCCATTTTCATCTGGA
Organism: Bucco capensis; assembly: GCA_013396975.1. NCBI lineage: Eukaryota > Metazoa > Chordata > Aves > Piciformes > Bucconidae > Bucco > Bucco capensis. The sequence goes on from VWZO01014396.1 coordinate 21,395, forward strand.
TTTCAGTATTTTCTTGAAATTACCACTCAGACTTTCTTCTTTCTTCTCCTTTTTGTCCAAGATCCTTCTCCTGTGTAAAAATTCAGCTATTTGTGGCACTCTATCAGTCTTGCAACACTTTGAGACTTTTCCATTTACTTTTTAACTATTTCTCTTCCTATTTCATGCCATAACAGTTAAAACAAATCGAAAGAGGAAAGAAAAAGGTTCATAATTCTCCCAGTTGAAGCTGAAGGGAAACAGAAAGAGTACTGCAGATGAGATGTCAATTACTAAAATTACCTTGTCTCTGTGATGAGACAGGCCTAGGATTTATTGAACTATAGGGCACTCTACAAGGTCTATTTAGTTTCTCACATTTATTTCACAGTACTGGACTGAAGGAACTGAATAATTTGAGCATGGTTTATTGCATGTATTGTTTCAAGCACTTAGGAAAAAATATATGTATCTTTGAAAGAAAATAAATACATAAATAAGATGGCAAGCTGGAGTCCCTCCTTCTTTCTTTCCCACTGCATTTGTTTGTATTAACATAGCACTGAAAAACCCCCTGGACAATTCCTAACGATAGCAGGCACTTAGGAAAAAGTATAGGTGGATTTAAAACCAAAACATATACATAAATAAGACAGTGAAGCAAGCTATATATGTGTGTCAGCAGAGATATGAAAGCTGTTTGAAGAGTCTATCAGCACTAAGTGTGCCACAAGGCAACTGCATGCACACACAAAAGAGATGCACCAAAAGAATTAACTCGCTGAGCATTGCCCAGAGACAATGTGACTTAGCAATACAAAGGATGTACACAGGACAACTGGGAATGGGAAAGCTCTGCCTGAAGGAGCAGTGGCTGCTATTTTGATAGGGTTTTTTTTTTCTTAGAGTGCTAAATCATATGTGAAATTTTAAGAAAAACCTCAAAAATACAGATAATCCAACTCAAAAGTACAGACCTGTGTTGTTTTTGGAAACGGCTTGGGTCATGAATGTCTTCTAGTCCCTGGTGTGTCTATTACTATTTCTCATGGTAAACATCTTCTAAATATTTTTAGCTAAACCACAGAAAGGCCATAAGCACCTACTAAGATTGCCCAAACAGAGAATGAGTCTGCAACAGCTGTTTCTCAACTCACATGCTTCTCAATTCTTCACTAGCATCTTCATGTAGACTGAAAAGAGATTCTCTGCCTCAAAAAGGTCTCTTCTTTGTGTTGGAATGAAGAGTCTTCATACTTACTAGTGTCAAACTGTATCACTATAAGACAAACAGAAAACACTTTGATCTCCAAGTCTGTCTGCACAGCATGCTGAAGGTGTGATGTCAGTGCAGACATCTGTTCTAGTTTGAATTGAGCTAGAATGAGTAACGTTAAGAGGCTGCATGTCTGAAGCATGAAGTAGCAGAAGCCTGGTGGGGACATTCCCTTAGGGAGCCAAGGAATACAAAGGAGCCATTCCTGGTGGCTTACAGATTACCAAGAGAGCCATTTCATTTGATAGCATACTATCAAATTTGATAGCATACTCATTTGATAGTTCAAAGGGTGCACATCTAGTGTTAGTAGAGGACAACACATTTTCCTTTTGTATTATATCAGTTTTTATTGATAACATATTGGGGTTTACTCAATATATGATATATAACATATAAGGTTTACCTTATCAAATTCTGTTATGCTGATGAAAACAGATTTGGACTAAAAAGTATGTTTTAATAAACTGTTAAGATTTCCTTGTTTCTCTGGTTTATTCGCCATATTTCTTGCACTATTATAAAGACAGTGAGATTTTCAACCAATTGATCCACTATCTTCCTCCATCTCTCTTCCTTGACCTTACAATCAATAATCCAGTCTTTTCCCAGTTTTTATATCCTTGCCCAGACTTCTTATCTGCTTATAATTACATGATACCTTTTGTTTCTAAGTCTGTGCAGGCTTAGCAAAGCTTTCTGGCTTATCCCAGCATACTTTATCTTGGATCAAAAAAACTCTCTTTGGCTTAGAAAAGATAAAATATTCCAGTCACCAAGTGGCAAACATATAGTGGCAGATATTAAAAATAAAAGTGTGCTTTAGAATAGTTCAACTTTTCTCTCAAGCCAGAGTATCAGAGATCTGTGACATTTGTACATTCATCGCCACTGCTTCTGTGACACAATCACATATAAAAATATGAGTATAGATTACAAACAAAACTCAAAGAAAATGTCAAAATGGTTCAGCAGAATTTGAACATCTGTATACAATTTTAAAATACAATGCTACACTGATTTGGAGGAAGCTCCTCATTGTGCAGAGGATGAGACTTACTCTGTTACGAATCAGAATAGGAACATTTTGAAATGTCATCTTTTCTGGTAAAATGAAAAAGCAAATTTTTGAGGAGGGCTCTTAATCCTCACTCTAAGTGTGGCCTGTATGACATGAAGAAGAGTCAGAGTGTGCTGCCACAGGAGCTGGAAGCTCCACTTGTTGGATGATGAAGAAGCAAGTAGACATTCTCTTTTGTTACAGTTCTAACTCCCAGACTCTGTTAAATCTAACAGAATACTAATTACCTTAAGTGGATTTCACAGTTGACAGAGACCTTTGCTGGGAAGACAAGCTTGACAAAGGCAATTGAAACATAGCTAATGAAGAATACTAGATCCACCTTTGAGGAATGTTAAGTAAGTGCTTTGCTTTTTATGAAAGGTACCTCTTTTATATGTAAAGTAACCATAGAAATGTCAACATTTCATTTTTAGGCACCTTGCTAAGTTCTGCAGAGGGTTATCAAATTACCTTTAGGTTTTTCTTTGCCTTAATTATATTTATTCATAGAACATTTCCTTGCAGTGAAACTCTGTGAACCAACCCTGAGAAAAGCACACTCAAGGTTTGCTTAGCACAGCTTAATCAAACCAGTCTTCATAGTGACAATCCCAGTATGGCAGAAATGTCTCCCTTGCAAATCAGGGCTATGCAGATGGGTCTCATTATTAGAGAATTGCTTGAAGCACCCAAAAGTGCAGCTGAGAGCAGAGACCATCAAAATGTTCTTTTGTGATCATATTACCTCAGGTAGACAGAGCTACAGAAGGAGCTCTGCAACGTTTAACGTCCTGCTTTGCAGCCACTGCTCAGCTTCTGGGGATGCAAGTTAGCTTAAAGAAAACAGAAGTTTTACATCAACCTGCACCTCAGGAAGTTTTTCATCATCCTCATATCATCATTGGCAATTCAGAGCTTAAATCACTCCAACAGTTTAATTCCCTAGGCAGCCTCATCTCCTCGGATGGTAAGATTGACAGAGAGATAGACAATAGGCTAGCAAAGGCATAGAGTGCTTTGGGAAAACTCTATCCAAGAGTCTGGCCAAAGAAACACTGGAAGAAAAGTCCAAAGCTCAGTGTTTCTAGAGCCATTGTGCTCTCTACTCTTTTCTAGGGTTCCCAAGCATGGCTCATCTATGGCCACCACCTACGACTCTTGGAGNGTGAGGATGACCTCAGGTAGCTCAAAGTATGGAATTAACTCCTGCCTTTGGTAGTACTCAAGAGCTTGTAATGAGTACAAAGCTGGGATGCTGCTAGGAGGGGTAAAGCCTTGTTTGTGTGGTTGGCTGATTGCTCTCCTAGTACAGTCAGGATCAAAGACACACACTCCAAAAGCTTTAAACTCTTTTTCCTTCCTCACTTTAGAAGTCCTTGTGATACTGCAGCATTCTCACATACCCCAGTGTACAACTACTGTGATCCTGGTGCCAGCTGAGAAGTATTTTATGGCTTACCTGGATTTTTCAGAGAATCAAATGTTTGGTTTTCAACAGCAGCAAGTTGTTCTATATGCACATAAATTAAAGTTATTCAGCTAGTAGGGAGTTTCAAAGAATTTTAAAAGGAGTTTATTTTCTAATTATTCAGGAGTTTGCTGAAGAAGCCAATCAGAGAAAGATTTCTTTGAAAGTGATCTAGGAAAGTTGTTGTTCTGTTTTCTGAATTATGTCCCACATGATAATTTCAATTATTTGTTATAAGGTAATGGTAAAAAAAGTGTTAATTAGCAAAGATGAAAAGGACTGACTCAATGGGAGCTCCTGTAAAGGAGCTCTTATTTTTAATGCCTAAGGTGACCACTAATTTACAGCTTTTGATAGCTTGCATGCATGGTTCACAGAATAAATTGGGCCTGGGGAAAAAATAATCTGTACACCTTATTCACTGTGGTTAATGAAGAAGGTCTAGGTTGGGCTGTTGCTTTTATTTTTCAATTCAAGCAATGTAGTTTCTATCAAATGCTTTAACTTGACAACATTAGAAATGAAAATACACAAAGAGAGAAAGTATGACACTGGAACTGCAAGATTTTCTCCATTCATCTGAAATCCCTATACCTAGCCCAAGAATCAAGCTCTACAAATAATCATGTTTGGTTTTTTTTCCTCACTTTCTGTTCCAATTTCTGCTAGTCTGTTATAGTATTTTATTTAATCATAGCTAGAACTACACAAGTGTGGAAACAAGTTCCTTAACAAAATGAATCATTTTAATTCATTAGAATACTCAAATAATGCAGTGGTCAGAGGTCTATTTTAACTGTTTGGGTAGACAAACTGCTAAACAGTTGAACATATCAACTTATTTCTTGAAAGTTACCACACATTAATTCATTTTTATAACTGGTTCTCCTAATTATTTTTTAAATAGAAGTGATTTATATGTGACAGATACTATCTCTCCCTTTTTATTTCCCCCCTCTCCTTTTCTTCCAATTTTCCCACATCTCCTAGTAATTGAAAATAAATAAATAATAATTTAAAATCCCTAGCAAAACAATTAGTCTTCAAATTTTGTTCATCCATTTTGGCATTGCTAGGGTCAAGAGAACAATGTCAAGTTTTTAGAGTGACCAGGATGGGAGCTGCACATCCCACACACCAAACCCTGCAAGGAAAGCAAGAGTCTTGAATGTTGATTATTGTTTTAGATATATTTCAGGTCACTGGCTAAGTAATTAGCTAGTAGAAATGACTGGAATGTATTTTTTCTAATGATATCTGAAAAGGAAAAGTTTTCATTTCTCTGTCTGTTCCACTTACACTAACTCAGAATCTTGCCTGCCCACCACTTGTGTCAATTTTGCTTATGTCTGGAGTCTTCATGTTGTTCCACAACATCCCATCTGTGCAGGACCAACTCCTCAAACTTCCAAACAAATGAATTAATGTGAAAAAAACATTCTTTGTTTAGATCTTTCAAGCCTTTCAGATCTTCCTCAATTAACACCTTTCCACGTAGCCTAACACTACCTTCTTGATTTGTTCATTTTGTTGGTGTTTTCTTTATTAATGAGGTATTAATTCACAGGCTCTGTGATGTTGCTTATGCTTCAAGCTTTTTCTTTTTCATCTCCTGACAAGCCTTGCTGAACATAAAATGAGAACAATTAACAGAGTCATTGTGAGAGTTCAACTCAAAGGAGCTATAAAATAGTATAGTCCAGAATCAAGAGCAACAGATAAAAGATTTAACATGATGCTGCTCTGTTGGGAGGACTTCATTAGCACCATGTTCCTAATCAGAACAAAAGTGTGAAAGGATAGGAAGTCTTAATAAATTTAGAGTGTGATGTGAAAAATCATTGAGATAGTTTTCCACCCAAAGTTATTATAGGCTTCAGGATATTTAAAATCCAGGAACAATTAAAATCTAGATTATTCGAACACTTCAAAACTAACAAATAATTCTACTGTCTGGATGGAAAAGTAGATTTTACTGCTGTTGATTTGTTGTTGACTATTTTAATGACATAAAGTAATGATCTTTATTTCATTGTTAGTCTGCTCTTCAAAAATGTATACATTTTTACCAAGTTATTTTGGATATTTATCATTACTAAAGGTAGACAGAGTTTGAATGGATAATTCTCCCCATTATCTTCCAGAGGCTTCCAACCTTCATTTATTACCCTTTACTATCATCTATTATAATCATTTATTACCATGTATGCATTTCTTAGAGGGCCTGGGAAACCCACTAAGAGTAGATGGCTATTTTTTTATATAGCTAAGGCTGGATGTCATGAATTTCATATATGTAATTATGTGCTAGCATCTGTGAAAATTTGTGCCTCTTTAAATTCATATTTACAATAAAAGAGCATATTTGCACATCTTCCTATGCAAAGTCTTTATTTTACCAAACAAGGAAAGGACCAGTAAGTGATTTTCAAAGAGTGTGCTCTGATCTTTCTTTCAGCCAACCTTAAACAGCAAAAAGTAACCTGAAAGTTGACTATTTCCTTACACTGATTTTTTTTCTCTTTGACTTTCTGGTGGTTACTCCTTTTGAGAGATTTCTCCTGGAAGTAGGTTTAACCAATCAGGAAATTAGACTCCTTGTCATGAAGCTTCACTAGTGAATCACAGAAGAGGGTGAAACAAAGCAACAGGGGATTTATTAAAGGTAAAATTTAATTAAAAGCACAGAATATTAAATACAATAAATATTAAAATAAGGAAATGCCTTCTGGGGCAGGTAGTGACATGAACATGGGATTAATTTTAATAAGGTGAATAACCCTTCACTAATATGAGTATTGGGGTCAGAGTCTAGCCTGAGCCTTGGAATATTTTCCTTGGTTTAGATTATTCTTTTTCACAGATATGAAACAGTCAGCTTTTTCTGGTCTAGCTGCACATCATTTTGAAAACTGTTTGGTGCACAAAAAGAAAGAAGAATGGAAAGCTAGAAGTTTGCATTTCCTGAGGAGGGGGGAGAAAAGCCTCTCAGGTTTTACTTGAGAAGTCATTGGTGTACCAGAAGACACACAAAAAATAAGTTAACTGATGTTCAGGTACAAAAGTGGATAACAAGTAAAGCTAAAAAGCAAAGCATAATATGCAGATGTTGTTTGGGTGTTTTGTGTGTGTGTGTGAATGGCAGTTACAGATCTACATAAAAATAAAACAAGTTTTACAATTAGGAGAGCCAAGTCACAGTTTTCTTATCCCTCCATATCCTCTAGGCACTGCCATTGAAAATCTAATGCCACGTAAGAGAACTTAATCCAGAAGAGCTACCCTAGGAAAACCACTCCATACTTCTCTATTGGTGCCACACCTCAAAAAAATACAGTTATTAAAAAAGCCTAAAGCCCAAAATCAACAAAATGGCCACTATTCCATATTCCTCTTCCATCTGCATTTTGGACCAGTGTTTTTTTTTTTTAATGCAGGCAGAGATTTTATTTTGGCCCCTCTTTTTCACATACTATCAAAAATAAGAATGCAAAGTCATCACTTAGGCAACAGTAATGAAATTAGCAAATAATACTTAATTGATTTTCTGAAAAGTATAGTCAAGATCCAGCTGCATGAAAGGTACTTTTATGCTGTACTACTGGGGAAAATAAAACCCCAAACTGGATTAAATGGCCTGCTGGGGATACTGACCACATCACTGAAGAATCTGAGTGCTAAAGAAGTATTTTAATTATCTCAAAGAAAAGTGTCCAGGGGGAGAGGAGAGGAGTGACCAGAGTACATGGTATTCTCACAGTCTGCTAAGGACTCAGTTCTTGCTTCAGAATATATTCTGAATATATTCTCTAATATTCTGAATATTAGAGCAAGCCTAAAGAATACAAAACCCCTCATCTTTTCCATTTCAGACTTCCACAAGGAATATCAAACACCTGAGTAACATTCAAGCAAAAGTATGATTGCCTCTTACAGTTGAGCTAGCTGAGATGATTTTAACCTAATGGCTTTAGCCATTGGAGGGATAAGGATGTACTCACATATATATGTACACATTTGGAAGCACTAAAGATTAACTCCAACAAATGAAAACAGATTCTCTCTTTCTTTGGGCATGATGTTTGGGAGTAGGTGAAATGTAACACCTTTGTACAGAAGAGTTCAAACTAAATTATCTAATGCTCCCTTCTACCTTTAATATCCATAAATCTACATATTGTTATCTTTGAAGAGCATATTAATGCATCATTTAAAGCTAGCAACATTCTAGTGACATATTTAGTCTGTGTTTTGCATATGTCCAGGAAGGAAGCTATGATATATTAGAAGTCCTACAGCTTCTTATTAGCCCTTTATTACTCTTGCTGGTCAATTATTGTTTGGTAATTGGCTTTTAACTGGATTACCAGTAAACTTTTCAATATTTCTGTATAAATGTATATATCTCTATATATCAATATATATATATATAATATTGTATAAATATATAATATATAAATATATATAAAATATATAATACAGTATATAAATAGATAATATATANTATCTATAATCTAAAGAGAAAACTTCCAATATTTCTGTATAAATATATATATATATAAATATATATAAACATATAAATATAAATGTATATTTATAATCTAAAGAGAAAACTTCAGTTGCTTTAAAACTCAAATCTAGAAAGAGCAGACTTTCCCATACATCTACACAGGAATAGAACTAAGTTGATAAATATATGTACTTGACTAAATACAAAGGTAGGGTTTGGGTAAAAGATTTGTTTACTTTGTTCAGCCTGAGGGGAAATGTCAGAATGTCAAAATGTGCCACTCAGCCAGTGAAAATGAGCTCTTTTGAAGTTGCTGCATTTCAGGCAATCTTAAACTCAGGCAGCTGGAAAAAAAAAGTATGTACATGTTCAAATCTTTTTCTATCCGATGAATGTTCTTATTAGTGGAGTCTGTACTGATCTTGATAAATACTAATAAGCCACTAAAAGAATAAATATCTAAGAAGGTAGCAAACACACAGTTGAAAGTTATTCAATCTTTGTGTTCCTCCTCACATTTCCATTCTAGATCTGTGTCCTGCATTCCTCTTACCTCCCAAGCACATTCTGTCATTGACTGTTCTGCAGTGCTATTTGAATGGAGTTTTTGCCTAAGAGCTGTAAGTTCAGCCACTATATCCTCACTTTTAGTACAATCTGTGACCTGAAAAGACATAAAAAACCCTGTTTTTCATTTCCATCTTGACTCCACAGTACAATTCCCAGAGTTCAGGCACCTTGGACATTTCATGCTGCATCTCTCTGTGGCAGGTTCCTTATTTCCTAAATGCTTCTTACCATAACATTCTTCATTAAATAGTCTATGAAGACTTTAATTGGAAGGGGAAATAGAGAATTGTTTAAATCAGGGCAGAGGCTGCAAAGGTTCAGGGTAAAGCTGCCATTCAAAGGGAAAACCTGGGAAAACCTCATGAAGCTTAATAAAGGAAAGCATAGAGCCCTGCACCTGGGACACAGTATCCCCAAGCTGTGCAGTCTGGTTGCTGAGGAGGTGGAAAACCATTGGGTTGTCTAGAGAGAGTGGAATATGCAGCTGAGATTTTGACTAGGCCCTGAGCAGCCTCACTGAACTACAACTTCAGGCCTTAGGTTTGAGTCAAGTGCCAAATGAGACCTCTCCAGATATCCCTTCTGAAAAACAATATTCTGTGTGTCTATCTCAGATTTATCCAGTGCATGAAAGAGTCACGTATTCTCCTTCTTAAATCCCCCTAAAAATATATATATAAAAGATAATTTAGAGTGTAAAAGGAAGTGTCTGCTGATTTTATTGGCTTCTGATCTCTTAAAAATACAACTGAAAAGGATGTCTTTCTCTATGATTAGATGTAAAATGCCACAAGACTATACTGCAGGTTGCTCTCGCAACTATAAATTTTATCACCACTACTTCTCTACTAAAAATGGACAGCTTGTGAAATACTTCAGCCTGTCTGGCTTCTGACAGGCCTTCCTACAAAAATGTGAGTTATCCAAGAACACTCTGTAGTTGTCATGGCTTAACTATCACTCCACACAGCCAACTTCTAAAGAACACATCCATACATTTGTTTCAGGAAAACATAGGTAAAGAACAGACACTATTTAAAAGAATAAAACACAGCAGAACCTCACTGTTAAGGACATTACTGAATAGCTATCAATAATGGTTTAAATTGTGCCTATAGATTTTTTAATCTACTGCTAATAGTAAGAATAATATTGATGATGAATACTCAACTCCTGTTCTATTCTGCCATTACACTAGATGTGCTCTATGGTTTGGACACCTTTGCTGTGGAAAATCCAGGTTATACATAGAAATATTGAATCTGTGTCAAGAAAATTGCTTCCATAGTGACACACTTATTGACTTAATCTAAAAATGCAAAATGACTGTGCTTTGTAACTCTTTGCAGATCATTAGACTTACTATCTCGTTTCTGACACGTTAAACTTTCTGCATCTGTGGCCATATATAAATGTCAGGATTAGTTTTCATAGTAAATGCAAGGTCAAACAACTTAGATTTGGGTTTCAGCAAGCAGTTATACTGGGAATATTGGGTAAGATTTTAAGACTGTGAAGATTTCAAGGTGTCTTCCAATATTTCTAAATTGCTGGAACCTTAGAAATTAAATATACTCTTCTTCATTGTTTCCCTTCAGTTTTCTCCATCTGTTGAAGTGCTCCAATTTCCATGGGGCTAAAGATTTTCAAGTACAAACTGCTTTTGTAGAGGTTCTGATGACAAGTTTCTCCAGAGTCACATTAACTAATTACATCTATACAATGTGCTTTCAAAACACATAAACCTGGCATTCCAAGAGAGAGTTTTCTTGCCAGTACATTAATTAGGAAAATGTTCCTTATGACTGTCTATTTCAATTCCCAATGTTTAATTAGCTATTATTGCTGAATTAAGGATGGATTTCTCCTATCAGTACATAGTGGTCCAGGCTCTCACCTGTTGTAGCCAAGTTTGTTCAGATGAGGAGCACAGCAAGGTGACCTCAGATTCTGGCAAGGGTTGATGCCAACTGATCCAATGGTTAAAGGCTACAGAAACACACAACTTGTTCCTACTCCTTTGAGTTGCCAACAGCAGATTGAGATTGTCCAGGATGACCTACCAGCTTTATGCAGAAGTTTTTCTTATTTTAAATTGGTTATGAAAGTTCTGTGCCTTCAAATTTTCTCCAAAGAGACTTTTGCTGCAGATCTCTTGTGCTGAAAATGCCTTTGTTGGGATAGGGATGGAGTTCACTGTCACATCCACTGACTAAAAGAATGCACCCTATATTTAGGAGTTGCCTCCAAATCTATTGAAATGACTACAAATACGTGGATGCATACCTCCTGTTTATCTGGAATGAAAACTAAGTGGATCTACAGGCAAGAAAATCTACATCTCTGAGGTTATGAATGAACAAAAATTGCGCCACAAGAATTCCTGAAAAGAATTTGAAAAGACACAATAAAGAAATAGAGATACTGGAGAGTTCAACAACCTTCTGGTTCTTGTGTTTAAAACACAATTGATGGAGAAGACTGGCTGGAGTAATGCAAGAGCCAATTCAACCAAACAAAGACAAATTGATTCATTTTCTAAACCATGCTAAAGAATATATATACTGAGATCATACTATTCTCCTGAGCTTCCAAATTCCCAGGCTGAGATTTTCCTGCCCATAACATTGAAAGGATTCCTGACTTCTGCCCAATCATACAGTGCACCAGACCATAGACCTAAACTCTCAATTCATAGCTGGCCATTTAACATTTGTGCTTTCATCAAATCTGTGGTTTAGACATGATTATGAAACAAAGATACAAAACCAATGGCAACTAGGCTAGCTTTGTAACATTAACATTTAGTTGTGCATACTTACCCCAGGTGATTGATATGCAGGTAATACATGCATCATGGAATGACTTTTTGTCCTAGCATCATCAGGAAGAAACAAGAGCCTTTCTTTCCTGGTAGGAAAATAAAATCAGTTCCACCCAGCAGTGACCTTTCACTAGCTCAACTTGCCCTGAACCCTTCAGTGTGATTATTTAAAGGTGGTGATAAGGACAATAATAATACATGAGGTCTATACACATTATCTTCCACAGCAACAGAATGATAATCATTATAAAGGACTTTCTTGCAGTGTTCTGTATTCCCATGGTGAGAATATAACAACAGCATCAATTGAACATCATGTCTAAGTTACAGCTTCTTCAGAAAGCAAAAGGGATGAGCACCTTTAAAGTACTTGGAGAACTGAAAGAGCTGCAGAACCAGTGGCTTCCCTCTTCAGTTGCAGGTGATGAATGGAAAATAATAAAACAATAGGTGTATCTGATGTTAGCATTCAGAATTCATCGACAGTCATTATTTGATCTACATAATTGTACTGAACATTTCAATTAAACTAAGAATAATTAAACAAGCAAATGATCTGAACCTTATTTCAAGGGAAGACGTGGCTACAGTTAGAAAATACTTTTGCACACCTATCTGAAAGTGTAGGACAATGGAAATAACATTACCTCTGAACATTACATCATTTGTCCTAAAATTAGGAATCTAATATATGCATCCATTATTTTTTATATTATGGCAGAGAACAAAGAAATACTTCATTAAAAAGTGGTAAGTGATTCCTCTGGGTGGGGGGAAGAGTTCTGTTTTGGTTGGGGTTTTTTTGTTGTTTTGGGTTTTTTTTTGTTTGTTTGTTTTAGGGGTTTTTTTGTTGTTTTGGTTGGTTTGGGGGTTTTTTTGTTTGTTTATTTTAGGGGTTTTTTTGTTGTTTTGGTTGGTTTGGGGTTTTTTTTGTTTGTTTATTTTAGGGGTTTTTTTGTTGTTTTGGTTGGTTTGGGGTTTTTTTTGTTTGTTTGTTTTAGGGGTTTTTTNTAAGTGATTCCTCTGGGTGGGGGGTTTGTTTTAGGGTTTTTTTTGTTGTTTTGGTTGGTTTGGGGTTTTTTTTGTTTGTTTGTTTTAGGGGTTTTTTTGTTGTTTTGGTTGGTTTGGGGTTTTTTTTGTTTGTTTGTTTTAGGGTTTTTTTGTTGTTTTGGTTGATTTGGGGGTTTTTTGTTTGTTTGTTTTAGGGTTTTTTTTGTTGTTTTGGTTGGTTTGGGGTTTTTTTGTTTGTTTGTTTTAGGGTTTTTTTGTTGTTGTTTTGGTTGGTTTGGGGTTTTTTGTTTGTTTGTTTTAGGGTTTTTTTTGTTGTTTTGGTTGGTTTGGGGTTTTTTTGTTTGTTTGTTTTAGGGGTTTTTTTGTTGTTTGGGGTTTTTTTTTGTGTTTGTTTAAGGACTCGTTTCCCTCTTCCAGTTCACTACTAAGCCGTGGTAGCAGCAGAGCAGCAAGAGGGGCAGGGGAGCAGTGGTTAGAGATAAGGACATTTAAGCCAGTATTGCCTTCAAAGAAATGCCCGTGGCACACTTCTTCAGGAGGAGAATTCAGTCCTTGGGAAGAGTCCATGCTCCTCATCTAAATTAGAGAGTGGCTAAACCCTTCCTGTGCGTAGGCTGCACTGTGACCCCAATGCCTGCCAAAGCACTCTGCCTATGACCACTCTCACCCCTAATCTGATCCCTGAAAACCAAGCCTTAGAAGATGTGTAAAGTACTTATTTCACTTCTGAACATGCTTTAAAGCTATCCCTTGGAGCAGATGGGAGTTTATTTTGTAATCTCTTTACAGCAGCTGAGCGACCAAAAAAAATATGCTGCAGTGCAGTGCAGAGTCAGTGTCTCCCTTGAAATGATTGGGAATGTTATAAAAATGACTTTGTGCTTAATAGAGGCAGCCTTTCCTGTCAAAAGGGAAAGGTTAAGTTATTGTCAGTGACACTTGATTAAATATTTGCTAATCAAATGTATTTCTCATTAATGGCTGGATTTGTTCGTCTCTGCAGCTCAGTGATAGCCTCAAGAGCTCAGCACTAGAAAATCTTTGATTATCCTTTTACAGATTTATAAATATTTCAGTGATCTAATCAAAGTAAAGGAACAATGGAAGATGATTTAGGTAAGTAGTCTAAAAAGAGCTAGTGAACAGCTAGTCTATCTTTGCAGAAGCTATTTTTGAGTCATTTTGAATAAGAATGAATTTCTTTATTTCAGTCTGGTTGGAAATGATTTATGAACAGAACAAGGACAGGCATTCTTGAGTATGTTGATTTTTTTTGTCAGTTTGTTTCCTAAGTTCGAATAAACATTAAAAATAAATATCTTTAGAAAACATTTCCCCATTTGAGGCTGAATTTCTCTTTCAGGAGAATCTGACATAATCTTGTTTTTACAGAATTTGGCACAATTGAAAGCAAAGAGTGAGGGAGAGAGACTATTCTATACTAAGAACATATTATTCTAATATTAAATAGGAATTATCTATATTACATANTCAATTACAACAGAACTACCCTATTTTACAAGTAACAACTGAACATTTTACACATGTACAGTATTTTTTCAGTAAAAATGAATTTGGATATAACAATGTGTCAATCTTTTTAAAGAAAACAAAGATATTAGTTCCTTCTCTAGTGTTAGAGACATTTGTAAGTATCCAGACAAATTCTTTACAATCCATTACATAATTAAATCTCAATTATGAATATATTTTTATATATAATATATATATATAATATAATATATATAGCTCTATATTACCATTCTATACTGACTTTTAAAAATTACCATGTAGTTGAGAAGATGAACAGAAGGTTGGATGGCATGCTTCAGTTACCACATACTTTTTTCAACATTCTATATGCTTTTGCTGATTCTCCTTGCACTTTAGAATTTCCTGGTAATTGCTTACTTATCCTGTTCTCCTCAGCTAATCAGGAGTAATTATTACATCTCTAATTGACCAACAATAACTACTGTATCTTGTTTTGTTAATTAAATGCTTGTTTAGGAGAATATTTAATTTGCTGTAGTAACATTTTTTTTCCTCCTTGGCGAGCAAGTCAATGCAACTTTATTATTATTCTGCCTGTATAAGGCAGTGCATGCAAAGCTCCTAAGAAGATTATGTCTAACACCTTATATCTACCATAAAGGGGCTCAGCTGAAGCTTGGGTTATTGTTAAATGTCTTGTAAAAGGAATTTGTGGTAAAGTTTCAGTTACAATATGGAAAGCATTCCAGCACAGAACATAAGGTGATTTTCCCTATAGATAATATGTTTGGGGCTAACTCTCAGCTTTACAGAGTCATTAATGAGATACTAAGGAACATCTCCTATCATCACAGTCATGGCTTTTTGTTCCTAATGCAAAGGTGACAATTACCTTGAGTCATCAGTGTCCTCAGGATCTTAGGAACACAAAGGGATTTCAGTTGCTGGACTGAAGCAGAGGAGGAGGGACCTCCAGGGCCACTCTTGCAGCACACAAGGTCTGTGACAGCACTGCTGCTGCCATCATGCAGAGGAGGAGTAAGAGTGGCAATGATGTACAAGAATCTCTGTGGAGACAGTTGGAAGTTGCTCATGGAAGATAGCCTTCATGCCTACCTCAGAGCAGCATGTGGAAAGCCAGGGAGCAGCCTCAGGTGTAGCACCAGCAAATGACTCCAGTTACCATCTCTTGCCACAGACACAACACTGAGTTGGTGTTGCTTAGTCCTCAGATTTAGCAAATCTGTGTGTAAGGATGAACAAATTAGTTCTTGGCACATCTTAGTGTAATTTAGTTTCATGAGCTACACACAGAACTCCTAAGTTAAAGACTTGTACAAGACTCAAGAAACTAGAATTGATGGAGTGCTGACTCAGTAAATAGAAGACAACAACATAGTTTCTTTAAGTGCTTACTTTATGGTTAGAGGTCCACATTTGCTGCTGTTATTTCACAGTTCCTCCTGTGCCACTCCACAATGCAGAGCAATTTATGTAAGCTCATGAACCAATACACCATACACAAACTCAATCTGTTGACAGAAAAGAAGAGGTCAAGAGGTGTTTGGGACTCCACAAAGCATAATCAGAGAGCTACAGAACTACAGAATAAATGTCTTCATTTTTTTTCCCCCTCTAAGCAATTATTATCAGTGATGTAAAGGAGGAGGAATGGAGTGTTTACCTATGTCTTATCATTTCCGAGGGGGGAAAAAAAGTCTTTAATACATCCAAGGGCTTTTTCTTCAGTGAAGATGATCTTTCTGTGAGAAAAACAAGGACATTTCTTTCTTACAGAAATTTCTACACGTAAGTGTATTGTAATAAAAAAAAACACTGCCTAAGAAACATGCTTGACACAAGGTTGAGAAGATGTAAATGGTGTGATATATAGCATAATAAAGAAAACCTCTTTTTTTCCCCAGAAAAAAATGGGCTGTTCTGTATGACCTTGGTCAAATCAGAAAGTTTTTCAGAATCCACACCATGAATAAGCAGTGACCTTCATTTCCCTTCATCAGCCTGGGAAACACAGGGGTCCTTCTGAATCCAGAAATGCCTTATTTCTGCTCTTCTGAAACAACTCTCCTTGTTTTCTCAAGCAAGATTGGAAGGCAATATTCTGTCCTTCTGAGTAACTGCACATCTGGTGAAATTCTTTGGCCCTTATGCTTTGAATACTGAAAGAGCCATTTTGGCATCAAAAAGAAAGCAGTACCATTTCACTTCATGTGTGATGCTTCTGTAGTTCCAAGTTCTGGCACTTGTGCAGAGGTTATTTTTGTCTCCTGGGATGTCAGGTTTTGCTGTGTAAGGGCAGTTGTTTGGAATCTATCCAAGTTGTAGTAGTTGTAGCTGATCACATGCTTACAGAAGGGGTCTGTTGTAATGTATTTTATGGATGTCCTTGGTCTTGAACATTTGCTACCAGGTTTGAACAACTTGGCCTGTGCTTATCTGGAAAGGCAGAGGAGCATGAAGCCTGTTTCTGAAGGAAGACTTAAAAGGAAAAATAAATCCAGGATCGTTCTAGCAGCTAGCTTGGAATTAATCAGAATATTTAATACAGCTTATACTGCTAAGTATCATATGGAGCTGGAAACAGCTGGTTTGAATATGCAGAAGCTTTAAAAAATATATGGGAAATTATATGTGATTGGGAGAGTGCTTCAAAGTGCTTTTTTGGCATAACACACAATTATTTCATGCTAAGTAGGATTCTAACTACAAATGATTAAGAAGGAAGCTGGAGAATTAAGTGTGAGCTAAAGGGGTAGCAAATCCTGATAAATAAAGCAAAGGCTCTCAAAGCAGTGATTTATCAGAACAAAGTAGACTAAATTCTCCCTGTCTGGACTTTTTTTTAACTTATTCAAGAAAAAAAACAAAACCACTGAGGACCTCCAGCTCAAACCAGGCTTGCTAGAACAACTCATGTGGCTGGTTTAGAAGCTCTTCATTGAAAGTGGAAAACATTTCTAGCATCCTTACACTGATTTTAAGATGGTGCAAAATTCACTAGTGAATTCAACACCAAATTAGAGGTGAATATGCTGAATCTAAGTGGCAGACTTTATACAAATTACCTGATCTTTTAAGAAATAGTCACATGCCATTAACTGGGTTTATTAATTAGTAGTGACTCAAGCATCTGTAGTTTTAACACACTGATACTCCTTGAGTTTGTCAGCATACCAACTCTATTCACACTCTTTTTCAAGCATGATGCTCCAAAGGGCCAGGGCAGAATTGGATGACCAGGATGGTATCTCCATTAGATCTCATACAGATGGAAGCCTATTTAACCTAAGGCGTTTGCAGGCCCATACTAAGCCCATAAAGCATCTTGTCCAGGAGCTGCTTTATGCTGCTGACGCTGCCCTTGTTGCCCACACAGAAGGAGCTCTGCAGCGTTTAACGTCCTGCTTTGCAGCCACTGCTCAGCTTTTGGGGATGCAAGTTAGCTTAAAGAAAACAGAAGTTTTATATCAACCTGCACCTCAGGAAGTTTCTCATCCTCCTCATATCATCATTGGTGAGTCAGAGCTTAAATCACTCCAACAGTTTAATTCCCTAGGCAGCCTCATCTCCTCGGATGGTAAGATTGACAGANTCTTGCAGCTTCTAGCTCCTGAGGAGTCCTTGTGCTGTGCCTTTGGCAACCGCTCTTGGATGATGATGACTTCTTGGGTTTTGTAAATGTGACAGTTATGAGCTACATCTACACAACTGTCCCTCCCCCTACTGTTCAGCCAATTAATATCTTATTCCTTGTAATGATTAAGGTTTCATGCTAATAAATGTATGTGGAAGCAGGTAACATAGTTGAATAAAAGCAGATCCAATAGGAATAAACACCTTTTTCTCCACTTGTTCAGCTGAGAGTGGCTGACTTGAACACCATGCTGGAAAAAGGCTGGTGTGCAAATAGGTAACTTCAAAAGAGCATTCATAAAGATTTGGATTCCAAATAACCAGAATAGCTTGTTTTCATGCTCAGGATATGAGTACATTTAAAGCTACACAACATGCAGAGGCAGAATTGAAAAGCTGAAAGGAAAAATTGCTGTGGTAGGTGAAAAGCAGCTATTTCACATTTTATTTTGAAATTCAAACCATTTGGGGCCTGAGTCCTTAGGCAATTTTCTACATAGGAATCCATTTAATGCTGTTGTTATTTTTCCCTCAAATTGATGAAGGAAGACCGTGGAAGACATTAGACTTTTAAATACTCCTTTCCTATGAGGAGAAGATCTGAGAGCACTGAACTCTGCCAGATGTGATTTTTCTGTTGGAGCAGAACAGAATTTCTGGCCAGATCATTAGTGTATGAAGCATAAGCATCCATTCCACAAAGTACAGCACTAACTGAGCCCATCTTGCAATAGTCAGGTGCAATGGTTTAGTGAAACCATCACATTACCTAAGGGTCACCATAAGTACAAAGTCTGATGTCCCTTTAGAAACTAACCCACACGATCAAAACGTGTTGTCAAAGCACACTGTTAACTGAATAAGATATAAGATATAAGCATAATACCTTGAAAATCTTCACTGTGGCAAAACAAAATGCTGACATGGACACTAAAGAGAGATCTTCAAAAGCAATCACTGCCAAAAGAAGCTAACTAGGCTAGTTTTTACCCCACACACTTCAGAGGTTGCCCAAAGCAAGCATGATGAAGATGGAAGCAGTACTAGTCCATTTCTGAACCAGTCCTGAAAATAAATCTTGGCCCTTCACAATGAAATGTTTCCTTGACTGGAGATAGAGAGTACTCTGGAAGGCTGAGAGCAGTCACAAACCCAACTATTTCCAAGGCTTGCACACATTCCATGTTGTTTTAAAACACATTTTCCACAAAATGTAACAGATGGTGTTAGTAATATGGTGAAAAAAAAAAAGACACTTAAAATTTGAGATAAAATAAAAAAAATATTTCTGTAATTTAGTCTCTTGTTCTTGTTTCAATTTGTCCTAGATGGAACAGTTATCAAATTCCAGAAAGGAAGGAATTAAATAGGAAATAAATGGATGTGACAGAGTGGTAGAGTTCATTTGTAAATTGGATCACAGCAGAGGTAGTAAATGTAACTATTATATATAATTGACTTACCAAGGTGGAAGATTTGGGGCCCAAAGAGGTGCTAAGCTATTTACTCACAACTTAGAGAGTCATCTGAAGTCTTCTGATACATAATCCAGTGCCCAGTTGTTTATCATCTCACTAGAATTTGGAGAACATCCAGTAATGTCAGTAGAAGTTATGCAAATGTATCTAAGGATGATATTTGTGCAAATAAAAAGGTTATTTTCTCTCACAAAGAGAAAGCACATTCCAACAGTATAGTATGCAGGTACATACATTGCATTAAGTGTAGCAAGGTCGGCATAAACTAAAAAGCAGGCTAGTTTAGTATGATTTTGACTGGTCAATTATAGCTCTCCCTGGAAGAGCATAGGAGCACAGGTACCTTAGATGCTTCCCACCTCCTTTACCCTGCTTTTCACAGCTGAACTTTCCCAAGTACATGCCCCAAATCCCTCCTTATCCTGGTCACCATTCTTTGTACCTTACTGAGTTTTACTGTGCTATCCCTGTAGCACCACATTTTTCTGTATTGTTTTCACAGAATCCTAGACTGGTTTGGGTTGGAAGGGAGCTCTGGAGCTCATCTAGTGCAACCCCCCTGCGGTGGCCAGGGACATCCCCAACTAGAGCAGCTTGCCCAGAGCCCTGGCAAGCCTCACCTGCAATGCCTCCAGGGATGGCAACTCAACCACCTCCCTGGGCAACCTGGGCCAGTGTTCCACCACCCTCGTGGAGAGGAACTTCTTCCTAATATCCACTCTAAACCTACTCCTCTCCAATTTAAACCCATTGTCCCTTGTCCTTTCCCTGCAGGCCTTTGCAAACAGGCCCTCTGCAGCCTGCTTGGAAGTTCCCTTTAGGTCCTGGAAGGTCACTAGTAGTTCCCCCTGAAGCCTTCTCTTCTCCAGGCTGAACAATCCCAGCTCCCTCAGCCTGGCAGGGTGGAGTGGATCTGCAGCCAGTGTTCAGACAGAGGTGACAGGGCAGCTGTCTGTCTCATGGCTCACAATGCTCTCTGCTTTATTCTCTTTTTTTGCTAAAATTATTTGGGTTTTCTGGAAATGAATCTGAATTTCATAAACCTCTTTCTTACAATGTTCAGTGACAAGAATCTCCGCGTAAGATTTAAGTCACTGCCTACCATTACATATATTAAATTGCAATTATTTTTCTTCCTCCATTTACCATACTGTATCCATCCCCACGGATCTTGATCTGTTGTTTTCCCACCTAGTCCCTGAGAGCACCTTGTGCATTGTTTTTGTCATTACCCTTGCCTTCATTACGCTGAATAACTTAGCAAACAGTGTCACTTCACTGCTTATTCTCTTCTTCAGATCCCTGATGAATACATCCCCATGGGACTCCATGGTGATTTTCTTCCAGCAAGAAAACTGACCATTAACCTCCACTCTCAGTACTGTTAGCTGTTTCTGTGTGTGGTAGATGTGCAGAATGGGAGGCTTCTTTCTATATTCATGCCTTTTAAAACATTACTCCATCTAACTTATAATTATGTCTAATACAAAGGTAATATTTTAACACTATAAAAACCTTCCTAGGAAGAGACTCGGCAATTATTCTTTTGAAAACAAACAGTTTTTTTTGTTCTTATAGCAAGTAATTTAGGTTTGCCCTCTGTCACACATTGGAATTTTTGCTCAGCTTCTATTTTTTTTTTTACATCTGTGAATCACTAGCTTCTCAATACCCAACTGTCACAGACTTGTATATTTTGAAAAGAAGCCAAGTTTCAAAATCATTATACTTACATATTCACCCTGAGGCATAATTGTTCCAATACACAATTTTCATCCTGCAATTGAAAGGAGAGTTAGTGTGTCTTTTTTGCCTTACAGTAACTGCCACAGGATTTTCAGTATGCATTGGATAACACAAGCCCTTTCCTGTTCCCATGGAAATCGATAGTAACACTTCATACCCATTAAACTCTATCAGAGAGGGAAAAAAAAAGATCTAGGTAATTAGGACCCACTTTTGTCTGGTCACTGGTTCATTTGAAACTGAGAGCTGTTAGTCAGGAAAGCACAGGATGGTCTGCAATAATATTTTCAAGCAACAGAAATAGAGGTGAAATGATCAGTGTCTGAGCCAGCAGGATCCATGCTACTTCCATCCCCTCACCACAGAGCCATGGCACACCAGGCCAGGGCCAAGCTGGAGGCAAACTGACTCACCTAGGCCCACATGTGTCCTCAAGACAGCATCCTGGGATGGGAGACAGAGTAAGCAAACCCTGTGTTTGCAACTATGCTGAAGAGAACTTCACCTGGTCCAGGAATGGGAGACTCAGGCAAAGGTCTCCCAAAAAAGCACTGTCTTGTTTTTCTAGTCTTATATTTCACCTCAGCATCAAAACATCTAATTCAATGTGGGACACTCTGATGGGCACCTAGAAAGCTAATTTAAAATGGTGTTCAACAGAAAAAAGCAGCACAGCAGAAATAAGCAGCTACAAATAACTATTTTATTCTTACACCCTGTTGATGCTCTAGGTACTGGCACACACTCAATAATGAAAATACCCCAAGAAAACCACTACCTGATGATCTCACTTCTGCTTTCACCAGTTTTGCCCTCCTATTTTTCATTGCTCTTTGTTTTCTTCACAGCAATGCATTGATCCTGCAAGCTGTAACTTGTCTTTTAGTGAGGTTAAAATAGTATTGTACAAGTCTGATTTTTGTACTGAGCAGGCCTAAAATAGCAGTGCATGTGATTAAAATGAGTATAATTGTACAAACAAAATGTTCTGCCTGGTTTTCAAAAGGTATTACACCTATCAAATAAGTAGAGAAAAAAGAAAAGAGCCCATTCTTGATATCACTTTCCCATTGTCTAGTTATCATAACATTGTTACAGTTGTAGGAGACAACCACACTAACTGGCAAGAAGCAAAATTATTGAAATAGCAATTATTAGCACTGATACATTTCACAGAGCTTCCCTAGCCTTTCAGTTGTCAAGTAGATGCCCCTATTTTGGTGCTCTGGGTTCAGTGTTAGTTTTAGTTCCTTTTTACCATCATAGCTATGAAAATGGACCTATTTACAAAGCTTGCAGTACCAGACAGAAAGGTATTTTCAAAACACTTCTTTCAAAAGAGGAGACAAAACATCAGGGAAGCTCCTGTGTTTGAGTATGGTGAAGAGCAAGTGAGTTTTGATAAAGCAAATGAGATTGAAAAACATCATATAAATGTAACTATATATGTGCACAGTAGGTCTGGTAACTAAAGAGTATATACTGCAGGTCTTAATTCTCTGAATCAATTAACCTACCTCAAAATCTACTACAGATATCAAACCATCAGGTAATCTAATGGACTTCAATTGCTTACAAGTAATAGAATGTTACAGTGGGTTGAATGCAATCTGTGCTATTAGGTGCCTAAGTATTAACATCAGTGGATTTAAGTCATGCCCTACAGAACAGAAAGAGTTAGAAGATGGAAGCATATTAAGCAAATCTTCAAGTTATATGCATCTACTCCCAACACAGTTGTAGTTCTTCTAATGAAGATAGGAAAGCAAGAAAAAAATCTGTTATGATTTCACTATTGTCAACTTCTTTCCTGTAACACTAACACCACTATAAAGAGGAACAGCAGTAAGCACAAAGTAAAAACAAAGCATGCAGTTGTCCTAGTTTGAGTCAAAATAAGGTATTCCATGCCATGTAAGTCACATTCAGTCCTTTTGCCTCAAACTAGGACAGTGTAAAGATGTTAAGGGTTTGTTTTTTTTTACGTCAGTGGAGTTTTGCTGAGAATGGCTTCACTAAAAAGTTGCACTAGCAAGTTGGAAGGCAGTTCAGATATTTCCATAGGATTCCTGTTCAGTTCCAGAAGGAAAATAAGTTCAGCTCTTTCTGAACTTTTTGCAAAGTGTGCTTCAAACCAAGCCTCTATCCATGAGAAGATTCCATCTGTCAAAAGCTTTCTATTCAGCAGATGAGACAGATAGCATCTACCTGACATTTCATCAGCATCTCAGCCTAAGTGCAAAGAAGGCAATTCAGTCCCAGAGTGCTTCACAGGAAAGCTTTGTATTTCCTTTCTTATTTTTATTATTTTTGTTTTAAACTAAGGTAAAGCTTGTATGTATCTAACTTTGAAAAGACATGCAAAGTTTTCATACAGCAAACATAAAAGAAGTGTCTTTCAGTTTTGTTTTATTTCTGGGTAAGGGTAGGTAAATGTCAAGAAATCTCTTTAATTTTATATTCTAAAAAAGAATGATTTATGTGGAAGAGAAATCAAATTACTTACCTATAATAGGAGATTTTTGAAGGTGGTTCCCTGTTTCCCTAAAGGTAACACTGAAAGATCTGTGATGATTCACCAGTTTGTACTACAAAGTTCGGAGGCAGAAACTCCATTAATTATTCAACTCTATTAAGGAAAAGAAAGACAATGAAGAAAATTACACAGAGGAAAGTTCTCTTCAGAAGCACACAGCTAGGAAAGGTTAAAAGCAGAGGGAAGAGAGAAAATCCAGGTTCATACCAACTCTGAAAGAAAAGTGTCACTATTTCTGATTTATTGAGCATTGAATTAGGATTTGAACATAAAGCAAAAGACTTTTAAACATTAACTGAGACAGTTGCAACCAAATTTAAAAGAATGCTATTTTATGGAAGGTCTGATGGTGTTCCTGCCCTGAAGAACCTGGCTAACACCTAAACATATATTGAAACTAAAATGGGGAAACAATCCTTATGATTTGTAGTCAAACTCTCAGCAGATTTTGTTTACAGGGATCACTTCTCAGATAAAATGACTGCATAAAACTTTCAGAAACATTCTTTCTTATCTTACATTTCCCTATCCTTAATGCATCCGACACAATGCATCTGAACATCTGTTTGAATGCTCCATCATTTTAATTGATTATCAGAGATGGTTAAAAGGAAGGCACAAGGATTGCACATCTCAAGAGAACATGACCTCTATTTGTTTGCAGCTGTAGAATTACCTTGTCCAAAAAGAACTGTTAAAAACAGTCTAATAAAACTGTAAGATCAGTTCCTACAAGTGATAGTTAAATCAATAACATCTGCAACTTATTATTCTGGCTGACATAAGCCTTGAGCAGTCTGGCAGCAGAAGGTTATGCTATGAAACGTAATTAAAGAAAGATAAAATTGATTACATATCTACTTCTGGAATCTGGAAAGGTATTTCTGATGATTATTGAAATATTGAAGTGTTTATCTTCTCTTTGCAGCAAATCAGCAGCAAAGTCTCTATTGCAGTTTCAATGTAATACTCCTAAGTTTGCTTTTATGATAAGAAATATAATTACCAGTTTATATAATAACCAGTTTAATAAAGTGTTTATAAACACCACCAGTTTATAAACTGGTGTGTATATATATAACATATAATATATATAATATATAACATATAATATATATTACATATATAACATATATANAATGTAATTGCAATTTTTATTTATATGTCAAATAGTTTTCCTCTAAAGTTTACAGGACAACAAAAGCAAGGCATGGCACTTGCTTTCATATAAATCTCTGGGATGAATTGGAGTTTGCTTTTTTGTTTGTTTGTTTGTTTTGTGAAAGGAGGTAGATAAAGATCTAATAATACAGCACAAGAATATTTGTGTTTTCAGTGGTGTTACAAGGCTTGCTTATATAATATATCCCAGTTACGCTGAAGTTATAAGCAGTTAGAACTATGATTAATCTATAGCTATAATGAAAAAAAAAAACACTATTGTATCTTATTCTCTTTCTATTATACATTTTTATCATACTGTAAGTCCAAAGATTTCACTGCAAAGACATAGTAGTCATGTAGCCTGACAGGAGAATAGAGCTCCTTGTGTATCATTCCCACCCAGTGCTGCTTCTCTACATAATTTTGTTTGTTGGGAGAAGTGTTCAAATGATCAGAATGGAATCATTCTTCAGCATCATAATCAAGAATCAGCTTTGCATAGGAAGCTTGTAAATTGCTACTTTTAATCCTTTTGAAATCTATTTGAAATTGCTTTTTTTTGCCCTAAATAAAAAAAAAAAGAGTGGTATTTCAGTTTAATTCTATCATTTCAGCTGCATCAGAGTGGTTAATAATATATCCATGGAGCAAGAGGGGGAAAGGGAAGTAGAGCTAACAAATGTTTGCTAGTTTCTTGTTTTCCTTCACCCATTTATACTGTACTGATAGCCACACACAGCAGTTGAAGAAAAATAAAGCATCACACACAAATTCTGGCAGGCAGGCAGCCTGTGTATTTCAGAGCTGCCAAGGCTCCATATTTCAATCAGTTTTGACATCTCTTGGCATTTCTCTTCAAATTCTGCTTTTTATAAATAATTCCTTTACTTAGGTGTTATTTCTAGTTCATTTCTGAACATGTGGCAAGAATGCTTCTCCCCTCTTACTGTGGCTCTTCTTTGTCTTTGTTTTGGAAACCTATATGAACAAGAATTAAAAGTTACTTGGCATTGCAATAGCCTAGAACATTGGGATGATGGAACATATGTTGCTTTCTAAATTAAATTTGCAATTCTCACATTGAGATCTTGGGGAAAATAACTAGTGTCTCTTTTACTTATTTGAGATAGTCTGAGTTTCCTCTTAGTATTTTGAGTGAGTTGGCAAATAAATGGT
Organism: Bucco capensis; assembly: GCA_013396975.1. NCBI lineage: Eukaryota > Metazoa > Chordata > Aves > Piciformes > Bucconidae > Bucco > Bucco capensis. The sequence continues at coordinate 47,344 of VWZO01014396.1, forward strand.
CTCCATCCCAGCAGGAGAGCTGAGGGAGTAGGTTACACACACACACATACACACTCCTTTCCTATTTTCTCCCTTGGCTCAGAGAAAAGTCACTCATAGAATTATTTCCTTGCACATCCAATCACCTCTTCTGAGTTTCCATCTAGGAATCTTACAATCTCAAATAAGAAGCCAGCTTTAAAGGTGTGATGCTACAAGTCTCCTCACTAAGCGTGGCTTATATGCTTGTTTCAAGAGAAATATTGATCCATAGACACAGAACAACACATTGGAAATATGGAAAACTTGATGAGCTAGACAATCCTCTAAAAACTACCTGTCTCATCAGTTTACCACAGATCTCTGTAAAAATGGAGCACTTTGATTTAATGCTATGGTCCAGAGTTAACCCTGCCAGCCCAGTGCAGCCAAATGCTGTTTTCATTTAGAACAGTAACAATTTGGCCTATGATTTCAGTTAATAGGTACAGATATAGGCTAGTACTCACCAAAGAGCAGACAACTAATTCCCCCAGCAGATGATTTCCTAAGTACAATTACTTTTTAAGATCTATCATTTTATATTACAGATCCCTGAAAGGAGGGGAAAAAGAAATGCACTTACTTGAAGCTGGAAAACATGCACCTTTGCTGATAAAACACCAATGGGACATTCTGCTCAAGGTATATTGTGATTCAGAGCTGATGCATAATCTTTAACATCAATCTGGAAGTTGTAGTTATCATGTTTATTTTCAACTATTGATCTTTTGCCTATTTATAGAGCTGGGACAATGAGACTCTGCAGAAATACTTCCTGAGGTGCCAAATCATTGTCAATAGAATTAGTAGGATAAGATCTTTTCCCTTATAGTAGCAAAGAAAAGGGGAAAAAAAAAAAGGAGAGAGAAAAAAATAAAATGCCAAAACCTTTTTACCTCCCAGTGACTGGAATTCTTTTAGCCACTTTGCTTTGGAAACCTTTTCTTCCTCATCAGTTTACCTCTGTAGATTTTTCACTGCTGGCAATTAGCAAGCAGAAGAAATCCTGCTGAGGAGAGCAAGTGAAAAGGGAACTTAAGAATGGCTGTGCCTGGGAAACAAGCACTCAATCTGGAGCAGCAGACTTCCAAATTTCAAATCCACACATTACAGAGAGAAACAGCCAGAGCAACCTCTCTTCTTAATTCCTTTTATCTGGGTCTCCAATCTGCTCACAACAGTATTTAGTCCAAAACTTAGTCCACTTCAATGGGCTTGGAATGGAAATTACTAAGATGCCAGCATTCACTGTGTGCCCCCCAAAAAGAACAATTTAGATAATGGCTCACTATGTCTGGATAATAACCAAATGGCACTTTCACATCCAAACCATTTCAGTCTGGCATCTTCCTGGAAGCCCTGATGTCTCCAGATGAAAACTAGAACATTTACACAGGGGGAAAGCTCTTCCTGCTGCCCAGCTCTCATCTGCAACAGGATCACCCTGAACAAGTTTTCAGTGATTTCACTTAAGTCAGGGTAAATCAGGCTTATGTGCCATATTTATGAGTAAAATAAGCTTACAAGTGTGGATCAGCTTGTGATCGTGCCTTAAGGTCATAAAAGCTGAATAAACACAAGGCAGCAGAGGAAAAAGGTTCCCTAAGTGTAACTCGAGCACAGCTGCTGTGGCACAAAATGCAGTTTTGAACTCTCAAAGATCTTCTTGGTGTCCCTATTCGTGAAGCCTGCCTGAGATTTAAACAGTGTGAAGGAAAGACAATGACTTTAGGTAAATTCACTTAAAAAACATTCTCAGAACAATGTAAAATAAAAGATGGCTTTTCCAACAGAATGTCAAATGTCATGTATTATCGTTAAATAACTGGGTTTTGAGGGAAAGCAAACCCAAAGATACAAAACTCTCTCTAGAAGGTTCACATCTCACAAACAAAATCTGAAAATATGGAAAACATTTCAAAAACCAATTAATTTCACAGTTTCCAGCATCAAAAATATGAACATACTTCTTCAAGTTGCCTGCTTCTTTTCTTTTTGTCTTCTAATCAAAACACTAGAAGACCTATGAAGAATTGGGCACACAGAAAAGCAAGATAAGAGGGAGTTTTATGTTGAACAGGAAGATATTCCTGTTAAATGGCACATTGGTTCATCCTAGTTTGAATTATTTTTTTTCCTGAAAGTGTTGGAAATAATAAGAAATCAGTTTATATTTGCTTTTGCTTTATGCATGCCAAATGCAGACAGGCTGAGGCAGTCAGGGGATGTGATATTAAAAGTCAAATTACAATAGAAAATCACAACCAACAGTTCTTTATAGCAGCCAAAAATTAAAAGCAAATAACTAAAGCTTTCCTTGGGGTTCTCTGATTCAGTAAGATACCAAAGTACATTCATAGATTTATGCAAAGTAATAGATCCCCTGAAATTGAAGAGATAGTAAAATTAGGCCCATGCTTAATAGTGTTAGACTGAATCCTAGCTTACACATATACATATTTCCTCAGAAAGATGCATCTCCAACTTTAATAGTATGGAAAGACATAGATGTCAGTGTTTAGGGAGATAGAGACTGGTCCTGGGTTTGTGCACACCTTAAGAAAGAAAATTCAAATTGCTTAGTCTTAATGGATTACAGTAGGACAAGTAAGAGACCTCATGTTTCCCTCTTGTCAGAGGATTTTTCCCTCTCTCATCCTTTCCTTCCTTCCAGTGGGAAAGTTCCTTTGCATTACAAGCATCTCATCACTGGAAATCTAAACTATAATCCTATGAAGCCCCACAGAAAACACATTTCCTTTAATTAAAGCTGAACCCCATTGCTGATTTGTTGTTAAGTGCCAACAATGTAGATTTATCTATTTAATATGACATGGAGAGACAAATTTTCCTCTTCTCTTCCTCTGGGAAGTGTTTTATTGTTTGCTTCCTTTCTCTTGCCTGCTTGCTGTGTAATTTAAGACTGATGCTTCCCTGTGGGAAACAAAACTTGATCAGAGAACAGCCTGCACTGCCACCTAAACAAATTATGTTTTAGTCACTGCTGATGTTGGCTCTGTCATAATGGAAATGTATAATTAATGCCTTTGCTTTTACTGCCTTGGAAAGAGAACTTCCTGAAACTGGTTCAAGAGGGGGAATTTTAGGACTGTGCCCTTTCCCTTGCTAACTCTGGATCACTGCAGCTGCCTCTGGAAATGAGTGATCAGTTCCCTGATCACTAGGGTTATTTATTCAACCTACAGTTGAGGCAATTTATTCTTAAATAACGAAAATCTGCTGTGCAGTAAGAATCTGGCAAGGAATAAAAGAGGAGGGAAAACTCAAGTCACACAGGTGAAATGCTATATTTCTCCTTTTAGAGGAGCTTGAAAAGATTAAGCTATTTCCATTAGTTCCCTGCAGAGATGCAAGCAGGGATAATAGACATGTGCTAATTTCACTATTGCACTGTGCTATGAAGCAGCATTTTAGATCATCTTTCACCTGTGCCATGACTCCAAATATCCCCAATTAACAGCTTGCTTTTTTTCTTTTCAGTTTTTGTTGTGGAATTTATAGCAATGGCTAAACATCTGGTATGATGACTGCAAAGAGTCTCCATCTCCTCACCTCTGGGACGCAGCGTAGCTTCAGATCATTTATACTTTGATCTAAAATTCTAAATGACCAAATTATTCTGCTGTAATAGGTCCTGAGTGACACTAAATAGATGGTCTAGGCTTTTTCTTTCCAAAATGGACAGCTCTCTTACCTCTTTTAGCTACTGCACTGCATGAAAAGCTCAGCACAATGAAATAACAGCAACACCATTTTCAGGACTGAAATAACCTTTGATTTCTACAAAGACACACTGAGGCCAAGAAACAGCAAAGGCAAAGAATGCAATAAGTGTGCTTTAGGCATGTTCTCATGGCATCAGTAACTCATCATTCTTAGTCAAGTTTGTTATCAGAATGTCCAGAGCTGTACAGCAACCAAAGTGAGGATGGGAAGGTGTCCATCCTCAAAGAGGCATGCTTTAGACTGGTTGAAAACATGCACAAAACAGGATTACTTGCCACAATTAAACTGTTTCTGCATCCTATTTCCTTGTGAGATATTCCTGGATAACATTCCCATACAGTTTCTTCTTTCTACAGATGTTTATTCTGATTCTCTTGAATTCTGTTGTTCAATATCACTATCCAAGTAACATTTGGAATGATCATCACTGTCATTCTATTTTACAAAAGAGAAAACTGGGGTACAGGGGTTAAGTAATTTTCTGGACTTCTTACATAAGTATTTTTTTTTGGTCAGAATCAGAAATAATGGGGAAAGCTTGTAAAGCATATGTCTTGAGCTGATGTAAATTAGATTACTTATTCTGAAGCCATAAATAGCTAAGATGAATTCAGACAAGTCTTAAATCTGTTCCCAGATCTTCTGATTTCTGGTCTTGTAACTGAAACACTGGAATGTTCTTACTCTAGTTCAAATGCAAAGAGGCAGGCAGATCTAGCTGCTGAATGTGACATTCTTCAGTGATATGCCCAAAATTATCAAACTCACATTAAAAAAAGAGAAAAGTCTGATACAAGTTTAATCTAACAATAATTCTCCCTAAGGAGAACTAAATTTGAAATACCACCTCCCTATTGAATGCAAAAGAAACCATTTCCAGGTATTAGTTTAGGGAAAGTAAGTGATTTTTATAAGAGTCAAAAGTCCACCAGAACTTTTACCATCTTTTAAACCTCATTTAATTTTTTTGTTTGTTTGTTTCTATGAAAACTTTCCTTCATTTCCCTCTGGGCTTTTATTATTCTGCTTTTTCTTTTTGGACTAGGATCTCCTGAGAAAGCAGTTGGGATAGAAGGAGAATTGCTCCTTCCTCTGAAATGATGAGCACCAATAAGCTGATACCTGAACACACAGAAAAGCCAAGAGAGGATGTCCTGCCCCAAGCTGAGAGTTTGGGCTTGTTAATGATGATTTCCTCACAGTAGAAACTTCATGGTCATTAGCTATTCAGAGGAGCTTGCATCTCAGAGCCTTCAGCATTAATAGTATTTAGGACCTAAATTTTCCTGAACAGAGGAACTTTCCACTGAGCATTGAAAAAGATTACAGAGGAAGACAACCAACAGGAGCTGGGAGGTGAAATGACAGTGGCTGTGAGAGTCACTCATCATCATCATGGACAAGAAGCTGGACATGAGCAAACAGTGCAC
>VWZO01014396.1:52587-83587 GCA_013396975.1 Bucco capensis
ATTCTATGATTCTATGATCATCAGCTCAGGCATGTGCCAGTGCCAGCACCTATAGGAAGAGGCTGGCAGCTGTGTTAGAGTCATCAAATCTCTCTCACTACACCAAGTGCAACACCACAGAAACAGGGAAGCAGAAAACAAGCAAACCTAACAACTACATACATATACACACACCCATACATGAGCAGAGAAGAAAAAGGCCAAACTCTCTGAATGTTCAAGAAATTGGGAAGCACCAATACCCCTGGGGAATCACTTTTTTTTTTTTCCCTGATAATCTCTCACTGGAAATCCTGTTTGCTAAACTTAACAGCCTGACATGAGATTCCTCACACATATCACTGCAGGCAGGCAAATGTATGAATCCCTTTGAGGTCTTCATAATGCTGTCAACAGCTATCCCTGTGTTAACCTCCCTCCTGTACAGCTATTTTTATTCCCCTCCTTTAGTCTGCAGACGCTGAGGGTATAATTTATTTTAATTATTTGTTTTCAAGTTGAATGGCTACAGAGTCTGAACAAGAAATATCATTAGGCTGCAGCATATCAAATAGCATTGTGAAGATGCTATTCATTTTGCAGGCAGGCTAACAGAATGTGAGCATTTCCATTTAACTTATTGATACACTGAGCATATTTATTTATAAAGAGAGCGTGCACCAACTTATATAATAATAAAACATATCCTATAATATTTTGGCAGAGATCCTGAAATAGCAGCATTATCAAAGGAGAAAAAAATACAGAGAGTTAGGAAACATTATAGCACATTTATCTTTTATATACTTAGTGAGGTTAGGGTACTTATCTTTCTCATAGTTGTTTCTCTTCAGTGGTAGAAGGATAAATGTATTCTACTGGAGCTTTGCCTTCAGATATATGCATTGTACCATCTTTCACTCACTGAGGGCAAAAGTAGAAACAGAATTACGTTACAACAATCTTTTTTCCACCTTAGTTTCCATCTTCCTCCTTGTATGTACTGCAGCACCTGCAATAAATTGCTTAATATACGTTGAGCTGAATTAGCACCTATACATTATCCATAAAGATAGCTCTGAAAGTGTAACTGGGGAGTAATACCACTGGAGAGAAGGAAATTAAGGTGAAATAAAAATATTGCAAGTTGACAATTGGGACTAAAGCCTTGAGATGATTGTACAAAATCTCTGTGAGGTTCCTTTATTATGTTATAATTAGAAGGAAAGCACAGACTTGAAAGGGAGGAGGGGAAAAAAAAGCAGCCACGAGCTGTAGCAGTTGTCTCAGAAGACCAATAGCAATGAGAGCACATTGTGCTGTGGCCTCTGCCTCCCACTGCTAGAGGAAAGTGCTGTGCCTTCCCCTGTAGCACAGCAAGTGCAGTGTGACAAACAGCCACTGAGGCAGGGAGCTAGGCAAGGGACACACACGACTTTGCACTCTTCCACTCTCCTCAGCTTACACAGGGGAGTGCCTACTATAGGCTACTGGGTTGTTGTAGTGTGATACATAATCCCTTCTTTTCCTCCCTATTTATGTGTGCAATGGGGATTTGTGTGTCACGGAGTGGAAATTATGTGTTCAGTGCCCATTACTGCCTCAAAGGCCAGTGGATCTCTTTTTCCTTGTAAAACTACTGTCTATCAATGTAACATTTTCCACCTGAATCCCTGATGATGCTTTCACAATTAAGGGAACAAAACTTTTACAACATTTTTCTAAAATATTCACAACCCTAATTTTGCCAACCCACTCCTCCACCACTTCAGCCCAGTTCAGCTGGAGCCCTGCACTTTTTGCCTGCAAACATTGGTGCCTCTTGGGAAATGACTCTTATAGCAGAGCCTATTTTTTTTTTTTCTCCTTAATTTGTATCTCATGCCACCATAGGCTTGGTTTTCATTCACAGAAGCCAAAGTGCTTCATTTCACACTGCAAAAACAAGTCTCTCCAGTGGTTTTTGCCTCTCTTGCCCTGCATTCTGTCAATGAGCAGTGCAGCTCTAAGGAATACATGATTACTGCTGCAGGCCACTCCAAAGGATTCAGACAGACCCTTTATATCATAGCCAAAACCAGATCAAGAAGAATTGGGGCCCCTGGGATCCTGATATTACCCAGTTCAGCTGAAGCCATTCTCACTTGGTTTGTCTGAGAGTGATTTTGCATTTTAATTTTTAATAAGACTTTAATCCATCTGAAATGGGGGAGGGAGAGCAAACAAAACAAAACAGGATCCCTTTGCAGCTTCTCTCCTTTCTGCCTTATTTATTTTCCCATTTTTTCCTAAATGCCATATTCCTCTAGTTTTGGAAGCTATTGGTTGAATATATTAGTACTTCTTTGCTGTACTTTGAAGTATTAGGATCTTGCACAATATTTTTTTCTCTTCTTCTTCTGTCTCTTTTTCCCCTCTTCTATTTCTTTTTCTCTTCTTCTTGTCTCTTTTTTCCTCTTCTATTTCTTTTTCTCTTCTTCTTCTGTCTCTTTTTTCCTCTTCTATTTCTTTTTTCTCTTCTTCTTCTGTCTCTTTTTTCCTCTTCTATTTCTTTTTTCTCTTCTTCTTCTGTCTCTTTTCCCCCTCTTCTATTTCTTTTTTCTCTTCTTCTTCTGTCTCTTTTTCCCCTCTTCTATTTCTTTTTTCTCTTATTCTTCTGTCTCTTTCTTCCTCTTCTATTTCTTTTTTCTCTTATTCTTCTGTCTCTTTCTTCCTCTTCTATTTCTTTTTTCTCTTATTCTTCTCTCTTTTTCTCCTCTTCTATATCTTTTTTCCTCTTATTCTACTTATTTTACTAAGAAAATCTTCTGTAAAAGTAACCTTTTCTAGTGCATTGAAAGGTAGAAACAGGTAAAAATGGCCAAACTAGAATTAGAGTTCCTCCATATTCTTTACAAATTCTTTCTATTTCTCCTCATTCTTGTAATCTAACTTTTCTGTGCCATTTATCCTACTGTAAATCCTTTCCTTTCAGCATATTTCTTTATCACACTTTGTCTTACCACGATCCAGTTTCCCTATATTCCTTGTAGATGTGTGTATATGTTACTGAAACTCCCTGAGAACCTTGAAACATTTATTTTCAAAGCAGCCTCACCTCAATTTCATCAACAAAATAGATTAACTTCAGCTCCTAGTGGTTCTGTGACCAACAAGTCCCACCTCTAAATGCATGAAGCAGAGAGAACATAGCCAAACCTCAGCCAAAACAGAGGGGGAAGCTGAACAGCAAGTAGAGGACAAATGGGATCTTCTTCAACCTTCCCAACTTCAGAGCCTCAAGAATCAATGTGGACACAATCCCATGGAATCTCAAGAGCCCAAATGGAGAGGATTCATTTCCTGCTAGTTCCAGCAAATCCTAGCAGCCTTGAACCAACTTGAGGGCATTGTTGGGCAGCAGCAGATGGTGGTCATTTCCCTGGTAGGCCATAGCAGGGATAATGAGCAGACACAGTTCCAAGGTTTATGATATCATAAACCTCTTTCATTCCTCATTCACTACATGGGGAAAGTGTGGCCCTTTTAAGTCCCTTCTTACTGCTTTTATACTGGTGTAACACCTTTTCCTTCAGTGATTGTAAAATGATTCAGGGGTGCAGTAAAACGAGAAATAGAATTTTTACGGCGATAAAAATTCAGAGAAATGCTAATCTTGTTAATCTTATTTTTATCATTTCAAAATGAGGAATGGCTTTATGTTTATTAATGAAATAAAATGCAATAATTACTAGCAGAATCTGCTGCATTTAAACCTGGCAGAATTTAGTACCGTAGCCTTTTAAAGAATTGCTGATTTCTACAGTGAAAATAAATTTATTCTGAAATAAATTAGCCTGTGAACTAACTATACCTACAAGACTAGTAATACTTGAAATGGCCCAGCTGGAATCCAGAATCCCTGTTTTGAACTGGACTAGCTGAAATGTTTTAGTTTAGTCTGATTTGGAATGACTGCAGTACAACAAATGAGGAAGATAAAACTCAGACCTTTGAGAGTTCACAGAACAGATGATAATGCAAGTTAGAGCACATGGGTCAAGATCAGGCACAGACCTACTATTACAGCAGAACACTCTTGTTCACAGTGTTTTATAGCAAGGGGAAAGAAATTAACTGCATGACGTCTCTAATAACAGCTAAGAGACTCAGCCTTGTAATAAACTTAATTCAATGTTGTTAAATTGGCAAAGCCTGAACTTCTAACGTGTTTCAGAGATTCAGTCTCTGAGCAGGAAGATTTACCCAGTCAGGCCAGAAGGGCCTTGAAAAACTTTAGAATCAGGACAGCTCAAGTTCAACACAGAAATGCAAGAAGTTGTGCACCTAGGACAGAATAAGCTTGTATGTCAGTATAGGCTGGAAGATAATCTGCAGAGTACCAGCTAGGCTGGAAAAGGTGCAGCAGTTACCGTCTAGGTCAAGCAGAGCAAGAGCTAAATCATCACCACGGCCAGGCTTCGGGAACTCAGCTCCAGGGAGGGCTCCATCCAGGCTCTTCCCAAGCGCTTTTTCCAAGCACTGCTGGCTGCAAAGGCCAATTTGGGANTCTATGCCTTTGCTAGCCTATTGTCTATCTCTCTGTCAATCTTACCATCCGAGGAGATGAGGCTGACTAGGGAATTAAACTGTTGGACTGATTTAAGTTCTGAAACTTGTCTAGGTCAAGTTGAACATGAGCTAAATAGTATGCTCTCATAGCAACAAGGCAAACTATGCATGCATGTTAGGAGGAGAAGAGCCAGTAGAGCAGCTAAGTAGCCTTCTAACTCAGCCCTTGCTGAGGATCACCTAAAATACTGTCACCAGTTGTTGGACTCTCTACTTCATGAAAGATGTTGAGAATTTGGAGGAAATCTAGCAGAAGACTACCAAGAGAGTAATGGCCCTCCAGCACCTGACTTGTGAGGAGACTGAGGAAGCTGGATTTGTTTAGTTCAGACAGTCAGTGCCTATGCAGCTTACAGCAGCTTGGAGAGCACTTACAAACATAAACCAGCCCAGCTCTTTTTAGTATAGGTAGATACTATAAGTCTAGAGGAAAGAGTTCCTTGTCAGAAGAGTAGGGCAGGGCTGGCAGGGGTTACCCCACGAGGCAGCACAAACTCCATCCTTGGAAGTTGTCCAGACTGCAGCAGACAAAGCCCTGGCTGGCCTGATGTAGGCTTGGTGACAGTCCTGGTTTGAGAGGAATGCTCCACAGGGTGAACCAACATTTCTACCATTCTCTTCTATGTTTTCTTTCATATTTTATTTTGGCATTACTTTGATGATGAACCTGTCTTTTAAGCAAGGGCTCTTTGCCCTTTCCTTGAAATGGAAATGTAATAGGTGACACACTTTTCTATGGATTTTTTCTTTTTGAAATCAACACTGGCCACAGTGTTGCAAAACCAAGAATATAAAAACATGGAATGGCAGTGGTAAATATTTACCCATCATGAGTTCATTCATTCTTTTGGTTTCCAACCAGGCAACAAATACACTAGTACTACTACAGCCAACAAAACCAGCACAGAAGTTGCTGAAAGATAGCCCAAGGGGAGAGAGAAGTGCTCAGAGCTTCTCCCTTCTACACCTCTAAGGTATTTGGTACTTAATAGGAAAGTGTAAGACTGCTGCTTTTGTCTCATATAGAGGCTGGAGAACTGTGATTTCACCTGTGGTTGTTGGCAAGAAAGTAACAAATGATGGAGTGGAAATGAATTATGCCAGCTGAACAAAGCAGGAAAGAGAGAGGAAGGATACAGAAAAGGGGGATAATAGGGGAAAAATAAAAAAGGAAGAAAAAGGAAATTATAGTTCGAGTAACTCAGGTATCTTGTTTGCATCTAGTTCAAAAACAAAGGGTTAATGTACTTCATCTAGACTAAGCAGTTTCCAAAGTATATGATATATTGCCATGGAGATAATCCATGCTGTGAACTCATTACTGCATTGTCTCTAATTTTGTTTCAGGTATGGAAAAACTACCATCTCATACAAGCATGTGGGTTATTATTAGGGGTGGTAAAGAAGCAGGTGGTGTTTGGTAGGAGCTATTAAAGAAAGTAAAATATGCTTCCCTATCTCCTATCAGAGGCCCTCTGAGACCTCCTTAGGGAGTCCTGTGACAGTGACCTCCCATGGTGATTCCCTTCAGACCTCACCAGAATTGCTCCTAGGTAAACTCAGAAACAGGGAGAAAATGAGAACTGACAGAAGATACTCTCCCTAGAAGTAAATGTACTGCCCCAGTGAAGCTCCCATCCTTTACTGTCCCTGAGTAATAAGCAACTTGTCCTGAACTTGGCTCATGAAGTGCTGTGAGAAAATGAAAACATGGTCTGTGAGATACTAATATTTCTTGAAAGAAGGAGTGGGGATCATTCCTGCCCTTGGATTAATCCCTCATGCCCTGCTCTAGTCCATTAGAGACACAAAGGTGCCGTTAACAGGCCTCTGAGCAAAGTGCTTTATGCAATGTATTCCCTGCCCTTGACACAGAGACAAGAGAGTATCTTAAGCAGTGTCTGCAGCTAACCCAGAGCATTCAGAAACAGAGGAATGCCTCCAGGGAGCTCTTTCTGCCAAGAGAAATTAGAGCAGCTCGTGGTTATTCTGACTTACAGAGGAAGCTGAGCCATCTCTGGGGCTGTGAGAGGTGTGTGGAGGAACCATGGCAGGAGCTACCCACTTCTGTCCTGCTGCCAGCAATCACTGCAACACAGAGTGTGAGGGGGTTAGTCTCCCCCCAAATTATTGTACTAATCCCTTTTTATCTGGTTTTAGTGCAATTTACACCTTGTTGTGCCATAAAAGTTACTGAGGACCGTTAAGTTGTTTCACATGAAAACAGGGGGACTGCTCTGCAAAAGAGAGATTATTCCTTAGTGTGACTTAGATTGCACCAAACAATTTAAAGAAGGAGACAGATGTTTCAAATACACTTTCCTTTCTAAGGCAGACTGATACAGAGAGCAGCATGCACTGACTAATGGCACTGCTACCCTTCTATTCATACTAAGCTGCAATGCATGGCTAACTCTTCACAAGAGGGTTTCAAACATGGGTGGTACAAGCACCTTTGTGGGCCTTCCCTGATATCATTTTGAAGTACACACACTGTAGGGCTTGATCTCTGCATGATCTTCTGTGTCATTTTATTCTTGTCTTATAGTAAGTGTTGGAAACTGTAATTTTAGCATGAGGGATCAGCCCATCCACTCAAACAGAGCAAATCTGCAATGAATCTAAGGCAGCGTGGCTGCAGAAAAAAGAAGGAAGATAGAAAAGATTATTGTTTATGGAAACAATAATTCAAGAACATTAATAGATACCTAGAAATCTGAGGAAAAGGGGAAGAATAAAGGAGGAAGGACAAGGAGTACTTTAGTAGAGTACTATCAAAGATAACCTTGAGAACAGCAGCAGTTCCTCACGCTCACCAACACAACAACTACCAAGAACTCCTAACAAGAGTTAAAGAGCTGGCATGTTTTGCTTCAGGAGTAGCCTATCTGTTAGTGTTATTCCAGTCTGGCACTTAATGTCTTTACAAAATACATCATGTTAAACTAGAATGTGTGAGTAACAAGATCATTTTCCCACCAAATATTCCACGAACGTCACGTTCCTTACAAGGGTATTTCCCTGCAAGGAAGTATTTTACAGCAAAACACTCAAAATAGAATTACAAACAGTAAAATCTTAAACTAGTGGGGAAACTGCTTGTCTGTGACATCCACAATTTTCTTGAATTTAGGCTATATTTACTTGTGCCATGCTGTATGGTTACACAGGAGCTCTTTCAGGAACAATTTCACTCCTGAAGCTGGGAGCCAATGTCAGGAACTCAGGAAGTGTTCCTGTTTATGCAACTGAAATGCCTGTTGAATAAATGGTTCTCTGCAGAGCTCTTCTACTTGTCTATTTCTGAATGCCAACTATGATATTTTCTAAAATATATACCCTTGTGGTATCTAATCACTGACAGTCAAACACTCCACTTAGGTATGGTTCCAGCAGTGCAGGGGAGACAGAAAGAAAACTTCATCAGCTTCCTGGGGTTTGCCTATAATAGAGAAACATGCATGTGGCATAGAGCTGCTTGGTGCTAATTCTGAAAGGGGGAAAAAAATAAAATAAAAGGAAAAAAGGAGGTGTAAAATCTCATACAGGAAAGCTTTACACCAATGGGAAAAAATACTAGCAAGAGCTGAATTTATAGCAAACCTTTTTTTAAAGAGCTAACTTGGAGATTAATGAAAAGATCTGAGACTTGAGAAAATTTCTGCATTTAAATTACTTCTTTCAGAAGGAGTATGGCTAACAAAGCTCTTGCCATAGATTTATGACTTACATCCCTTTATCCCCTGCCCCTCTCTACAGTAAGTCTAGTTCTCTCCTATACATTCCAATAGCTTTCTTTCTCATTTTTGCTATATTAAGTCCTTCCTCCACATCCTCTAAACTTCTCCCATCCCCATCCCACCTCCTCAAAAACCTATAGGTCCTTTTATTTTATTATCTTTCCTCTCTACCCCAAAATGCAATAAAAAGAGGAAAAAGCACATAAACAGGAGACACTTCAGAATAATTTCGTTAAAGTCTAAATGTTTTAAGATCAGACAGGGAAGGGCTATGTATATTTTATGAAGTCTGCAAGCATCACATTAGATACTCTCTGATCAAAAAATGTTATGCTTTATGCTGAGAATATTTGGGGTGGAGCATTTGCTATTATTTCAGATGTACACTTGAATGTTCCCACTTAAACTAAGATTTAAAGTTATGTGGTTTTCCAGTCCCACAGGCTTTCTTATTTCAGTGATGAATGGTATTACCTTCAATCAGCTTACCAACCACTCAGATCTATTTTGATCAACTGGTAGGCAAAGCTTTCAGATTTGAGACCACTTGGTCACTGTGCAACATTTCCCTGCTAATTCAAGTAAGGAGAAAATAAATAATCATTCAAAATAACTTTAAATAGAGGCAAACATTTGAAGAAAAAGAAGTACAATACATCCTGCAAATTCAAAGTTGCACAAAGAGATACTTAATATTTTTACAAGCTCAGTTGTGAGAGCAAAATTTATTTGTTGTGGCTCATTTATTATCTGCTTATTATTATTATCTATTATTTATTATTATCATTTATTATTAGACTTGAAGTTTAGAAAGCTGCTTGTAGGATTGTGTGTAAAAAGTGGCAAATCATCATTTGACACTGTTAAGATACAGCTGAGGTGGGGATACTCCCTATTGTAGTAGATAATTTATTTGGCTTTTGTTCTGGATGGCTTTTTTTTTTCAATCATCAAATCAAATTTAATTGCTCAGTTATATTTTATTCAAAAAATACATTTAGCTTAAGTCTTCCCTAGTTTTTAAGGCCATCCCTTTCCTCTCATATAATAAATGAGGCCTTCTTTCCTTTTCCTACCTTTGCAAGAAAAAGAAAACATGGAAGAACAGGACTGGATATGGTGTTTTCTAAATCTAAATCTAAGAAATGACTAACAGCTGTCAAGAAGAAATTGGAAAGACTGCAGAAATGTTAATTCTTACAGACAGATGATATAAGAATTAGAGCAGACAGGATAAACATGAAGTCAAAACATAACCAAATAATCTCATTTCCTTTCTTACATGAGCAATCCTACTGTTGACAAGAGGATAAGTCATACCAGAAAATCTATGGAACATTGTAAAATGTTGGAACCCTCTTAAAATTACCACAAGAAACGTGGTCTCACAAGAAATGTTGTTGTCATTTTCACACAGACACATGTGTGAAGAATGTTAACTAAAATCTGAACCTAGACATTCTTAATAGAGACTCTGGAGATGCAACCTTCACATCCCTACCCCATTTCTTGACTTTAATTTGTCATGAAATACATTCCAGGTATGCATAATAATTTAGCTGGTTATGGTAGACTTTAGTGATACACTTCAGGTCCTCACACTGCTAAATGTTAAAGATTTACAGTACACTGCAAAGACTAAAATACAGCCATAATTACCTTCTTTCTTCCTTCTGTAGATCATTCCTGAATTCTCAGCACTGTGACTCACAGTCTCCTGAAGAAACAACCCAAGAGATGTCAAGCACAAACTGTTCCTGAAGGAACAGGAATGTTGCTTCTGCTTCCCCTCTAGGTATTGAACCTGGGAAGAGAAGAAGAGTGCATGGTGATTCTGTTCTGGAATAAGTGGTGTTACTGGTTTCACCAAAAGCAAATCTTTACACTGCCTCTACTAGGACCCTGTTCCATGAGCACCATGGAGCATTTGTTTTGATCATCATTTTTAGGATAACCTGATCTTAAAGTTCATCATCCTCATATCATCGGTGATTCAGAACTTAAATCAGTCCAACAGTTTAATTCCCTAGGCAGCCTCATCTCCTCGGATGGTAAGATTGACAGAGAGATAGACAATAGGCTAGCAAAGGCATAGAGTGCTTTGGGAAAACTCTATCGAAGAGTCTGGCCAAATAAACACTGGAAGAAAAGTCCAAAGCTCAGTGTTTCTAGAGCCATTGTGCTCTCTACTCTTTTCTAGGGTTCCCAAGCATGGCTCATCTATGGCCACCACCTACGACTCTTGGAGCGCTTCCAGCAGCGCTGTCTCCGCACAATCCTAAACATCCATTGGACACATGCTGGGACTAATGCGTGTGTCCTAGAACAAGCAGCAATTCCAAGCCTTGAGGCCATGCTGCTGAGAACGCAGCTGCGTTGGGCAGCTCACGGCTCCAGGATGAAGAACTCCTGCCTGCCTAAGCTCATGCTCTATGGGCAACTTGCCCCTGGCTGTGGCAAGAGAGGAGCCCCGAAGAGGAGATGCAAGGACTCCCTGAAACAACAGCTCAGCCTTGGCCATATTGCTCCCCTGAACTGCTCTCCTCTGGCCTCCACTCAGCAGCTCTGCACACACACTAGTTTGAATGCCGCCCATGGTTTGGAGCAGGCACGCAGGATCACTCTGGAGGAGAAAAGACAGCGTAGAAAGAATCGTGTCTTGCAGCTTCTACCTCCTGAGGAGTCCTTGTGCTGTGCCTTTTGCAACCGCTCTTGTCTGTCCCAAATTGGCCTTTGCAGCCAGCAGCGCTTGGAAAAAGCGCTTGGGAAGAGCCTGGATGGAGCCCTCCCTGGAGCTGTGTTCATGAAGCCTGCCCATGAGGATGATGATGATGATCTTAAAGATATACAGACAGTGGAAAATATGTTTTTGGCCACTGAATTACTGAATTGATAATCCCAAACATGAAATTATTCAAAGCTGATGTATCTCTCAAAACCGCTCTGGTCTTGTTCCTTTTTTCATATAATCACAGAATCATTTGGGTTGGAAGGGAGCTCTGGAGCTCATCTAGTCCAACCCCCCTGCAGTGGCCAGGGACATCCTCAACTAGAGCAGCTTGCCCAGAGCCCTGGCAAGCCTCACCTGGAATGCCTTCAGGGATGGGAACTCAACCACATCCCTGGGCAACCTGGGCCAGTGTTCCACCACCCTCGTGGTGTATTCCTAGTATCACTAATGAGCTACTGAGATAAGAACTGTCCATATGTGTACATGTATCAATATCTAAAGTTGTAGTCAATCACTCATATTCATTACTCCCTTTGGCTTTCAGAAAGGAATGTCTTCAAGATGCTAGTGAGACACAGAGTTTATTGGGATTGTCCTCTCTTTGCAGATGCTGGCAGCAGTAAGGTCAGAGTCATGAGCAGGACATTGCATTCCTGTGACAGAGGCAGGCTGTCTGCTCTGACTTGGCCATGCACTGCAGAGCTGACAAACAGGGTCTTTGTCTCTCATTTTCTATTATATCCTCACTCCCTGCTCCTGCACCAGTGGCCTTGTTCAGTTCCACAAGACTTTTATATGCATGTGTTTAATTGTTGTTGAGTATCACAGCATGATGAGGAAGAAAATCCTTTGGGTTTTTTTTTCTTTTCCAGAGGATGTGTTGAATGAATATCCTTCAGGGGACAAAAGCAGGTCAGCTATTTCAGTAGGCAGCATCTCCAGATGTAATTCCTCTATGAATTATACACACAGATATAAACTCTTAACTGAGCTGGCATTTGTAAAAGAAGAGGCAGCAACTGAAGGAGCTTATTTTCTATAGCACAACTCCTACAACATGAGTTGTAGCTGTCTTGTAAAGATCAACTTCATTTAACTCCACAGAAAAAGGTTGACTTAGATTTCAGTTGATTTGGTTACTCTGGTTTTGTGAGTCATGTCATACATACTGTATTTAAAGAATTCTTTTCAGAGACTGGCAGAAAGAATAATTGGCAGGATGGTGTAATTATGAACTGAGAAATTGTTCTATATGATGTGAAGTACAAAGTGTCACATTGCTCTGAATTAATGAAGGTCTGCTATAATACAGGAAATAGTAAAAATAGAAACTCAGATAAATTAAACATATGCCTTAGTAATCCTTTAACAGATAAAATAGCTTATTTCAGGGGCCAGAGCAATAAATATAGTGCAGAATATCTGTATAAAAAGAAATACAATACATAAAATTACTAATAGTCATTTTGTCAAACAAGAATAGAGACAAGGGAATATAATTGTCACCTGCATTGCTTTTTCAGTGCCAAACTGCAGTGCCCACTGATGACAATAGGTATTTGGTGAACTTAGCTGTTTAGCCTGGCTGAAGAGATAACAATCTAGTCTTCGGAAAGCAATCAGAAAGTTTTCATCAGACTTGAACAGTGATGTATAAGGAGTAATTCTGGAGGATATTATGTCCTGTGGGCACACTTTTCCCTTACAGTTTCTCAAATAGTTTATTTTCAGGCTAAGATTATTTGCTACTACTTTATCCCAGCAATATTGCATTTTCTAGTTGGGCTGGCTGTTGAAGCAACAGAAGGGTACAATTGTTGACCTCTTCTGCTCCAGCTACCTCCCACCCATATATTAAGTATCAAGAGCAAAGTAAAAGCATTAACACAACTTACATTTTTTCACTTCTTCTAAAGTTAGCAATTCTTTGACCTATGTATGAACAAGTCTGCCAGAAAATTAAGACCAAATCTAGCGAGGAGACACTGGAATTCAAGAGAGATGTAAACCCTCAGCCCACTATTACCCACATTTATTTTGAGTAGTGAACAGAAGCTTAATTCAACTGTATCCTTCTAGATTTAAGGTAATATTTTGAAACATAAATGTTATTTTGTCATCCATGGATGCTCTTCCCAACTACAAGGGATGGGGACAAGATCAGAATAAAGAGTTGAAAGAGAGAAGTGGAGGAGGAGGTGAATTAAGCAATTGAAGGTTGTATATAGTATTTACAACGAAGGTAAACACATTTAGTAGAGTACCACAATGCCTATTAACTAGAGGTCAGACAGACAGTAGGCCAGATTTAAGGGATGTATTTGTGAGATAGTAACAAGAATGTCCTTATAACACTTGGACTGGGATTAGTAAAGCTTCTTGTATTTGTTTCTGTCAGTTTGTGTTAAGTCATCGCTGAAGAAAAAGCAAACAATCTGCTTTATTTGCTTCATAAATATAATTATAAACTTGCCAGAACCAGGTTATCCACAAATTAACATGACAGCTGCATTCACTTCCACATGGATTATTTATGAAGAAACTTTAACAGGGTAAAGCTACTGATAGGGCCAGGTGTTGCTGCAGAAGCCAATAGAGTTGCTATAGTGACAGGCCACAAGAGTGGCCTAAAAGGGATGAGAGATGAATGTCTTGCACTTTGGAAGCCACTAAAGTTTGGCATTTAAGAAATACTAGCTACATCTGCAAAGAGATCTTCTCATATGGGAAAAGGCAGGTATATTTTATGAAGGTCCACACTAAGTTAATATACTCTTTCAGCTCTCTTATGCCTATAAACACACCATTGCTCCCAGCATCAAGGTAGTAAGTGAATTACTCCTTTCCTCCTTACAGATACAGACAGCATCTCTTCCTTTCCTCTAAGCATTACACTTCACAAATGTCCACAAGATGATCCTTCTCAGGATCTTTGGAGTTTCCAATACATGCTAGTTGTGGTGGCACTGGATTTTAGATACTTAAAATTCATTCACCTTTTTAGATCTCTGACATGCCAGGGAAACTGGCAGCAGGTTTTCCTAATAAATAATACAACATAAACCTATTTTATCCATCAGCACTTCCAGATGAAATTTAAAAAAAAATAAAAATAATCCAAAAATTCCATAACCATAGAAAAGAAAGCTTAGAAGTGTTATTAAAGCTGTTAGTAAAACCTCTACAGAGCTGTCATTACAAGAGCAGAACTTTCTGCAGGAATAGATGTTGCATCCATTGATATTTACACATGCTATAAGGGTCTTTTTCTCCCCCCCCCTTAATTGCAGGAGGTCAGAAACAGCTTATGAATATACCTGACAAGGCTCGAGCCAAGAGGTGAGAATCATAAGGCTAAGAATGAGAGGAGAAATAAAACAGAAAGCTCTGCACATTTGCAATAGCATACTACTCAAATAATTAGCTACTATTTAGGCTGTGGCAGTGATGAATTGGTTCTAAGTTTTGGATCAACACATGAAGCACTACACCCCCTCCCTGTATAGAAAGCATGAAGTCATGGCAAACTAGACAAACAATAAATTAATGCTAGGGAAGCCACCTTTTCAAAATGGTATTAGCTGCCACACACAAAGAGTCCATTACAGTTCTGAGACATAGAATAGATTTAAGGCTCAAATTAACCTTTTAAATTACCTTCTGTATTTCTGTTGTAAGTCACTTGTGTTACTTCCCAACTCACTTTTCTTCTTTTTCCATCTTGTGGTAGAAGTATTTAAGCTTTAAGACAAGTGGTCACAATTTTCTTCTTTCTCCAAGGCTAGACACTTCTGACCTTGCACAGCCCTACCCACTGCAAGAAAGGGAAAATGAACAAGCAACAAACATTGCAAATTCCAGAAACTACCTTTCTGGATAAAAATAAATGACAGTTTATTACTTCCGCACATGGTGTGGCCTGGCTATGTGAAAGCAAGCCATCACTAAAACGACTGCAAAAGCAGCACTCACGACCTGAGCTTGCTGCAAGCTGCTAGAGGTAAACCTTTCCAAATGGTGAGTTGCATCTCCTGTACTACAGAATTATCCTCATGGCCAGGCTTGGTGAATGCAGCTCCAGGGAGGGCTCCATCCAGGCTCTTCCCAAGCGCTTTTCCCAAGCACTGCTGGCTGCAAAGGCCAATTTGGGACAGACCAGAGCGGTTGCCAAAGGCACAGCACAAGGACTCCTCAGGAGCTAGAAGCTGCAAGACACGATTCTTTCTGCGCTGTCTTTTCTCCTGCAGAGTGATCCTGCGTGCCTGCTCCAAACCATGGGCGCCATTCAAACTAGTGTGTGTGCAGAGCTGCTGAGTGGAGGCCAGAGGAGAGCAGTTCAGGGCAGCAATATGGCCAAGGCTGAGCTGTTGTTGCAGGGACTCCTTGCATCTCCTCTTCGGGGCTCCTCTCTTGCCACAGCCAGGGGCAAGTTGCCCATGGAGCATGAGCTTAGGCAGGCAGGAGTTGTTCATGCTGGAGCCGTGAGCTGCCCAACGCAGCTGCGTTCTCAGCAGCATGGCCTCAAGGCTTGGAATTGCTGCTTGTTCTAGGACACACGGATTAGTCCCAGCATGTGTCCAATGGATGTTTAGGATTGTGCGGAGACAGCGCTGCTGGAAGCGCTCCAAGAGTCGTAGGTGGTGGCCATAGATGAGCCATGCTTGGGAACCCTAGAAAAGAGTAGACAGCACAATGGCTCTAGAAACACTGAGCTTTGGACTTTGCTTCAAGTGTTTATTTCTCCAGACTCTTTGATAGTGTTTTCTGAAAATTATATATTATACATATATATTATACATATATAGTATAATTGTAATTATACAACAAGACCAAATGCACCTCCTGACTCATCATGTGTGCTATCCGACCCAGTGAAATGAGAAGAAAAGCACAGCTGTATTCAAGCCTTACTCCACAAACAGTACCATTTCTACTGCCATTTTCTTCTCCCAGAGATTCGGCAGCATCATACTGTGCTGTTCAACACAGAAAACTCAACAGACATCTCCAGATGACATCTTTTCTGACATATCCATTGAGAAGTTCGCCAACTGTTGTGGGCTCCTGACTGATGTCATCTTGCAGTATGTCAATCTGATCCAGCTCTTGATTTGTATTACAAATAATTGACCATCAGACCTCCAAAGATAAGAAATACAGGGCTATCCCCACCCTAGCAATTGGCCATACATGATGTTCTAGACTGGATTGCAAGACTCATTATATGTACAGGGTCATTAAAAATTGGCTTGCATTCTATCTCAGAATGTCTCTTCCAACCACTGGAATATTTTTCTCTAGTTTCCTCTCTGTTAATTCTCTGTGAGGCCTCACAGAAAGCACTCAATGAGCACATGAACAGAAAACTGCAGCTTCTCCATTTTTCATTTCTTTACATCAGTAGGGGAAAAAAAACCCAAATGTAGACAAAACAACCACAGAAGAGATTTAACTGAAACAACAGAAAATGCTACAATTTATGAAGTCTGGGACAGCCTGGGAACACCACAAACTTGTGCACTTTGTAAAGGCAAAGCAGGTCAGAGGTCTGAATTCAAAGGAGCCACCCAAAAAGACCTAAGAAATGTAGACTAGTGGAATCTGTCTGCAAACACCCACACTTTTTTTTTCTTAAAGACCAAATACAGACATGAAAAATATTTATGATTGTAGAGGAAAGGAAACGGATTGTTAATGCTAGGTGAAAATGCTGTTTACAGAGGCAAACCAAAATGCATTATAGACAGAAAGCCAATGTTTTTTGACTGGCTTTGTAAAAGTGAATATTCTCCAATCAAATGTATTTTAAGTAGGTTTACTTTGATTTTTTTTTTTTTAATTTTTTTCATAGCTCTTCTTCAATAAAAATTCTTTTTTTAGTTCCTCTTAAGATCTTGCAGCTGGTAAAAATTCAGAAGAAATAGAGACAGGGTAAGAGCAAAGAGTTAATTAATACAAACATCTTGCCCTTGTATCACATGAGAAGTTTAGCATGTGGCACTCTTTAAATTCTCTACAACTGTAAAGATAGAACAGCATTTTAAAAAATACACTACCATTTATCTCTAGGTGGATTTTAGAATCAGTTGTGGTTTGTTTTTTTTTTTAAATAAAGATACTAAAATATTCTCTGCTTAAGAAATACTCAGAGGTTTTATTACAATATTTAATAACAAAAAAGGTAGAACAAAATGTTTTGTTCTGCCTTGTACTGAATAATTTAGATTGTTATTGATCTTTACAGGCTTATTTTCAACATCTGATTTGAGAACACAACTACTGAAATTACTTCTGTAGCTGCAGAAGACAAGAAGAAAGAGGCACAGATGAGTCTTTAAAGACTACAAATGTAAATTATAGTGTTTGGAGAACTTTTGGTGAGTGTTCTTTGCCAGACTCCTTCAGTACTCTTCCTATTCTTCTTCTCACATGTAATGCATTTTTAATATGATGGTTTGCAAAAAATCCCAAACAGACCACGTATCATTTCTATTTCTTTTCAGATTCAGGAAAACATATCCCCTGTAAAATCATAATCCATTAGTCCATTTATAGTATCACCACATTATAATTCAGCTTGGATTTATTTCTTTTCTTTGTTTTGGTTTTATTATTTCCTTGTGGCAAAATTCTCACACTGTCTAGTGAATAAAACAGCTTGAAGACTTGCAAAGGTGCTTGCTATTATGTCAAATGATTTCTCTCCCATTCAGAAATATCCTAAAACCAGATTATTTTGCAGTGCCCATAGAATAGAATTTTAAAAGGGAGGCAGAAAAAAAGCTTACAAACAAATTAGTTTTGTTTAGAGTTAGTTTTGGATTCATATCATTTTTGAACTGATTCTTTAAGGGGGATTTCTTTCAAATGTTTTTATCCTTGGGTCTTGAATAACATTTAGAAGTACATAGTGTCTTAATTTCCAAGACATCCAAACCTTGGGAAACCAAATAACTGATTCATGATCTTCTTCAGAACAAAGAAAAAAACCTCACTGCAGACATCCTTTGGATAAGAACTTGTTGAAAGCACAGCAATGCTTCAGTGAAGAGAGACAATTATTCAGATTTATGGTAAGGAAGAAAAAGTTATTTAAAAAACAAAACCAAAAACAACAAACCAAATTTTCCAATCAGAATGTGAAGATCAAGGAAAAAAAAAACACTCCTGTAAAAGCAAAAATGTTTCTGACAAACAGCAGGGAAATACCAAAGCATTTCCATATCTATCTGAAATTATTGTCAAGAAACAGCTTACATCAAAAAGGTTCAAATATGAATCTAGCTAGAACATCTAGCAGGAAAAGATTGAAGTAAACTTGGACTAGTCAAAGAAAATTCGGGAAGAAAAAGGGCAAATAAGAGGTTCCAAAGCAAACAGAGAAGCCTCATGAAAAGTACAATTAAAATCTCATCAAATAAGAACACCACAGTAATGATAAAAATAATTCAGCTTAGCAAACTGAAATCACATAGCTGCTTTCAGAGCACAGGATCACAACTCAAAAAGCAAACGATTAGAACATACTTGTTCAGATTACTTGCTGGCAGTTTGTCCTGAGGTATTTTATCCATTTACTAATTAATTTGCAAAGTTACAGAAGGAAGATGCACTTTGCAAGAATGCATTTGTTCTACTAAAATCAAGTAACAAGAGAATCTTGGTAAGGAAGTGATTTGCCTGAATAATCACACGTATCTTTCCTTCACCCATCTTATAAAACATTTTAATGATCTCAATCAGTAAAAAAACTGTTGCAAACAACAAGTTTACAAATTTATTTAGACTTTTAGAAACCTGGGAAAGAGAGCTATGAGCAGCATCAAATTCTTGACATGTCTAATTCAGATCTCCCCTAACCTGGCTATGAAGCTAGGCCATGTTGGACAAACTCTTTGGATCTGGAAGCATTCTAAGTCTTTGATCTTGTAGCTTAAAAGAGGAAAGTCTATTTCTTGAGAGCTTCACTTAAAGAACTCATAAAACTGCTTGTCTGTTGTTCCACACAGAGCATTTGCTAAACTGATGCCTGTTTACATGGTTTAGAATAGGGGACCACTCTACTTCAAGAAGCATAGTAATGAAGCAGAAGTGGTCCAAGTGAACCTCCAGATACCTTAATAAACAGCATTTCAGTAGGATAGAAATGAAGGACATTAATCTCTAAGTAGCCAGTCATTGTTTCACAAGAGGGAGCTTGAGACAAGTAGGAGCACGAGCAGTACTTGAGGCAGCACACTGCTCCTGATCCTAGCCAAACTTTAGCAGTGCACTTGAACAGAGGTAAGGCAAGAAATAGACTGTTTCCTTACTAAATATAACTGTCTCAGTGAAGAGGAGGCACCCAGGAACACAACTGGATCAGGAGGTTGGAATGGAGTGGAGGCAGCCAGAACTGATGGATCTGTGCTGAAGTGCAGCCAGGACTGCACAAATTCATCATTTATTGCACTCTGTTCTTTATCCTCATTTAATAAACAGACACATGCACATATTCACAGATTGCATTCACCCATGAAAAAAGACCTGATTTGGGAAGACTAAACAATCCTGTGGGTAGTTTTGAGCCCTTATTATACAGCTGTAGGTCCAGGATGCTAAGCTGATTTACAAGGGAATGCAACATATTTCAGGATCTTGATCTTTGAGATTTTGTGCCTCTGCTTATTTACTCCTTCCACTGCAAGCAGTTTAATTGCATTAGGTATAAATAGAGCTCAGTTGCATGGCTTTTGTGGAAGCTGGCCAAGTGATATCAACCACAAACCATGGACTTCAATCAAAACTTGCAGAGTACACAAAGCTACACAATGAGTGCTTGGGGCTTAGGGGTTTTTCTCTCCCCTAAGACAAGGACACTGCTTTCTGCACTGAGTAATTATACATAGCATAGGAATAAATGTAATTGTATTCCATAGAATATCAGTACAGGATTCATGCATGGAGCCTTCTGGCCATTATCTTATAGTATCTACTTTTATTAATACACTTAGACACTCATCTGAGGCCTTACAAGCTTGATGCTGTATTTTAATTTATAGGAATTATGGTTAAAGGTGATCTTAACAAACAGATGAGAACTGAAGTAGTAATTAGTGGAACCAAGGAAGTGTGGAATGATTAGAGATAAATAAAGTCATTTACTGGTAGAGGGTGTCAAAAAGGTTCTTAGGGAGAATTTTTAATGAATTGAAATTGTTTTCTCAAAATGTTGTATTATTATATGGATTAATGATCCATTAATATCTATATTTTACAGTCACAATGAAGTTTACTACTTGAAGTTATGTTGAATAAGTTTATGTTTGATGTATCACCAAACCATAGGATCAAACTATTTCAGTTACCTGTTTATATAAGCTGAGGCACTAAGCTTCTTGATTCTGTTGTTCCCTCAAATGACCTTTTTTTAAATCTAATATAAATTTCAGATTTTAGACGTTAGTCTTACACCTTGTCCAGGAATGGGATGCCTCACCTCCAACAGAAGAAGATAGATGTGAATCAAGGAGGATTGTGTGTATCATCTCTGTAGGACAGATGTTGTTTGAACCTGCACCAGGTTTTGTCTTCTTGTTGCCACAAGTCTCATCACTTTTCTCCTACCACCTTCATTCACCTGCACCTTCTTCTCTGAACTGGCAGTTTCTGCTTGCTAGTGCACACCTTTGCTTCCCCTCAGGAGAACAGCAACAAAAGAAAGGCAAAACCAAAAGGCTCTAAAATATCCTTGCTCTTGCTTCTGTTGTAAAAAAGTGACAGCCAATTTGGCTCCAGGGTAACAATTATCCCTCTTCCACTATCTCATCTCTCACATATTTATAAAGGAATGCATTTCAGATCTTAGGAAGTTCCTGGCCACAAGCAGCAGCACTGCTAGGCAATAATCCACTAAATACCAGAGCCACAGCACCACTTGAGCTGCTTTGAAGCCAATCAATAGCTATGCCCAATAGCACAGTTTCCCTAGGGACAGGATTGTCACTAATGAGCAGGAAATATTGGTGTGATGCCATAGCCTTATTTTCTGAGCTCTACTGCAGAAAACATAATCAGGGAGAGGGGAAAAAAAAGACAGATCTGTGATGTCCTGAAGTTCCAGCATCTCCTATTCACCAATAAGCAGCACTAGGGCAAGAAGCTTTCATTTTCTCTAATTCAGGAAGCAAATCCAACTGGCCAAGGGCCAAGTTTAGAACAAGAGGAGTGTGAGAGTGGCTCAAAGCTAGCTGACTCCATCACACAACACTGCACTATGCCAAACCTGCACTGTGCTAAATCAGAAGACTTGGTTTGAAGTTATGACAGTGAATCAATTCTCTTAACATTTCCTACTAAGACATAGTACAGAGGGGGGAAAAAAAAAATCCCTCAGTATAAACAAAACAGAAAGCTCCCAAGCTATGTCAGAAGACTAAATGCAGCTGATAGATTTTAATAGTTTTAAATTATATTATATAGATATGATGCTTCTGCCTTTTAGGCAATATTGTTCTATGGTTTTACAAGGTTAGGCATAGAAAGATGCTGAACTTAATTCTAATTCACTGTGGAAAGCCTTGCTGCAAAATGAGTGGAGTGAGAAACAATTGACTTATTACAGAGCTTGAAAGAAGGGAAAATGAAGGAGAGCTTCAAGTTATTATTAGGTTGCCAAAGTTGGTGGGCTCAACAGTGACTACAGGCAATCTATCATAATCCAATTTAAACCCAATTCATATCAATCTGAAGTGATTTCTTTCTCACAGAAAACTAAATCAATGTAATCTTGAACTAAATTAATGGAAGCACCCATAGAGGGAAGTTGCATAGTTTTAACCAAATAAACTCCAAAAAATGGTATTAACCAAAGCAATGCAGCTTATGTGAATACAAGTGATGAGAGCATATGTTGATGAATAAACAGATACTGTAGAGACAGAGACTTATTTGATCAGTTGGCATTCAGTCTGTTCTATTTTTGGATAGGTAGCACTGTCCCTGTTCTTTGAAGTCATTCTGCTAAACTCAAAGACATTGCTAAGGACAGCAGCAGGCCCTTCCTATTGATTGCTTCTTCCTATACATGGGGCCACAGACAGGCTCCCAGTAACCTAATGCAGGCCTGGTATCTAAGAATAACTGGTTAAATAATGGATGAACTGTGAAACTCACTCACTGTGGTTTTTTTTCATAGTGAAACCTCTGGAATTTCAACTGTAACTCAATTAGGCTGTTAAAATCTAATGGCATTAGGACAAGTATTACTTCTTGGGCTTAATTCTTACAAAGGCTGTCGATCCAGTCCTCACTCTCCTATTCTACTCTGTGCTGGACCTCCTGATGTATCAAGGCTTGTAACTTCCACAAATGATGGAATGTATGGCTAGGCTTCATGAACAAAGCTCCANTGTAGCATCCTTGCATTACCAAATTTCCATCCCAGATGGTTTGGCAGTAACTCTCCTCCAAGTCCTGCTGTCAGATAGGAGCTTCATGTGAATTAGCTCCATTCCAGGCTCCTGGACACCTTCCTGCCCTTCTTTCCTACACATAATGTCTTGTGCAGACTTTTGTTCTCACTATAGCTCACCCCACTGAAGCATAATGGGGACAGCTGTCCTCACCATTCATGAGACAGGAGGAACAGATGTGGGCAAAGGAGCCACTTGCTGTATGACTAGTAGCCTAAGTTCAGAGCAGAGACACAGCAATTCCAGGAGGCTCCAATATGTGCTAGATGCTCACAGCAGCTACTTCACATGCCCTTAGGTGTTGGTGAGTAAATCTGCATTAGAGTGCATCAAGCCAATTGTTCTCATTGCTGAGCATGGATTTCTTGGTGCTTTAATTAATTCACCCCCAGCATGAGCAGCACTGTGCTTGATGCATTCTCATTCTTGAAGAGCTTGGGCATAGAATTACCTTCATGAAACAAAGACTAATGGCACGGAGAGAAAGAGTGGACTAGAAACACACAGGGAAACAGAAAAGTACAATTTTAGTGACTAATCTAACTTGAACTCTTTCTGGCAAAAGCTGTCATAAAAAAAACCCCAACCCATATATACATACATATTTTATTTATCTTCATTCATTTCCCTGAGTCTCCCCAAGGCTCTGTGGGTTGAAAAATGACTCTTTTTAGTTTTAAGTTTTACCTGGAGTTGCATTTAAAAATTATGTCTAGTCCTTTTTTTATTTGTTGGCTTAAGAACACTTGGGGCAGAGGGAAAAAAGGAAAATCACAGTTTTCATTTGCTTTTGTTCTTGAAAAGCTATTTTATGTACCCTATGCAGCAAGTTGAAAACCAAAGAAAAAGGAAAAATTAAATCCTAGCAATAAAATATGTAGGCACTTCTCTGACTTGCCCAATAAATGTGCTGTTCTAGACAAATGGGAAATGTGTATATTCTCTTAGTGTACTTCTTAAATATGAATGCTTTTTTTCCCCCCTCTTCTCTCTGCCTACTTCTCTAGCAGAGCATAGCCTTCCAGCTAGTTCTTGTGACATGGCTGCAAGCCTTTTCCTTCTGGGAATTCCAGGCTTTCCTCAAGCCACTGTAGGAATGTAAATTTTCTTGTGGTATGGGTTTTCTTACTTTATGAATCTGACCACTCTTATAATTTATATAACTACTATGTTCTGGTGTGCACTTCTCTAATAGAAAGATAAGGTGAATATAGTACTGGTTGAATAATGAAGTCCATTCCTATAGTTACCAGCAAGTGATTGGTTTAAGGCAAATATATTCATGGAAAGATTTTTGGTCAAATCTTTAATGCAGAACAAAACTACTGCAAAGAGTTTAAAAGGTCAAATTAAACCTGCATTAGATAAAATTTATAGAGAGCATTATCAAGAAAGACAACCATATGGCAACATGCTAAGAGTTTGATTTAGAGCAATTTTTTTCAGTCAAATCTCTGTATTTAGACTAACAACAAAAATCTTTGTAAAAAGAGGAGGGGGGGAATTGACACCTCTGATCTCAGATTAAAGTCTTGTGTGCTGTACATCTTAAGCAAGTGGTTAACAACTAACAGGATATTCAGTTATTAACTTAGCCCATGATTACCTGAGGCTTTCCTCTTTGCACAGAAAAATATTTACTGAATCTGTGACAAGCTGGTTTCAGGCCAGCTACTGGGACCTCATCTGCAATGGGATAATTGGAAAGGAATGTGGATACAAGTGTCCCAAAACCCAGATGATTGCCTTGATCAGCAGGCTATGTAATTAGGACTCTATTTCTGGCTTTTCATGATAATTTGGAACTTAGTGTTGCAATGTTCTCTCCAGTAAAGAATAAAAATAAATGTGGAAAACTCAATATTGTATTGCATCTGGAATTATGATTTTTGCAGCCAAACCTATTCACATTTGCTTTGCTGTTGCTAGCAAAATCTTGACTTTTCTTAGGGAATACTCTTGCTTCACTTTAAGGAAAAGAAGGTAGCATTTGTCACACTCAACACAGAAATCCAGGCATTCTTTGGAGAGAATGAGTGCAAATGAACAAAAAGATTTTTAGGTACCTCTCAGAACAAAATCTGTACAAGTGGGAATAAACCAAGCCTTCAGGGTGGCAGGTCCTTCAGAAGGTTGGCCACCTCAGCTTCAGCTTGATCAACCTGTGTGAGTCTCTTTGCTGTGTTCAGCGCTGCAGCCAAGTCCCAAATGAATACCCAATTTAAGAAACAGTTATTGTCAGCTGCCAATCATCACAACTCCTGCTTTACTATCTCTCCAATTTATTCTCTATGAGAAGCTGCAGCTGTACTTTGCCTGCTTGCTTTAGTTGGTAGTTTGGTTTTACACACTTCCTTACAAGCCTCCATAAAGCTGTTAGAGTCTATTCACATACTGCACAGTACACATGCAATACAGTGGTGGTTGGTGTTCCAGAGCTATTCATTATTGTCATCATTTCAGCACACTCTGCTCTTACTGCAGGCTGCCAACTATTGTTTTTCATGTGCATAGATTTTATGCCTAAAGAAAGACACCTACTATTGTTATTTAATAAAATGACTATAATAATACTACCTTACATTTATATAAATCCCCTTACATCCCAGAGTCTTTATGATTTTGTTTTTTTCCTGTGGATATAATGCTACAGATTGTTCTACCTGCCACTGAAATAGCATCTCCTTTCAGCATGCAACATATCTGCTTAAGAGCACAAAGCAGCACCACAGCATTTGGAATGTGTCTACATGACTCCATCAATTACAGAAGACAGCATCGAAAGCATCCCCATGCAGAAACACAGCAGCCCAATGCTAGAAGCTATCAGTATGAACTCATTTGCTGCTTCTACAGTCACTGCTACCAAGAAAAGAGGGTCACAGGTCTGCTGACCCACAAAAGGAGATTTAAGGGGAAGTCTGAAGCACTGTGTGTAAAATGGATGAAAGATAGTCACGAATGAAGCGAGCAGCGGCTAAGATGCTAAGGTGCATTTTTAATCATGATGTATCCAAAAAAGCCTCAAACAAGAAATGCATGAATCAAGAAACAAGAAATGCATGAATTTATGCAAACTAACATCATTCCTCTTGTTTCCCTATCTCCCAACTAAAGAACATTAGGAAGAAGTTGCTCCCCACGAGGGTGGTGGAACACTGGCCCAGGTTGCCCAGGGAGGTGGTTGAGTTCCCATCACCATTCCAGGTGAGGCTTTCCAGGGCTCTGGGCAAGCTGATGTAGTTGGGGATGTCCCTGCCCACTGCAGGGGGATTGGACTAGATGAGCTCCAGAGCTCCCTTCCAACCCAAACCAGTCTAGGATTCTAGGATTCTATAAGATCCTGACACTGGGAGAACTTGGTCTTCATTCACCTCCATAGCTGAACTAATCTAATGGTTTATGGTAAGGTTTTTACTTTCACATAACCAGACTTATCCCTTTTGAGTGCTTTGATTTAGGTATTGAAAACTCCATGACAGCACCAAGCATTACTATTTCTGCTAAGTGCTGTAGTGAAGTCTGGAAAGAGAAGAGAGAAGACACAGGATCACATTATTACCACAAAAGACACTGAAACACTACTTTGTCTATGCTCCTCATCACCTACAGTTATAATATCAGCTATTTTTTGGGAGGCTCTCTTGCACTGTGCCACACTGTGACTTTGAAACTGCTCTTCACCTAGGAAATGAATGTAGGGCTTCAGAAACTCAACTGTAAAAGTAATTAAATTTGGGATGCACACAAACTCCTTCTCTACCTAACAACTAGGAAAAAAGTACTTTGCTAAATATGTTTCCAAGATGAACCTTTGAATCTCTACAAGCACACCAAGGACAACACAAGGCCTTAAGTTTCTCTGGTTTTGTTGAAGAAGGCTGTTATAGCATTGGCCCTGTTCTTATCTCTGGAAGACAGTAGCCCAAACTCTTCCCTGCTACACAAGTCCAATCTCACATTGATTTCAATGGGTTTCAGTGGAATAACTGAAAAGAGAATTTGGCCCTTAATCTCTGACTTTATCATAGAACTAGTAAGTGCTTGGCTAAGATTAGATTTAAAGATAGCCTAGGGGAATAATTCAAGGACTCAAGAACCTTTACGGACACCAAAGTCTCCTGTCTTCTGGGAAATGACAAAACAACACTTTATAGCACTGTGTTCCTTGAATGAGGGGAAATTGTTATCTAATATGCTAACTGATGTTTCTCTTCCTCCAGCAATAAGATAAATAAGATGAAATCCTTATTTCTAGAAGAGATTTGAGTTTTTCCTTTCCGAAAGTGTTCCTTCACAAATTAATATGTGGGTGCACTTGTCTTAGCAAAGGCAATATTTTTGCAACCCTACATACAATATAAATGGAAACATCAAGTATGTCCATACACATTTACAATGATTTTCTTTTGACTTCCAATGAGTTGGTTGCCTAAACATATAGGTCAAGTTTTCTGTTGTGGGCAGATCTGTGCTACAAGTTAAGAAGTTTGTGAGCTAAGGGATGGGAATCTTTGAAGCTTGAGGTGTTGAGTGCACAAGGCAGACTTGCACAGCCCCATGAGCTTCAATACTTGCAGTGACAATAAGTTCCAATGCTTGTTCATGGTTGAGTATGTGGCTCATCAGCCTCTGTTCTACTCACCAGTCTTCATCCCTTGACTCAGTCTTGTGAGTTAGCAGGAATCAACCCCCAGAAGAAGGCACTGATTAAAAAAGGACTTGATTGGACTTCAGGGCCATGTGCACAAAAGCACACCACTCTTCATTCTCAAAATAAAAACAGAAAAGAAAAGAAAGTCAAGTAGTTCTTCACTCTCTGAATTCATTAATCATACCACTTGGATTATAAAACATTATGAGGCAAGAAAAACAACATGATTTCTGTCTAGCCTGGATGAGAAGAGCAAGAAAGATCACCGTCACATTTCCAGGTTTTAGAAAGATTTTAATCTTGGCAGTTACAACAAATAATCTTATGCAGGAAGAAAACAAACAAAGCCTTGCCAAAACAATCTCTAATTCTTGGTGTAAAGGTAACTGAGAAATTAAATGCAAATGGTAGTTCTTCAAGCATTTATCGAATCAAATTATACTTGGAAGCCAAAAGGAATAGGGAAAACAGTAAAAGCACAGGATCAGTGAATTAAAACAAGCCCCAGGACTAACTCACAGCCACTTTGGTAAGGTTTTGTGTATCTAGATTTTTAGTCTCAATTACACCTCTGGAAAAAAATAAAATCGACCCTGGGTTGAAGTGCCTGCAGAAATGTGTCTTAGGAAGAATGCTGTTGGAAGCTTGAAGCCTGCAGAAGCCTCAGCCCTGCTCTCACTGCTCTCCAGAGAAAGCACAGATAAAGGCCACAGGACCAACCACCAGCTCAAAGTCCCCTGCTCCCTTCCTAATTTTTTACCTCGGGCTGTACTGACAAGCCTGATACACATTTAATTAGCAGCTGTGGCTCTTAGAGATGCCAAGTCTGGCTGGTTTGTTACTGCCCCTCTGCCTGAGGTGATCCTCTCCTCAGGAGAATGTTTCAGAGCTGCTTTAGAGTCAAGCACTTCAGTTTAAATCCATAGTCACTGACCACATGAGGTAAGCCTGTGGACTTTGCCTTCAGGGTATCTGACCCTGATGGAAACAACAGCATCCAGGGCAGGAACATCAAGCAACTGGTAGGAATTTAGCTCACCACAGATGCTACCTAGGCAAAAGTGTTTCAGCAATCCTTAAGTTATACCATCATAAACTGTAAATAAAGAGATGGAATACCTTTCTGCAGCTCCTCTTGCTCTCTTAATTCTTTCTTCTCCAAGCTTTGATCTATGTGGTGAAAATCAGCAATAGCTGTTAGTATCATGGATGGAGGGAGCATTTCAGTGTCCTCTTTGCAGACTGGTTGAGCAGCATAATAAATCTACTCCTTTTGCCATTGTGTGCTATGGGCTCTGAAAGCTATTCCTAAAAACAATTTCCATAGAAATAAAACTTATCCCAGTATGCAACATCAGCCTTGCTGCACAATTATGGGGATTCTACACTCTGCCAACACTGTTCAATTGAGGACCTCTCTTTTCCTGGCTCTGCTGCTGCTGGACAGCTTCTGTTCCCATTGCTTTGCTTCCATCTGTGCTCACAACAGAATTCTTTTTGATTAAAATGTTGCTGAGCTAGATTGTGAGAGCTCATTTGAACTGTGCCCTTGCTTCACTTACAAACACTTTTCCCCCATTTGGATGCAAGCTCTAAGCATTTGAGAGTTTCCCCTCCACCCTGAGTTATTTCAATGAAAGGGGGAAAAAAATTACATCTTTTAATTAATGTACAGGTTTTCAAGCAAGGGGAAACTGAAGATCTGGGATAGACTTTTCCTATTGTGCAGGTGTGTATATATATCTATATACACACATACAGATCTATATACACACATACAGATATATATACACACATACAGATATATATATATACATATATATATTGGTAAGAAGCATACCTTTTGTCATAGCAAAGACTGTAAAGTCTGTTTCCCCAATTAAAGGAGGAAGGATAAAAAGGTAACTTATTAAACTATAGATTAATAAGGAAATTATCAGAGGAAATGAAGATAAATCTGTCATTAATTAGACAGTAATTAGGAGATAATGAAGTAAATTAAGGAATTTAGGATGTACATTATATGTTCTAGCTAAAACAATAGCTCTAGTCCAAAATCTAATGTCATCAAGCACTTTTGTAATTCTAAGTGATTCTCAGTGACACATTTCAGGTTTTGAAGTACCAAAGATTGCATTTTTAGCTGAGCCTACAGCCTAAGCAATATCTCTATATTTGAGAAGAGTGGAGTCAAAGAGTTGGATATGTTTCTTGGGAACTCTTTCAGAATTTGAGGAATGATCCAATTCTTGCACTGAAAAATGCTTAGGTCTGAGTCCATGGTTGAAGTCCCTTCAGCAAATGGAACAAGGATTTGGTATTTTGTCTCAATCTCACTGGAAGCAGAAAATACTAAAGCAGGAGATGGAGACAAACAGAAAACATTAGAATTCTTGACATTTTCAAACATCAGAATGTGTTCATGCCTGAACTGCATTTCAGGGACAGACCTTCAGTGTAGTTCTTACCATTCTTTGTACAGATACTTGCAGGAAGATTTACTTAACAGGTTGGCAGAAAGCATGTTAGGAAAGCTTCACAGGTACTGCAAGAACAGAAATACTTTCCTCTCTCTCACACTAATGTGACATTTACTAATAAAATAAGTAAGATCCTGTTTGTTCTCACTTGTCTCCAGAGTTCCAGTGCCACTCAGATCTAACACTGAGTCTGAATATGCATTATTTAGTAAGTTCCAGTTCAACGCAGGTACAACCAGAG
Organism: Bucco capensis; assembly: GCA_013396975.1. Classification (NCBI taxonomy): domain Eukaryota; kingdom Metazoa; phylum Chordata; class Aves; order Piciformes; family Bucconidae; genus Bucco; species Bucco capensis. The sequence goes on from VWZO01014396.1 coordinate 82,477, forward strand.
TAGGCTTCAAGCACAGTTCAGAGCTTGTGGGTCCAAGTTAATTGTGCTTCTAGATCAAGTTCTTACCCTTTTGGAAAGTACAATACTCTGTCCATGGAAAGGCTCTGTTTGTCACAACTCTATGGGGCTGTACTTCAGCTATTCCAAAGCAATCAATCCATTTTCCAAGATGCTTAACCAGGAGCAATTTTAGGATTCAAATTATCAGGCTTAAATTAGCCTCTCTGCCTGCTCTTCCCATCTGATAGGAATTCCTAGACTGTAAAGCTACAGAGCTAAAGCCTGATTAAAAACAAAACATGAGCACACACCACTTTCTCTATGACAAAATGACTCTCTCTTCAATGAGTTTAAACTTGCAATCACATTTGAAGACTGATGTCAGGTAACTGCTAAGCTTCTGTTCAGGCAGTGAGCAATATCACTATATTCACAGAATCACTAAGGTTGGAAGAGACCTCTAAGCTCATCACATCCAACCATACCTAGCACTCCCATGCCACTAACCCATGGCCCTAAAGAGAACATCTCAATGTTTCTTCAACCCCTCGAGGGATGGTGACTCCAGCACCTCCCTGGGCAGCCTGGGACAAGACTTAACAACAGCTTCAGTAAAGAAATTTCTCTTCATATCTAATCTAAACCTCCCCTGATGCAACTTGAGGCCATTTCCTCTTGTCCTCTCACTGGAGAAGAGACTTACCCCATCTCACTCCAACCTCCTTTCATGTAGTTGTAGAGAGAGCTAAGGTCTTTCGCTTCTCCACACTAACCAACCCCAGTTCCCCAAGCTGCTCCTCACAAGACTTGTGCTCCAGAGCCCTCCCTAACCTGCTCCTAGCCATAGGCCAGCATCATGAGAAGAGTTTCTGTTGCTGATGAAGGGAAGTAAGCAGTGCATGGGCTGTTTCTGGGAGCAATCCCCAGAAAGAAGTCCCCGGCAGTCTTCATAAAAACAGAGACAAATGTTTTCCTTTTGTTCTGAATTTTCTTTCCTCTCTGTCTTCCATCAGAAGTCTGAAGTATGTCAGAATATCTATGATCACCATGGGCAGGCTTGGTGAACACAGCTCCAGGGAGGGCTCCATCCACGCTCTTCCCAAGCGCTTTT